>CANTUQ010000005.1:16375000-16762500 GCA_947683425.1 Excoecaria cochinchinensis
AAAGGTATGTTTTCCTCGACAGACGGCCAGTCCGGTCAGAGGCCAGCCCGTCGGACAGGTGGCAGGACCGATGAATCCTTGTGTCAGAAGGATTCTTCCGACGCCCGTCGGTCAAAATGGCTGGGCCGTCGGATGTATCCTTGTGTCAGAAGGATTATTCCGACGCCCGTCGGTCAAAAAGGAGGGTCGTCGAATGAATCCTTGTGTCAGTAGAATTCTTTCGACGCCCGTCGCCACCACAGACGCCCGTCGGTCGTGCCTGGCCTATAAAAGCTTTGAATTTTCTCATAAAAAGGGTTGGAAAATTTTCTAAAAGGGGAAACTCTGCCAAAATTCACGCGTGTTTTCTCTCTCTTCCAACAAACATATTTCTAAAAAGATTTAATCGATTCAAGAATCAAACCATTAAAAGGAGCTAAATTTAATTGGTTTTCCTAAGATTTTGATTCCAAAAATTCAGTTTTTAGAAAAATCAAGAAGGAAACAACCTATTTTCCTCATTCTTGATTTTTATCTTGTTTTCTCGTGGAGCGTGCGGGAAGCCATACAACAACAAGGAATCCAACCAAAAGGGTTGTTATGAGGGTAAATATTCCGGACCCTTTTCTGTCCTTTCTTTTACTTTCATTTTCGATATTACATTTGTTTTGTCCTTATTTTCATTTCTTGCTACTACTCTTCTTGAATTTGTGTAAAATTTGGTTTTTTGATTTTTGAAAAGCTTCTATTTTTTGGGACAGAGGTGACCGACGGGTCATCTGCTGTGACCGACGCCCGTCGGTCGCCTTTAAGCATAACCCGTCGGTCACCCCCACAGACGGCTCCCTTCGAGTAAGCAACGGGCTGTATTGGTTTCCTTAACCGACGCCCTTCGGTCATTCAGCATAGCCCGTCGGTGGGTTCTGTCCCACATTTTTAACCTTTTTTCTTTTTTCCTCTTTGTCCTCTCAAATTTTTTTGTTTATTTATAACTTTTCTTCCGTATTTTAACATCCCTTTGGCTTGTTTTGTGAGAAATATGCTTCTGTTTCTTGGACTGGGTGGAGCTTGAGGGAGTTCTCACGCATTTGGAAAGTTCGTCTGGTTTAGTTCCCTATCTCCCTCCTTTTTTATGTATTTATTTATTGTTTCTCCTGTATATGACAAAATCATTGTATTTCTCGCTAATATAAAAATCAGCCAAACGTTTTATATTTAATAAACTGAATTCTTCATAAAATCAAGGACCCAATGTCCTATTTTTATCCAATAAAATCCTCACAATAAAAATATCCATTTTAATAATGATGCATGCGAGGACCAAAGTCCTCTAAATAAGCAATGCCCCGATTCGTGTATGTATCGCACATTTATAAAGGGAGTTATATTTCGCTCCTTGTGTTGTTGTAATCTATCGCTTTCATTATTTAACTTGTTCATTTACCGCTTTCCAAATGTGAATAAATGCGCTTTGATTCAATTGCATCGTGTGGAGAGAGAGCGAATTAATGGAAATTAAAATTTGATCATAAAATAATCAAGGTATAGAAATAGATGAGAAGTCCCGAACCCAGCTCTGGTCTTTGGGCTCAAAGAGGCGAGAGGTCTATCCGATCACTCATTGGAACTATGACCTCCAAGACACCTCTTGTGTCGCGAGACTTTGACGTTAATCCTAGGCTCCTTAGGGCGAGAGGTTTACCCTCCAAGACCCCTTTGGTTGGCCCAAAATGGATACTAAGCGCAGTCTTAGGCTCTCCGAGGCGAGAGAAACTTTCCCAATGTTCTATTGGGTGGCGACTCCATGAAACCTCCTTGTTGCCCAAAATAGACGCACTTGTAAATATCTTTACAAGTTGCCAACGGACCCTCAATTGCCCGATCGCCCTCAAGCGGGCGGTCAGAGGGGCGGCCGCGGGGATCCGGCGTGCATCACAGACACCTAATTTGTAGGTACGGGCTCCCGCATCACATTGTGTCGGACAACGGGGTACAATTCCAGGCTGAGACTAAATAGATGCTCAAGAAATATAGCATTCAACACCATAAGTCTTCTCCATACCGACCGCAGGCTAACGGAGCAGTCGAGGCGGCTAATAAGAACATCAAAAGGATACT
This sequence comes from Excoecaria cochinchinensis, assembly GCA_947683425.1. Taxonomy (NCBI): domain Eukaryota; kingdom Viridiplantae; phylum Streptophyta; class Magnoliopsida; order Malpighiales; family Euphorbiaceae; genus Excoecaria; species Excoecaria cochinchinensis. The sequence goes on from CANTUQ010000005.1 coordinate 16,377,098, forward strand.
GGCTAAGATGGTGCAAACCTATAAAGACTGGGCAGAGAAATTACCATTTGCACTTTGGGGCTACAGGACCACTGCCAGAACGTCTACAGGGGCTACCCCTTTCTCCTTGGTTTACGGGACGGAAGCAGTCCTACCAGTAAAAATAGAACTCCAGTCATTGAGGGTGGTAACAGAAACTCAGCTACCAGAAGCCGAATGGGCCCAGCAGGGGCTACTACAGTTGAACCTGTTGGATGAAGATAGGGTGCGGGCATACTACCATAATCAGATCTACCAGAAGAGACTAGCTCGCTCATTTGGGAAAAAAGTAAGGAAGCACCCGTTGAAGGAAGGGGACCTAGTCTTCAAACAAATGAGGCCAGGGGTTCCAGACTTTCGAGGCAAGTTTAGGCCAACTTGGGAAGGGCCCTTCATTCTGAAGAAGCTCTTATCTAAAGGGGCCGCAATTTTGACGGATAGCGATGGAAATGAATTCAAGGAGCCGGTCAACGCCGACAGATTGAAGAGGTTCCATGGCTAAGGGCAAAAAAAAAAAGAGAGAGAGAGAGAGAGAGAAAATGTTCAATCAAGAAAACCCGAGAGGGCTGATTGATAACAGGAGTTGTGATGCCTTCGAGATCTATCTCGAGATTAGATGTGGTCTGGTATCTTGGGCCTAATGTCAAATGATGATCATGTGTAATGAAATCACACGAGAAACGTGTACATGTATGCAATTATGCACTCAGAGTAGTTCTTTTATCCAATAAATGTCCATAGTTCCTTTTAAACAAGTAATATGTTGCTCCCCATTTGAATGTGTGCAATTCATCCAATATTGCTGCGACCGATAAAATCTTTATCCTAAAAAAAAAAAAAAAAAAAAAAGACCGTTAGAGATGAAAACCGTGACTGGCGCTCTAAGCAAAAGTTAGGCCAAAGGGCAGGGTGAAAACCTGGGAACAGGCGGTCTATCCTATAAAAAATTAAATTAATAAAAGCCGCTGGATTGGGTTGGGTCCATTCCAGGCAAAAAATAAGGCACAGGGTCATGTGAAAATCCGAAAAGGACGCATCTCCCGCTAAGAAAAGCTAGTGTGAAAATCCACGAGGGACGCACTACCTTTAAAACAATGACGTGCGACGCTTGGAGCGATAAGGCGGCGTTACCTTGTGCTACCCCTTTCAAGCAGAGACGCACATCGGGCAGTTCCCCATGAAAATTGTGAATCGGAGTCCCTAAATCAGAACGATACCTTCAGACCCTTGGAGGCATACTTGACCAAACAAAGCCACGAGTCGCTTCAGCCGAAGTTATCACACCTCGACCACTGGGCCACTCAGATGAATGGTGTCACCTGCACCTTGCATAACATATGCATATGCACATGCACATACATAACTTACCCTTGCATACAAATCTCTTTTGATTTCGCAGGAAAATCTAGCGTCTAGACACACTGACAAGCTGGTATTTATCAATCGCTTAGCCGTGGTTTCACACACCGATAAGCTGGTGTTACATCAATCATGTTATTCAAAGCCTGGCGCCTTCACACACCGACAAGCTGGTGTTTATCAGTCGCTCAGCCGTGGTTTCACAGACCGACAAGCTGGTGTTACATCAATCACGTTATTCAAAGCCTGGCGCCTTCACACACCGACAAGCTGGTGTTTATCAGTCGCTCAGCCGTGGTTCCACACACAGACAAGCTGGTGTTACATCAATCACGTTCTTCAAAGCCTGGCGCCTTCACACACCGACAAGTTGGTGTTTATCAGTCGCTCAGCCGTGGTTTCACACATCACGTTATTCAAAGCCTGGCGCCTTCACACACCGACAAGCTGGTGTTTATCAGTCACTCAGCCGTCGTTTCACACGTCGACAAGCTGACCTTCATCAATCACGTGACCAACAATTGTCCCGTAACGCCGACAAGCTGGCAGGACCCAGTTCGGAAAAGCGGCCGCCTCAGGTACGCGTCTCTTCCCTTCTTTTCTGAATTTTGGCTCACTTAGACACCTAGGTTCTAAGTTCCCCAAAATTTGGGGCAACTGTAGACACCGGGTCTCGAGGCGGTTCAAAATCAGAATTATCCGATGATGAAAATGATACCGGCTTACAGGCAGAGGTGTCAAAAATGATGTTTCTCTTGTCGAAACTCTCTTTTTTTTTAAATAAAAATATATATATATAAAAAAATATTATTATAAAAAAAAATTATTTAAAAAAAATTAAATTAACTGAATTAATTTTGAAAATAGTATTATTTTTGATATTTGAAAAAAGGGGAGAAATTAAGTTAATTAATTAATTGAATTGAATTAAGTTAATTAATTAATTTAATTGATTTAAATTAGTTAATTAATTTAATTAAATTAAATTAGTTTAATTGGAAAAGTAAAAAAAAAATTAAATTAAAATTATTTTTTATTTTTTTTGGGGCCACGCGGGCATTGGCCACTTTATAAAAGTGGTACCACGCGGCCACTTCCTTAAAGTGGCCGTGTGGTACCGGGGTTACCGCGTGTGTTTTTGCACGCAGTCTCCTTCACCACGCGGAGCTTCGTTTTCTGCTTTTTTTTTCAGCTATTTTCTCGCCGTTTTGACCGAAAACTTTTCCGTTTTCGTGTAATTTCCGGGAAGACAAATTAAAAGAACGTTTTGGCCTTTCTCTATTTTGGAACAATCAGATTAATCAAATGGGATTCAATACTCATTTTTCGGAGGGGCGGCAACTATTTTTCAAGGAATTTTTGCTTTTCTCTCTAGCTTCTCTCCAGCAACTGGTTCTTCTTCAAAAAAATATTCTTCAAAAACCTTTAAGTTTTTCCTCTCAAGCTTTAATTTCTAGATTTTCCTTCAAGAAATATACTTCATTTTAGGATTGATCTTGAGCAAGAAAAATCAATTCTCTTTGTTCAAATCATCCTTCAAAAATATTCACCTCAAAAATATTTTCTCAAATTTTATTTAGAACTTGTATTTCTCTTTGAATATTATTATCATCAAAAAATCGACAAGGGAACGGATTGAGACATCCTATTTCCGATCCAAAATTTCTGAGGGTAAACATTTTTTGACTCGTTCTCATTTATTTTCTTGTATATCATTTATTGTTGTTAAATATTATTTTTGCCATTATTACTACATCTATTATTTATTTTTAGCATTTTAATGTGTTAATATCACTATTAATATGTTATTTTTTAGCTTTAAATGGATTTTCATGTTCATATACTAATATTATTATCATCATTATTATTATTCTTATTTTTATTATTATTATTATTATTATTATTATTATTATTATTATTATTATTATTATTATTATTATTATTATTATTATTATCAATATTATTATTATTCATTGTTATTATTACTATGTTTGTGTTCATGTTTATGCTCATGCTATTATTTATTATTATTATTTTTATTGTTATTACTGTCACATGTAGTTATTATTATTGTTGTTCTATTGTTTGTTCATGTCACTGTTGCTATTATTATTACTATTATTATTATCATTATTATTATTTAATGTTTGTTTTACTTTTATTTATTAGTGTGATTTTTGGTGTGTCATTATTATTATTATTATTATTATCATATCTCAATATTATTATTATCATTTATTATTATTACCATGTTTACTTATACTATATTCATTATTGTTCATTGCCATTGCCTATTATTGTCGTCATTAATATTATTTTGTTGTGTTTTGTCTTATCATTATCATTATTATCATTATAGGTTCACTTGCCTAATATTTATTTCATTTCTACTTGATTAAATTTTAGAACCATTACTAATATTTTTGATGTTAATCTTTGTATGAGATTTAATTTGAGTAGCATCGTGTGAGCGCCCCGCGACTCCCCGGATGCGTGGCGACGCGTAGATGGACACTCCGGTTTGGTGAGATCGTTTCAACTTCCCTTTATGTGTTACGTGTTTATTTGTAAATAATTATTTTATTTGTGCATGCGTGCGATAAAAAATCACAAAAATATTTCTATGATTAAATTAAAATTTTTTACTAATAAAATTGGGATCAATGTCCCTTGTTTTAGCCAAACCATAAAAACATCACGATTAAAACGAAAAGTCAACTTTTCTGCAAAAAAAGGGATCACTCATCCCCGTTTTCATCAAACAATCAAAAACGACTCTTCGAACCCTCTTCAAAATGAATGCGAAGGAACCAACATTCCTGAACTTTGAACAAGTACGAAGGAACCAATGTTCCTAAAATAATGCCCCGATTTATGTATGTCTTTTTATTTCATTTTTGGGTGAGTGTTTAAATTTATGTTCTTTCATTTTGGGCCCTTGTAATTAACTTTGGGGCAACTTTATTTATTTTGGGGATTGTATTCCGTCCCCATTTATGTCTTTAATCTTCTTTTTATTGGGGTTGTATTCCGCCCCTATTTCTCTTGTAATTGTGTGCTTGTGTGTTTATCGCTTTCATTTATCGCTTTCTTTATCGCTTTCCTTTTATCGCTTTCGTATGCTTGGAATGCGCTATTTAATTTAAATGCATCAATCGCGTGAGATGAGAGATATAATTTTAAGAGATTAAAAACCCATTTATAATTAACCAAAGCATAAATAAGAGGGAAGTTCCGGACACCATATCTCTGGTAGAGGTGAGAGACTTTTTTTCAATTTCTTGCAAATTGGGTGGCGACTCCAAATGCCTCAAAGGTGCCTTTAGGTGTCATTAGACTAAGTTGTTCTCCCCAATGTTCTATTGGGAGGAATATACCGATGATGTCTCATGGCGCCCATGATCAAAAGACGCAAACCAATTCCTCGAATCCCAAAGGCGGATTCAAAGCGAGGATCCTTGCTGGGTTCCAGCGCGCGTCACTGGTAAGGTTTCACCCGAACCCGCACGATGCACCTCCCTAATGTGAAGGTAGCAAAGAAGGAATAAGTGCAGACATGTTGCCAAAAATCTGAGCTAACTTCCCAAATAGCTTAGAAGCTTCCATAAACTGAGATTGAAATTCCTTCTGATGGAAAATTATAACAAATATAATTTAACGGAGGTAACATTAAGAAATGGTACCTACCTCTTGTAGCGCAGAAACTCGTTGCGGAAGCGTCTACAAGGATCTATTTGTTTTTGGTCACCGGTCTGGCTTTTACCCACTCGGGATAAGAGCAACTAATTCACAATCTAAATGCCCCTGAAAGATAAGACAAAAAACTGTGAGTGGGAACGAGCAGCCTTGCGGCGTGTACGTTTTCTCGTTACCAAATAATGAGGACCTCACCTCTATTTATAGAGATCCTAAAAGCTAGAGCCCTAACTCTAGTTTAACTCAGACTTTTTCTGAGATAAGATTTGGTAATTTTAATTAGATCAAATAGCTCAATTTAATCTGGATTGGAACTCAATCCATTATAGAGTCATGGGCGTATCCCAACTCTATCATCTCCCACTCGCACATGACGGAACACATTCCAGTCTTAATCTTCAGTTATACTGGCAAATAGATTGTGTGACCAGCATACCTCGAAAGCACTATGCTATACACCTGTTAGGGATATATAGCACCTCGGAAAAACAAAATCCTCCTTTTCATATATGCCTGACCCTAGATTGCCTTCTCACATTCATTGTTTTAACTCATGATCTCATAAAATAATTTTCGTGTTCACTATTATGTTTCTACTCACAGAAACTATAATAGGCTAGCCAGTGAACCACGAAACCTTATGAAAGTGATCAAAAGGCTATCTTTCCCTCTTACTGTATGCCATGCATCATGATTCAACTCGCTTTTCTAGTTAGATCCGCCAGGCCTAAACTTTTCCCAGACCTCTTGGAAACTAACTAAGCTAGCCACATTGAACCATACTTCAGGCATAAGTTAAGGGTTCTGAGGGTCGAAATATAAATAGGGTCTCACAATAGGGAAAGTTGAGATCAATAATATTATTAAATTCCCATCCCTGTGGTCACATAAGCACACACGGTATAAAACATGTGTTGTGGTGTTCTTTTCTTCCCTCAAAGGAGCGCATGTCTCACATTTCGATAATGTGTATATCAAACACCATACAGAAGCGTAAGGTTACGATGCACCGAAGCACCCAACTTTAGTCCGCTTACTTAAGGACTACTTCTGGCTTTTTAGACAGAACATGGTAGTTACATATAACTGACCATCGAATTTCATACAATCCTTATTTTGGATCTCAATCCAAAGCATACAACTTTATGTATGTCTTTATCTCGCACCTTAACAAGACTCATCTTGTAATTTCTGCAAGACGGCACTTTTATTTTGAACAGGCTCTCGAGCATTCTCATATGTTCAAAAATTGCCTCATTTTAGTTTTTGCCAACTCATTGACAAAACTAAGGTAAACACCCTTGTGAGTGGGCTACTTCTCTGTCCGACATGCTCAATCTCATTTCAATAATAGTAAATGTTTACACATAAACATTCACACTCATGTATTGCCGACAATGAACTTTAGTTATTATTCGCAAATAATAACGTTAAGGGATTATATAAAATATAACAGTACCAATTAAATTCTATGCAAACCTAGAGATCTAATGTGTTTCTCAAAACATATCTCTCGTTATAGGTTTATTCAATGGATCTGCATGCATAGAAACGTACTGTAAGTTCACTTCTCCTCGTGCAAGAATATTTCTCATATATTGATACTTAATGTCGATATGCTTAGCTCTACTATATGCTATCAACGACTTATTGTCACTATAAACTGTCATTAATACCTCTAAGACAGTTACTCTTAAATGGCTCACAAATCATTTCAGCCAAACTGTCTCCTGTACCGCAATTGAGGAAGTGTCAAATTCAACTTCCACTATTGATAGGGCTAGACAAGTTTAATTCCTGTTACTCTACGAGATGGCACTCTTGCCAAACAAGAATATAAAACCTGAGGTGGAATATCTCTCATCCACTCTCCTGCCCAATCAACATTTTTGTATTCTCTTAATGCAGATCCTTTTCTTGATAATAGAGAGAATAGTCTGCAGTACTTTTAAGATATATAAGTATCCTTTCAATTGCTTCCAATGTGCTTTGCCTGGGTTATATTGATATCTATTTACCATGCCCACTACATAGCATATATCATGTCTTGTATACAACACTGCATACATAAGACTACCCACGACACTGGCATATTGAACGTTCCTCATAAGTTCATTTCTTCTGGTTTCATAGGACACATATCTTTGCTAAGAAACTAATTCTTGGCAATGGGGTTATCTATGGATTTAGGGTTTTGCATATTAAATCGCTCAAGATCTTTGTTGAAATATTTCTCTCAAGAAACAAACAATAATCTTCTCGAATGATCTCTTGAAATCTTAACTTCAAGAATGTAATATGCATGACTCATATCCTTTGTCTCAAAGTTGAATGATAACCAATCTTTGATTTCATTTACGTACCATTTATCATTTTCAGCTTTAAGTATGTCATGTACATACAATGCCAAAATGACAAATTTATTTTCAGAGCTTTTACTATAAACACAATGATCTTCATCTATTATGTTGAACACATTCGACATGATTGTATGATGAAATTTCAAGTACCATTGTGTGGAAGACTGTTTAAGGCTATAGATTGAACTCATAAATCAACAAACCTTATGTTCGCTGCCTTTTCTGATGAAACCTATAGGTTGTTCCATCCATTTCTCCATTGAGAAAAGCAGTCTTTTCATCCATTTGATGAAGCTCTACGTTCAAACTCACCATTATGGCTAGAATGAACCTTATATACGTAAATCTTACAACAGATAAGAAAGTATACTTATAGTCAATCTCTTCTTATTGTATAAACCCCTTAGCGATTAGCCGAGCCTTATATCTTTCAATACCTCTATCAGCCTTTCACTTTACTTTGAGAATACATTTATTCTCAATTTATGTCCTTCCAATTGATCAACCAGTTCTCAAACATGGTTTTTGATCTCATGGTTGACATATCTTCTTCCATTGTTTTAATCCATTTTTCCTTAGATGGACATGAAAAAGCCTTTTAAATATTCTATGCTCTTTTTTTATCTTGTGGGGTACTCAAAAGAGCTTCGTTCAAGCCTTCGATTTTAAATCATCGGCATGGAACACTTATCCTTTTAGATTTTTGCAGTTCTGAATCTTGATAAACATGTCTCATATATTCATCGTGATTCACAATTCTCCCACTAGGACCATGTTCCATACTCCTAATGGAGTCAGGAATACCATTTTCTTTCCTCCCACTGGAGTCAAGAATACTCCCACTCGAATCAGGTCTCGAACATCCGGATCGTTTGGAGGATGGAGGTCTTAACCTTCTTCCTCTAAATCCCTCCCACTCGGATGGAGTGATCCTGATATTCTCTTCCTGAGATTAATAAAAAGTGAAATCTTAATTCACTTCGCCCAACTTTAAAAATTTATTCTCTTAAGAATATGACGTCTAATGATTCAAATTCTGTCATTATACCATTCTCTTATTTATCCATGAACATGTATTCTTTTGATACTTCAGAATATCTCACATAGATACTCTTTTCACCTCTTAGTCTCAAATTTACCAAATTGAGGTATCATCGATGTAAGCATTACAACCCAAAAGTTGTAAATGGCTTAGGTCAGCTTGTTGACCCGTTCACAACTCATAAGTTGTGGTAATGACAGATTTGGAGGGCATACAGTTCAGAACATATGTGCCAGTCAATAAAGCATCTCCACAATAGGAGATAGGAAAATTTGCCTTTGCCATCATAGATCTGACCATATATATAATAGAGTCTTATTTCTCCTTTCCTCAATACCGTTTTGTTGTGAATTTCTAAGAATGAACAACTAATGTTTAATCCTTTTTCATCACATGAAGCTTTAAATTATCTGTAAGATATCACCGACCTATGTCAGTTCTTAAAGCTTTAAGCCTTTTTTCTAATTGATTCTCAACTAAACTCATATAAGTCTTGAAGCAACACAATGTTTCTGACTTGTGAGAAATCAAATAGACATGACCATACCTAGTACAGTCATATATTAATGTGATGAAATAGTAGGCCCCATGCCTTACCCTCACATTCATTTGACCACATTCGTCATAATGGACTAACTGCAATAGAAATTTGGCTTGAGCACCTTTTTCGAATGATTTTCTAACTAGTTTTTCCTTTTAGGCAACGCTCACACGTAGGCAAGTCAAACTTATGTAAATTACCTTTTAAACCTATTTTGACTAACCGACTTATTCGGTATTATCCAATATGATTTAATACAGCATGCCATAATTTCACATTATTCTCATAACAATGTAAAAAATAAGAAATTAAAGGAAAAATTAGTTTTACCCAAATAGTTATGGTCCACATCCATAACAATAAAATCATTCAGAATATAGCCAGAACCATAATAGAAATCATTCAAACATAAGCATATGCTGTCATCTTTAAAATATAAATTGAAAACAAATTCCAATAAAGCAAGAACATAACCTAAATTTCATAACAAAGGTATCTCGATCCCTTGTTATATAGTCCATTGTTCTAAATCTATCACCCACAAATGATGAAATTCAGAACTACATGCATAAATTTTACTCACTCTTGAGTCAAAATAGTGTATCTTTATAGGCACAATGCAGTCTCTTTGCATAGTATCCTTTTAGGCAATTAAAACATTTCACTCTTGAATTATTTATCTCATTTTTGCCTTAGGACCTTTTGTGATTCTATTCCTTTTGCTTTTTAGGCTCTCGAGCCTTTTCCTTATCCTTTTTATTGAAGCTTCTTTTGTTGTTCTAGTTAGAATTCATTCTACCAGAACAGGACTGTGCCATATGCACTATAGCATTGACCTCAATCGCTGCTAGACGGTCCCTTTTAAGCTCCAAATGACAAGCAACATCCTCAAATGTCTTTGTGCTTATCTATGTGAGTTAGTTGCATCTCACATGCTACCAACTCTTGGGTAAAAAATGGATAACAGTTTGGACCTTCTGCTCATCAGTCACTTATGACTAGGTTCACTGAGCTCACTTTTCATTTTTCATCTCTCTTAGATGTTTTTGCATCGAATAATCAGACTTTTTCTGATATGTATCAAATTTGATCTTTGATGATCGGAGCTTATTCAGAGTCACATCTCCGAATTTCTCATGCAAAGTGATCCACAGATCCATTGCATTTTGATACTTGCGAAATTGCTTAGTGATGTGATGCAACGTAGGCATCCCGGTCCTGCTTATGCTGGGTTATAGTGCCATCCTCAGGTTCAGCCATAACCGAACTTGAGGATTTAAGAGCCTCTTCCTCTTCAAGCACATATTGGATTTTTGTATTCCAGATTTCATAATTATAACTTGGAAGCAGTATCCATTAAGATCCACTGATCTCAAATGGAACAATATTGCACATATTTAAGAGAGATAAGGCAACACATGCAATTTATTATGCACCTGAAATAATAGCCTAGTAAAATTTTCTATTAGGTTCAAATTCGAAAAGGCTACTTATTGTATCCAATTACCCTCTAAGTCCTAATGTCCAACCTTACAGGTTAAAATTTCATGCATAATAAATCTAAATTATTGGATTATCAAGTTCTCAAACTTATGAGGGGATCTTTATTAAGCCTTTACTTAATAAGCATGCAATCATTTTACTCATAAAATATCGCAAGACAATTAACAATTAAAATAAACTCATTTATTATATAGTTAAATCCCAACATAATAAGTAAATAAACACATTTATTTAACTAATAAGTAAATCCAATAATCCCAAAATAAGACACTCATGTCAAATATCAATAGAAAACGTAAATTCTATTTTAATAACAACAAACGCCAACTCAAATTGACACTAATGTCAACTATTATTGAAGTCCAGATTTCATAAAATCTTTTTAGTTATTAGGATTATATCTTTGATTAACTTTATCAATTCATCAGACAACTCATAAGTCCAATGATGAAGCTATAGACGATGCACGCTCCGTCCATTTCTCAATACCATCACAGATTTTAGTGTTGTTTCTCAACACTTGCCCTTTTGGCAACTCTAACCAAAAGTTCCATTTTCATACTCAGACCACCAGTCCAAATGCACTATTGCATTTGTTCTCACACATTTACTTTATGATGCACTATTGCATCAATGTCATTAGCTCAAATCTTCATTCGCATTCTCATGTTGCTTATTGATTGCACTCTTGCCATTTTTAAAGCAACCTATGCGTTTCTTAAGGAACCCCTTATTTAAAATTTCTATAACATATTATAGAAAAAATTTATACACTCATGTATAAATACACATGATTGAAACGCATTTCAATCAATAAATAAGGACAGAACTTCAAAAATTTTTCAAAAAAATATTTAAAAATTTTCGAAAGCAGAAAACACATTTTCTACACATTTTTAATATTTTATTTTGAAATTAAACACATTTAAATATCAAAAAATACACATTTTATTTTCTGGTCATTAAAAAATTTTGAAAACATGACAAAAAAATCAGAAATAACTTGAAAAATCAATTTGACAAAAATCGGAGCTGAAATGGTGGTCGGAGAACGCTGCACGCACTAACACGTGCCGACAAGGGAGAGGAAGACGTGCTCACGCGCGTCCTCCCACTCGACCAGACACGTGTCACAACCACAGCGTGACACGTGTCTAAATGCTATTGGTCCACCTGGTGCCAACGTGGCACAGTCAACGCCACGTTTCGGTGTCTCTTTGGTCCATGTGTCACACGTGACATGTCAACACCGACACGTGGCAGACCTCAGTCTGACACGTGTCAATACCTGATTGGACCACGTGGCGCCCGTGTGGCACCTGTGATATGTCGGAGCTACGTGGCATGACCACGGTCTGCCACGTGTCTCACATCTATTTGGACACGTGTCACCATCTGATTGGGATACGTGGCTTGACCACAGTCATCCACGTGTCACTCTATTATTGGTCCACGTGTCAACCCCTCTCATCTCAGCCATCCACGTGGCGTTCAGTGATTAGGCCACGTGTCAGCGTGACGCATCACAGCTGACACATGGCGACGCACGCACTACAAGAATTTTGTGAAATAGGAACGGAAAAATAGCAACAGAATTTTTTCCGTTGCTAAATAGCAACGGAAAAATTATTCCGTTGTTATTTTCGGTTGCGTTTCACACATATAACAACGGAAAGTTTTTTCGATATTTTCGGTCGCTAAAAGAGAAGGGAAAGTTTGGCGCGTAAATATAGCAACGGTTATTAGCAACGGAATATAAATACTGTTGTTAAATGTCCCGCGAACAAAATGCAGAAAATATTTGGAGCGAAAAATAGCAACGGAAATGTGTTTTCGTTGCTAAATTAGCAATGGAAACATTTTTCCGTTGCTAAATATGGTTCCGTTGCTAATTTTGCAACGGAATCCAAATTCCGTTGCTAAATTAGAGAAAATTAGCAACAGATAAAATTACCGTTGCTATTTAGCAACGGAAATTGGATTCCGTTGCTATAAATTTCTAAATAATGATCGGAAAAATCGGGTCCTAAATTGCAATGGAATTTTAGCAACGGAAATTTGACTCCATTGCTATCAATGTGAAAAGAGAAAAAATTGAGTCCTAAAATAGCAACGAAAAAATAATTACGTTGCTATTTAGCAACGGAAAATTTTCCATTGCTATATTTTTCATAATAGAAAAAATGGGTCCTAAATTGCAACGGAAAATAGCAACGGAATTTTTTTCCGTTGATATTTAGTAACGGAATTTTGACTCCGTTGCTATCATTGTGAAAAGAGAAAAAATTGGGTTCTAAAATAGCAACGGAAGAATAATTCCGTTGCTAAATAGCAACGGAATTTATTTTCCGTTGAACGAAAAATTTATTTCGTTGCTATATTTTTCATAATAGAAAAAATGGGTCCTAAATTGCAACGGAAAAAAAATTCCGTTGCTATCAATGTGAAAAGAGAAAAAATTTGGTCTTAAAATAGCAACGGCATTGATTTTTCGTTGCTATTTAGCAACGAAATTTTGACTCTGTTACTATCAATGTAAAAAGAGAAAAAATTGAGTCCTAAAATAACAACGGAAATATAATTTAGCAACGGAGTTTTTTTTCCGTTGCTATTGAATTGATTACAAGTCTAAAACTATACAGGTGATGGAGATTTAGCAAAATTATGTGGGAAATGTGAGGAGTAGAAAAAACAATAAGGCTCTGTTTGGATGGGGGTAGAGAGGGGTAATTAATGGAAGGATAGGGAAGGGTAGAGAGTTACCCTTGTTTGGGAAGGGAGTGACTTAAAAATAGAAGGGATTGGAAGGGTAGCTCTTACCCTTCCATTCCCTTCATTTTCCTTATTTTAGCTACACCCCGATTTGGGGTGTAGAGAGGGGTATCCTCCTTTTACTCCTCCATTTTTAATTTTTTCCAAACAAGAGAAAGGTAGTCACTTACCCTTCTCCTTCTTTCCCCTTCCTCTCCTGTCTCTACGACCCTTCCATTAATTACCCCTCCCTACCCCCCCAACCAAACAAAGCCTAGAAGAAAGGGAAAAGAAGGAACAGGGAGATCGAGAAAATGAAAGAAGAGACCGAGAGAGGGAGAGAGGGACAGCGGAGCAGCGGCGAAAGGTGGTGAGCGGTTGGCGGCGTCGTGGGCGAGAAGCGCCGTTGCCGATCACGGCGATGTCCCGTCGTCGTGGCGTCGTTGATCCAGGAAGCGGGAGGAAAAACCCGAAGCTTCTTCAGTGTGTTCTGGCCAGCTCCGGCGACGATCGGCGACACGAGTGGTGCGAATGGACTCACGGCATGGAGGCGAACATCCCGGTGGCCGCGGATCATCCTCACTCGCCGGCGATGAGGAGATCGGCGTTGGGAAGAACCGAAGCTGCCGACGTCGATTCCGGCGAAATGGAGAGCAGTCACGGCGCGTGATCACGGGAAATGGAACCCCGAGGCTTCGAGCCCCCTCCTGGTGGTTTCGGTATCTCCGGCGAGCCTCCGGCGAGCTTCCGACGACGGTGAAATGGGCCAAAAATGTTAGAAAAATCGGTATGTGGCCACCAAAATTACTTTTCCAAGTGATTTCTCCATAATTAAAATTTATTACGAGTGATTTTGTTAAATACAGTATGTGAACAATATGTCTATTGGTTCCATTGGTTTGCCGGCTATGTTGTCATGAATTTAGCTTAGCTAAATAGAGATTAAATTAAGATTTACTGGTTTCATATTGAATGAAAAGAATAAAAAAACAAATTTGTGCATAGTTGGGAAAGTAGAACAGTATTTGTAAATTGAAGAATTATACGTTAAATTGTAAGTTGGATTTAAATGGTATATAATTTTGGTAATAGTTGAGTTATGACACACAAATCAAGTTAGTAATTAGATTATTAAATACTTAACGATATTTAAATCTTAATATATATAAATGGGTATCATAATATGCAAATCTGGGTAATGGTGGTGTAAGTGTTAATACATGAAGAATTGGTGGAAGAATTAGACGACATAATTTAGCCTATATAAATTACATGTGTGTAGGTTGGTGCATGTGCATGTAGGCTATGGTTGCTAATTCATAGACAGCAAGAAATTTGTATTAATTACATGCAAATATCATATTTTAATTTGATCAATTTGTCATTTGTTAACAAGCATGTTATAATATATCTGCAAAGACACCATAATTTGTATTAATAATTCTGCAGTTAATATATTATAATGTTTTGGTGATGTTAAACATACATTAATTAATATATAAATCTAAATCGCAATTATGAGTTGTATTCGTGTAGCATTATATAAACATTTATTTCTTAAAAAGAAAATAAAAATTAAACTTTTCTGATTTCACCTTAAAGGCACACTTCTTTATTTCTTTTTCTTTAAATTTCCTTTTAATTGCTAGCGGCAACCACCAACAATAAATTCTGATTATGCTACTTGTTCTGCCAGTGTTGACTGTTGAGGGACCTCCCTCCTAAAGATATATATATATATATATATATATATAGCTGGGAGATCACATCCAAAATGAAGATTGGACCCCCCAAAAAAAGGAAAAAAAAAATGCTCAGTCCATCTAGAACAGCACTGTCTTTATTGACAGACAGAGCACATCCTCCTCACCTATATTCAAAAGAGATTTTATGTTCTAGCTACAAAACATTTTTAAATATCCAAAAATCTATTTTGCTTGATTTTAAATTCGTTCGAACTAATAAATTTTAGATACTGAATATTTTTTTTATAAAAAAATGAGTCTTCCTTAGTTATGTGTACTAAACAAACTAATGATCTTTTTTCAGCAATTTATAAAAAAATAACATCAACTGTTGGTTTTTTAATGATCTTTTTGCCAAATAATAAAGCAGATTATACATTCAATGTTTTTATGGATCTATGGGCTGGCACCTATATATGTATCACATATTGGCTACTTAGACTTAAAAAAATTGAAAATTTGATCACTTTATGTTGACAATAAACAAAGGGAAAAATGGTTGTGAACAGTCAATATGCTGGCAATTGACGTTGTTTGTGCTGTTGGTTTTTTGCCGATATGTTGTGGTCAAGTTGTCTGATATTCGCAAGGAAGTACAATGTCCAATCTGTTTAGGTATGGATTTTAGCTTGCTCTATTTGCTTTCAGATGCCAAGACATGCCAAATTGCAAGTAGACAATTATTATTTTTGCTGGAACTTTCTGCATTTTGACAACAAACTATATAGAGTATGAATATGAGTTGGTTGCTAATAGCATGGGTTCTAAAATGTTTTTTGCTAATCTCAGAATGACCAGTTGCTTTATTTTTTTGCTTTCTTATTGATCATACATGTCCAAGTTGTGAATGTGCTGCCCATGTCTCCATCATGTGCTTGAATATGATGAGCTGGGGGCAGACTTAAGTAGATTGGCCAGGTGCTGTCAAATTCCCTGTATCCATCCACCATGCCATCCGTTAATGTGTGATCAACTGCTTAGATGTGAAATTTATTTGTATGGTTTTTTGAACTGTGATAGATTTTGAATAACTTCATTGATGTTTAACTCAAAAGTCATGATGTGAACTCTGGATATTGAACCAAGTTAAACTAGCTTCATTTTGCTTTTAATTTGTATTTTCCCTTCTCTGATATCTTGATTTTTTGTTAAGATTGTTTGCAGTTTTGTTGTCTAGTTTTATGGCGTATGATCAGATGTTAACTTTAACGCAGTTAAAGAATCGGGCTGAAGATTTGGAAACACATCGTGATCCGCAGCCAGATCGGCCTCCTTCACCTCCACCTATGTAGCATTTGTAATATATCGTTATTTGTATTGAATTTATATTGTATTTATGACAGTTTTATCAGTTTTTACTTTACAGTGATGTTATACTGAATTTACTTTTGTGATATTTTTCCGGATTTTTATTTTATAATATTATAATATATTTTCGGGATTTTAATTATTGTGTATTACAATTTGTATATGAGATTATATTATCTATAAGCATACATAATTAATATATACAGGATTTGAAATATATTAACTTAAAAAATATTTTTTTTTTGTTGTACATAGCAACGGAATAAAGAATTTAAAAATTTTCGTTGCTATTTTTAGCAACGGAAAAATAATTCCGTTGCTAGCGTATTATATTTATCTAAAAATATAAATTTTATACTGTTGAAAATAGCAACGGAAAGAGTTAAAATAGCAACGAAAACTGAATTCCGTTGCTAATTTTAGCAACGGAAATAATTTTCCGTTGCTATTTTTTAGCAACGGAAAACTATTTCCGTTGCTATTTTTAGCAACGGAAATTTTTCCGTTGCTATTTCGGTTGCTAAATTAGCAACGGAATTTAATTCCGTTGCTAAATTTAGCGTCGGCTGAAATTTCAACGGATTTTTTCGTTGCTATTTTCCGTTGCTAATTTTGATTAGCAACGGAAAATTAGCAAATTCCGTTGCTATTTTTCGTTGCTATTTCGTAATTTTCTTGTAGTGACGTGTGGGCCACTCCCCACGCGCACGCGCCGAACGGATTGAAGCGCGTGTAAGCCACGCGCCACCTTGCCGACCGATTCTAGCGCTCCGGTTTTGGCCGGTGGGGGGTTTTTAGGGTCTGTGAATTCAATGGTGAGGTCAAAAATTAAAAATCCTGACTTTTAGTTAGCCGTTTAGAACACTCATGTTCGTCCCCTCGGGTTTCGGTGTACACATACACGAAATCGAGCCGAAGTATACACGCATATATATTTTTCACACAAAAAACAAATTTTTTGTTATGTTCAATGCATCCCAGATCTAAAAATTTTGCACATAAAATTTTAGATCTATTTAGCCACATGCCAGGACGCAAAAATAACGGCTCTGATACCAATGATGGAAAATTATAACAAATATAATTTAACGGAGGTAACATTAAGAAATGATATTTATCTCTTATAGTGCAGAAACTCGTTGCGGAAGCGTCTACAAGTATCCATTTGTTTTTGGTCACCCGTCTGACTTTTACCCACTCGGGATAAGAGCAACTAGTTCACAATTTAAATGCCCTCTGAAAGATAAGACAAAAAACTGTGAGTGGGAACGAGCAGCCTTGCGGCGTGTACATTTTCTCGTTACCAAATAATGAGGAACTCACCTCTATTTATAGAGATCCTAAAAATTAGAGCCCTAACTCTAGTTTAACTCAGACTTTTTCTAAGATAAGATTTGGTAATTTTAATCAGATTATATAACTCAATTTAATCTGGATTGGAACTCAATCCATTATAGAGTCATGGGCGTATCCCAACTCTATCACCTTCAATTTTTGTTGGTCAACCATAAGAAAAATATCAAGCTTAGGCTCAGAAAGAACTATTTCTGGAGACTTAGGCATTTAGACAGGAGATTTAGGAGCTTGAAGTGGAGAATGGGGTTCTGGGTACATAGGGGTCAAGTGCATCAGAATATGGAGAAGTCTATGGACTATAGGATTTCTCAACTAATTGCTCAGGAGGACTTGAAACCAATTTCTCTTCAGACTACTCACCAAATTTTGATTCTGATTTGGAGGTAGATTTGACACTTGAGGATCTGCTAGAATTCTGTGTTGATGCCTTACTAGAATTACTAGCAGATTTCACTATAAATTTTCTAAGAACTTTCTTCCTTGCTAGATTCCTTAACAGATTTGATCATCAACTGATTGCTCATGTCTAGAAGCAATTTTAACCTCATCCTTATACTCAGGAACTTTAACACTTGATTTCAAACTCAACCAAGCCACAAACTGTAAAAAGCAGGTTTTCATCTCCGCATCCAGACTCAAATCCTTAGTGTCAGCCAATTCCTTTCCCTTTAATAGGAGCACTATAGTCGGCTGATCACTAACAAATTTGTTGTAACACCTAATACTCAGTTCAATAGGGGCCAGATACTGAATGTTACACAACTCTTTTCTTTCCTTGTTTTATTTAAAAATGGGATTTAAACTTTTACATTATTTCTTCATTGTGTTTTTATTAATTTAAAATTCTCATATTTTTGTAGTAAAATGCATAGAGTTTCCTATTTATGAGTCTCTATCCTCGTGTTAAACAATTAAAATTTCACCTCTGTAAAATCATCCACATATCAACCCAACTCCATTCAAATCCAATGTATACTCAATATTTCTCATCCTCCTCAAAAACATCAATATAAAGGCATAAATTCACCAACAGTTGTGAATTTATCATTCTTGGTTCAACACTTATCATAATAAAGGATAATAACATCCATTTATTTTTATATACATATATTACTGTATCCTTAAATATTCTCAAAATGTCAGCAAAAAGTAAATTTTGCAATATTTCAAAATGAAAAAAAAAGATAAATTCCTAGGCCTAAGTATCTATCTCGAAGTTAAAGGTTCCTCTTTACATTTTGGTAGATCTCTAACTAGCTTTTCATATCAATCAATCAATGTACTTACGTGCAGAAATAAAATTTCACGCATTAAGCGTAATACTTAATGGAAACCACTAAGATTACTTGTCCAAAATAGTTCATATCATAGGTTTAATTAGAATTTATGAACAGTAAATGGCAAAGAATAAATCAAACAATATCCAATACACTAACATTAAGAATTAATCCAGTCTATAAAACATGCATGTACATATATATTTCATTATATTAATAGAACATAATTAATCTTGTCATTATTCAATAGTTAAATGCCATTTTAAATAAATAAAATAAACCTTATTCTGTTGCCCTAAGTAACCCGATGGAACACATCAAGGGGATACACGGGACTGAGGCCCTTTAGGCCTAATGGATTGAAGTGGCCTATACAAAGAACTGCACTTTAATCCCTTTTTGTAGGTTCTCATTAGCTTACAATACAAAAAGCTACTAACCCAACACACTGAGAGAATTTTCATCCAACACACCGAATAAATTCTCATAAAAAACCATCCAACACACCAAACTGAATTTTCACAATCCATCCAACATATCGAAAATTTTTTTATAATCCATCCAACACAACAAATAAATTTTCATCCCTATAGCCGACAAATTATACCATACCCATGTTTTTATCGTTTACTAAAGGCACTGATATTCTTCCTTTATTTTTTTAATTTCCAATTATGATATTCATAATATTTTGCACATTTTTAATCATATTAAATCAATTCCAATTCTTAACTTCTGCATTCCATCTTTCATATCAGAGCCAATGCACACCATATCCTCATTTTCATTGTACATTTTTCTTTATTTGGCCCTGATTAATCCATTCTTATAAATTAAACAAATAATACATACTCAATTTTCCATTTCCATAATCTTATAACATACAAAATCATACATAATTGTCAATATTTACACATTGATTCATCATGGCATAAACAAATCATCTATAATTTAAAAGAATTCACATTTCAAAAAGAAACCATCATATACTTGTATTATTATTATTATTATTATTATTATTATTATTATTATTATTATTATTATTATTATTATTATTATTATTATTATTATTATTATTATTATTATTATTATTATTATTATTATTCTCTTTTATTTTACTATCAAATTACCTCAATAGGCTAATTCACACAAAAATCATACAATTCCTAAACTGTTTCCAACAATTTCACATCATGTCAGCATTTTTCTACTTTAAACATAAACAAAAACGGATAAAAACAGTTAAAGAAAAGTAAGTTTAGTGATCGCAAACCTTAATGGATAGCAATATCAACTTCAATTTGCTCCAATTAGCTTCATAAAAATAAGTTTAGGCCTCTACTTTTTTCATTTTCCTTTTACTCTTCACGTTTTTCTTTTTTTCTTCACAACACATATGCCATTTCAACCATAAAATCAATAAAACGCAATAATAATGTAAATTAAATTAGTTTGTATTGACTTAAAATGAGAAAAATGGCATAGCTTTTATGGATGGCGACAAGAAGGAGGTTGACGGATAGAGCCATCAAGTAGGGAAACACAGCCAAGATGTTGTCCCTCAACGCAAACCCAATGGAAAGAAAAGAAAGATGGAAGAAAAGGGAGAGAAAGGTCGGCACTGGAGGCGGCTAGAGAAGGGACGACCGTGGCGGGATGGATATAAATCCAAGGAAAAATCGAGAATGATCCAGGGAAGAAGAGAAGGAAAGAAAAGAGAAAAAGAAAGAATTGAGGCAAAACGACGCAGTTTTGCTGGAGCTTTTTTTTTAATGCCAAAATTCCCTTTAGTCCATCTCTTTAAATCACTTTAGTCTTTCTTTATTTACTCTTACACTTTTTTTTTTTGATATTTCATTCCAATTGAATCCCGTAATTTAAATCCTTTCACACTTTATTCTATAAAAATTCTAATTATTTCATCATTGTTACATTTATTTTACTCAACATTATTCTGAATTTTTAACACTTAATATACTCCCAAATAAATTAATTTATAATTTAATTTATATGCCCAAAATATCGGGTTCTTTACCCGTATTATTCGGATTACCCTTATTTCAGAGAGTTACATTTTTAAAAGAAAATTTCATCCCCGAAATTTACTTGGCTTAAACAGTTGTGGATTAGTCTTTCTCATTGTCTCTTCTAGTTCCCATATGGCCTCTCCTATGTTGTGATTCCTTTAGATCACTTTCACCAGTGGAACTATTTTATTTCTTAGTTGCTTCGTTTCCCGTGCTAAGATTTGGATGGGTTTCTCTTCATATGTTAAATTTGGTTAGATCTCTACCACCCCCGGTTCAACAATATGAGATGGGTCCAAACGATACCTTTTAAGCATAGACATATGGAAGACATTATGAATTTTTCCAATTCTTATGGTAAGGCTAGTCTATAGGCCACTGGACCCACATGTTCTAAAATATCGTATGGTCCAATGAGCTTAGGACTCAACATGCCTTTTCTACCAAATCTCAATACTTTTTTTCCATGATGACACGTTTAAGAAAACTTTATCACCAACCTCATATTCTATATCTTTTTTCTTTAAATCAGCATAGGACTTCTGACGGTCAGTTGCAGCTTTCAACTTACCCAGCTTGATAATCCTTACCTTTTTTTGTTTCTCTAATCAATTCCGGATCAATTATATTTTTCTGCTTAAGCTCGGTCCAACATAATGGAGTTATACATTTTCTTCCATACAATGCTTCATATGGAGCCATTTGAATACTTGCTTGGTAACTATTATTATAGGTAAATTAAGCCAATGGAAGATATCTGTCCTAACTACCCTCAAAATCTATTACACAACTTTTACATATATCCTCTAGTAGCTATTACATCATAATTACACAATTACTATAGTTCATAACATCATTCATTCTTAAATCAAATTGTTAATGATTACCTGCATCACTCTCTTAGACTGTTCGTCTATTTGAGGATGGAAAGCAGTGCTGAAATTTAGCTTTATGCCTAAAGTTTCATGAAACTTTTTCCAAAATCTCAATGCGAATCTTGAATCCCTGTTTGATACAATAGAAAAAGGAACTCTGTGTAATCGTACTACCTCATTCATGTACAATTCTACAGTTTAATCAATGGATAGTCGGTTCTGATCTGTAGAAAATGTGTTGACTTTGTTAACCTGTCAACTATCACCCACACTAAATCATGCCTTTTACTTGTCAGTGGCAACTTAGTGACAAAATACATGGTAATTTTATACCATTTCCATTTCGGTATTGCAATATGTTGTAGTAAACTCGATGGAACTTGATGTTGAGCCTTTAGTTGTTGACAAGTCAAACACCTTGTCACCAACTCTGTTATACCTTTCTTCATCCAAAGCCACCAATAATGAGTTTTTAAATCCTGATACATTTGAGTGCTACAGGGATGCATAGCATAAAAGCTATTATGCGCTTCTTCTATAATCTGTTTCCTCAATCCTTCTTCATCAGGCATGCAAATTCTATCTTTATAGTATAAGCAATCATCATCTTTAATCATGAACTCATTATCCTTCCTGTAGACACCGGGTCTTGAGTCAGCCTAGATCGAAGTTACTCAATGATGATAATTGCCTTCACAGGCGAAAAATGTTGAAATTGATGGTTTCCTTGCAAAATTTGTAATTTAGAATGAAAAACAAAAAAAAAATATTAAAAATATTTTAAAAAAAATTAGTTTAAAAAATGATATTTGAAAATTTTGGTGTTTTTAAGTCATATTTAAAAAAAAAAAAATTCGGCGAGTGTCGGGTGTCAACGCGCAGCGCGCTACGTATGCGCAACGCGGGCGACGAGCAGATCGCCCAAATTTCGAAATCGCCCCTTTTTCGCCGATTTTTGATTTTTCACCTATTTTTGACCTTTTTTCGCCCAAATTTTGGGAATTTGATTTTTTTCTTCCATTTTTACACCCAAAATCAAGGGAATTAATTAAAAATCTGATTTTTCTTCCATCAATCAATTTTCTTCCTTTTTTTCTCATTTTAAGTGGGAAAATTGGAGGATTTTGAGAAGGGATTTTTCATTTTTTTCTTTTCTTCTAAAAAAAAAAAAAGAGAATTCTCTCCATCTTTTTTGACACTTCTTTTCTCCAAATAAAATTCTAAGATTAAAAAATTCAATTTTTGATCTAGAATTTTGATTGAGACAAGAAAAATCTTTCTTTTGTTCTTGAATCTTGGATCTTTTTATCAAAAAATATTTTTTTGAAAATAATTTTTTCTTCTTGAAGATTAATTTTATTTTCATCTTTTTCATCTTTTTTATCAAAAATAATTGTTTCTTGAAATAAAGAAATCAATTCTTTGTCTTCAAGAATTAATTTCTTTCCTTCCAATTTTTTTTATCAATTTTCTCTTGGAATAAATTTCCAATTTTTATTATTTTCATTTTTATATCTATTTTGTGAATTGCAACAAGGAAAATCAATCATTTTCATCATCAATCGAATCCAAATCTGAGGGTAAATATTCTAGACTTGATCCCTTAACTTTTTATTTTTCTTTTATTTATTTTGCTTATATTTAATTGTTAACCATGTAGATCTTTACATTTATTTTGTTTTTATTTATTTCATGTATTTTTGTACATAGATCTAATATATCTAAATATTATTTTTGTCTTATCTCATTTTATTATTATTATTATTATTATTATTATTATTATTATTATTATTATTATTATTATTATTATTATTATTATTATTATTATTATTATTATCATTATTTGTTTTATTTAATATGTTAATCAATTTATTTTAATATGTTATTTAATTGACTTGTCGTATATAATGCATGTTTTATTTATTCTAATCTATGATTTATTGTTTTATGTGTTTAATTAATTTCTTTGGTTTAATCACTAACATAAATTTTATTTGTCTTTGTTTTTTTGGTTTCAAATCCGTATTTTTTCTTATTTAAGCATCCATGCAAGCGAAGTAGGAGATTCGGGGTTTGATCATTTTATTGTACATGTTAATTTTCCTTTGTTTATTTTTGATTTATTTGTTATATAATTGTTAAATGAAATAGTTTTTATGCACACTCAATTAAAAAAAATCACACAAAAGTATTTCTATAAAACAAATTGGTTTTTCCTAATAAAATGGGACCAATGTCCTAGTTTTTCATCCAAATACATTGTCACCATTAAAATTATTTTATTTAATTATACATGATAGGACCAATGTCCTCATTCTCAATAAATACCCCGTTTTATGCATGATTTTGTATTTTATTTGCAATGGGGGTTGTATTCCGCCCCTAGTTTTGTTGTATTTTATTTTCATGTACTTTATTTTATTTACCCTTTTATTTATTGTTTTCCTTGAATGATCAAACTTGTGCTCTAATTATTGCATCGAAATGTATGAGAAAAGGGATGAAAACTTAAATTCAAAACTTAATTATAAAATAACCAAGGTATGAATAAATGAGAAGTTCCGAACCATCTCTGGTCTTTGGGCTCAACGAGGTGAGAGGACCATTCCGATATTTCATTGGGATGGGATCTCCAAGACACCTCTTGTGTCCCACCAAAAGACTTAAATTTACAATCCCAGACTTCACGGGGTTAGAGGATCATTCCAGTGTTCTATTGGGATGATATCTCCAAGATCCCTTTGGCTTTCCCAAAATGGATATTATGCGCCGTCTTAGGCTTACCAAGGCTAGACGACCTATCCTAATGTTCTATTAGGTGACGACTCCAAGAAACCTCCTTGTTGCCCAAAATAGACGCACTTGTAAATACCTTACAAGTTTTCATGAACCTCTCTCGAAAGCCCTAAGAGCGGGCCTCCGGGGCATCCTGCGGGGTTCGGCGCGCGTCACAGTGGCGACTCCACTGGGGACCTCTAAGTGGCTTCAATTCGAAAGTACCTTGGTTAAATTTATAATTGAGTTTTAATTTAAAATTTTTATCCCTTTTCGAAGTTGTATATAATAGCATTAGAGCCTTAAATCTATGCTAGTTTGGTCCCGTTATTAGTCCCGGTGCGTTCCCGAAGCATGACCCTACGTTCACTCAATGTAGGGAACTGTTAAGGATAATCACCAGCCCAAGCCTCGTACCATCAAGGTATATCAAATGGTGACCCGATCGATCGTTACGCTTGTGATGAGCTAGAACCGTCGGCAGGGACCATGCTTGGGTAACCCCAAAATATTATCACCCATGACCAAAGGTCATGTAATGGCAATAGATATTTCCCCTAGGTGACATGTACCTTAAAACAATGCTTGCTATGTGGGTTACTTGGGTTAGTTGAACAGAGTGTGTTAAAGGTAAGTTTGGTTGGATTTTCGATTTGACCTCCTTTTTCTTTCTATTTTTGATTTAAAGTGAAAAACAAGGTTTGATTCTTGAATTTTGTATGATTTTGTTGAAGCTAAAGACAAGAAATTAGATAAAGGGAAGAAGAAGATCGCCATCGAGTAGAGAACAGAGTTTGAGCTCCTAGAGGTCGGGATCGTGTGCGGATTTAACTTTTGTTCGTTTGATCACTTGCGGTGTTTTCGTGATATATGTGTGTATATGCTTATGATTTATGGTATATATGTTTTGAGTAGGTGAATTGATCAATTGAGTGTGTATGTTAATGATAAAGTTTGTTTTGGCAAGTTCTATTTATTTTGCATCTGACCGCTATGAAGTATTTTCATTATAAGTAGAGTTATAGACTTCTGAATTGAGTGATTATTGGTCCATTAGAACCATGACTTAAATACCTATTAAAGTCTTAGAAATGACCCTGGGCCAATTCTGGCTCTAGGACCCTATAAATTTCCAAAAACAGAGGTGTCTTTACTTTGGCTGGTTCAACTGAGCAGTTCATCTTCTTTAGGTTATATCTTACGTTGTAGATGTCCAATTTACCTGAAACTTGTTTCATTTGAAATTTAACGTCCTAGTTAACAATTGTTAAGAAGGATACTTTTCCTAAAAATGACATTTAGAGGTCGGTTTAGACAATACAAGTTGGAGCTGAGAAGCAGTCTTGTGAAGGTTCCTGACGAGCCCGACAGTGTCGCGAGCGCGACAGAGAGGGTTATAAGAGTGTTTTTCTTCTTGAATTTGAGCCCATGGTTGACATGAACGAATCCCCCACCTTTACCCTCAGCTAATTTGTATATTTTGAGGTGTTTTCCTTCCCGAGTTTAACCCGTTTTGTACCGAAACAATTTCGGAGTTTATGCCATGTATGTTTAGGTGTATCAAATGGTTATAGAATTAGTTATTTGGGTAAATAATGTTATGGCATGAGAGTTAATTTTGAACACAACATGTCATGTGATATGAATTGTTGTACAATGCATTTGGTATAGTGCATAAAGCTTGTGTTGGTGTAATGTATTTGGGTATAGTGCATAGAATCTTTTGGAATCTATCTTCTGTCGCGAGCGCGACATCTTGTCGCGATCGCGACAGTGAACCTAGCTTCTGTCGCGATCACGACAGTGAACCCTTTACCGCCATGTTCTATTTCTGAAAAATGTTTTCTTTTGTATTGCTTTGCATATATTTTTTTCCTAGTGCATAGTGTATGCTTATTTGTTCTTTCCTTACATTATAATTAGAGCTCCGTATTGGAAAATATATTGACATGATAGTATTTTGAATTATGATCCTTGTTGTATTAAGTACTCTGTTTGAGTTATTGAGTCAAGCCTGAATGGTCAGAATAGTGGATAGATAAGCATGCTTATAAAGGGTTAGAGTGCGGCTGCCATAGTGACCTTAATTAGTCCAACGACGAATACCCAGAGTATTCATTTTGAGTTAGGTCTCTAGAGTTTGATACGATAAAGTACCCGTATCCACAATTATTGAAAGTTCAGGCTAATGTATATACCGTAGAGTACAAGAGATGAAGTAGAGACTTGTAAATGCATCTGATTATAAAATGGCATGTTGTTAATATCGTTTGCCATATATGGATTTCTGCATTATGAATAAATTAAAGTATGTTGGTATTTGCTTACAAGATTGTGTACATGATTATTTATATATGACATGACAGTTGATATGCATGTATTATATGTTGTGACTTCGTTAGAAGTCTTTTGCTTCTGTTTATCCCCACTAAGCGTTATCGCTTAGCACGGGTGTTCATCCGTGTAGGTTTTCAGGTTTGGATCAGAGGGTGCATCTGCAGGTCAAGGCCACTAGGAGTTTTGTTTTGATCTCTTTTTGTATAAGATAGTAATAGAGTTTCTTACATTTTGAGTAACATCATTATGTACATAGGAAGTATAGTATCGACATGTAAATGTTAACTGTTTTATATATGTGTACCGAAAACGAATATGTAATAAGTATAAAGCTTTTGTATTATGTACAGTTTATATATATGTTATAAGAGCTCTTTTTGTTTGGCCCAAAATATTCTTATCTTTTAATATTAATGCTTCCACTACGGTACATGTATGTGTGTGCGTTAAAGTTGGCGTGGCGCCCTGATATTCTTTACCGGGGGTATGGGTGTGTTACAGGCCCTCAGACTATCCACCTCTTTAGTTTTCAGGGAGCTTGACTGTCATCTCTCTTGTATTTATTTTTGGTATTATCATATTTGCATATACACTGTACAAAGATTATTTTCTTTTAGTAGAGAAACATTTGTTATTAGATTTATGTGTTATTTTTTCCATATCTGTTATCTTTGCTTCATTTCTTGTTAAAGCTGAATGATTGCATAATGAAATGAAAAACAAAACAACAAAAAGAATGAAAAATAAGGAAGTGATAGAAAGTAATAAATGACATCATAAAAACATTCATAAATTTGTTAAGCAAGTCAAATTGACACATAAATTAACCAAAGAGATTCTTTGCACACAGGAACACTGTTTAACGTTGATTCAAGAACGGACATCAACTACGATGAAGGATAAGCGAATCGAATGCTACAACCTTCAAGATCAGAATCAACCAGCTACACACCGCGCAGGCCGAGATGAGGCTAGCGGTACAGATTAGCCACCATGCAGACCGAGACGAGGTTAGCGGGGCGCCAGCGATAGAACAGATCGCAATAGAGGATGGAGTTAGAGACACTTCACCTCACATCGTGCATGCCAAGCTGTGGCTAGTGGTACAGATCAGCCACCGTGCAGACCGAGACGAGGTTAGCGGGGCGCTAGCGATAGAATAGATCGCAACAGAGGATGGAGTTAGAGACACTTCACCTCACACCGTGCATACCAAGATGAGGCTAGTGGGACAGACCAGCCACCATGCAGACCGAGACGAGGTTAACAGGGTGCCAGCGATAGAACAGATCGCAAACAGAGGTTGTAGATAGAGAGTACTATACCACACACTGCGCAGGCCGAGATGAGGCTAGCGGGACAGATCAGCCACATATAGACCGAGATGAGGTTAGCAGGGCGCCAGCGATAGAACAGATAGCAATAGAGGATGGAGTTAGAGACACTTCACCTCACACCGTGCATGCCAAGATAAGGCTAGTGGGACAGAACAGCCACCGTGCAGACCGAGACGAGGTTAGCGGGGCGCTAACGATAGAACAGATCGCAAACAGAGGTTGTAGACAGAGAGTACTACACCTCACACCGCGCAGGCCGAGAGGAGGCTAGCGGGACATATCAGCCACCGTGCAGACCGAGATGAGATTAGCGGGGCGCCAGCGATAGAACAGATCGCAAACAGAGGATGGAGTTAGAGACACTTCACCTCACACCGTGCATGCCAAGATGAGGCTAGTGGTACAGATCAGCCACCGCGCAGACCGAGACGAGGTAAGCAGGGCACCAGTGATAGAACAGATCGCAACAAAGGATGGAGTTAGAGACACTTCGCCTCACTCCGTGCAGGCCAAGACGAGGCTAGCGGAATAATCGTGGTAAAACAAACCACAAATTGAGTGTGTAGTCAGAGAATACTACATCTCCCAAAGCTGCATGAGTCGAGATGGGGCTAGCAGAGGCAGATGAGGTCGTAGCTAGAGAACGCTGCATCTCGCTAACGCCTTACAGGTCGAAACGAGACCGGTAAGGGCATCTACATCAAATTCATTCATCAGCGAGCAGATCGAGATGAGACCTGCCAGATGAACACCCCGAAGGTAAGGATTGCTCCAGGTATGCTTTTCTTCCCTTCTTTCTCTGAATTTTGGCTCACCTAGGCACTTGTGCACAAGCCTCCCCAAAATTGGGGGCAACTGTAAGCACCGTGTCCCGAGGCGGTCCAGATCAGAGATTATCCGATGAAGAAATCAATGCCTGGTTCCTAATAGATGGATGAAATTCGGAGATTTTGGCCCTTTGGGTTCACGAGAATTAAAGGTTTTTATTTGCGGTAGAAAAAAGTGAAAAATCGGGAGAATTTTGACTTAAATTTTGAGTTTTCTTTCACGGACGGTCAGACCGTCGGTCGCGGGGCATCCATCGGTCATAGCGGCAGCCCGTCTCACTCGCTATGAGGGACGGACCATCTGTGAGTTTATCGACGGACACGTGTCCGAACTAACGAACACGTGTCCGTTGGCATGTGCCCGTCGGGAGGTCAGACACCCGTTGGTTAAATCCTATTTCCTGGTAGAAATGGGATTTAACCGATGCCCGTCGGTCGTATTTTTCTATAAAAAGGGAAATTTCACACTATTTTGAGGTTGGAAAAATTCTCATTTACCCTTATAAAGAAAAATTCGATTTTCACTCCAAAAAACTCAATAAATCTCGTTGGTTTTGTTTTCTTCTCATGAAACGCGTGGGACCAAATCCAACCAAATTTTCATCCAAAAAGGCAAAATCTGAGGGTAAATATTCTGGACACGCGTTCTGTTTAATTTATTTTAGTTATTTTCATATTTTTCTTAACTTTACTGTATTTTATTATTTATTATTCTTATAACTTTATTTTGATTTTTGATTAATTTTGGATTTTTTTTTGATACTAACATGTTTTATTATTTTGTAAAATGCCATTTTCTTGTTTTTTGGTGAGGTGAACTTGAGATGAGGTCGCCGTTCACACCCTGGGAGTTCTCCTTTTGGTTAATTCTATTAACTTTAACCTTTTGTTAGCGCATTTATTTATTTATTTATTTATTTATTCTTAGTCTTCATTATATACAAATTATCTTATCTCGTGCAAATAAAAATAGATGAGTGTTTTATAGTAATTAATTGGGATTTTTAACAAAATTAAGGACCAATGTCCTATTTTCCATCCAATGAATCTCTCACAAAAAAAGTTGTTTTCATAATAATCAAAGTCAAGGACCAATTTCCTCACAATTAATTCCCCCGGTTTTATATAAGGTTTGCACTTCTAAAATGGGAGTTGTATTCCGCTCCTAGTGTTATTGTATTTCATTTTAGATGTTTTCTTTATTTTATTATTTATCGCTTTCAAAATGGATAATTGCGCTTTAATTAAATTGCATTGTGTGGA
Source organism: Excoecaria cochinchinensis (assembly GCA_947683425.1). Classification (NCBI taxonomy): domain Eukaryota; kingdom Viridiplantae; phylum Streptophyta; class Magnoliopsida; order Malpighiales; family Euphorbiaceae; genus Excoecaria; species Excoecaria cochinchinensis. Next base: position 16,407,495 of record CANTUQ010000005.1, read on the forward strand.
GAGAAAGCGAATTAATAAACTCAAAATTTAATTGTAAAATTTATCAAGGTAGAAATAGATCAAAAGTCCCGAACCCATCTGTGACGCGCGCCGGACCTCGAGGGCGCCCATTGACCACCCGCTTTAGGGTGATCGGGCATTTGAAGGTCCAATGACAGCTTGCAATGAATTACAAGTGCGTCTATTTTGGGCAACAAGGAGGTTTCATGGAGTCGCCACCCAATAAAACATTGGGAAAGTTCATCTCGTCTCAGTGAGCCTAAGACGGCGCATATTTCCATTTTGGGCAAACCAAAAGGATCTTGGAGGCAATCACCCCAATAGAACATTGGGAATAACCCTCTCATCCTATGGAGCCTAGGATTATTAATTAAGCCTTTTGATGGGACACAAGAGGTGTCTTGGAGGTTCCAATGAGTGATCGGATAGACCTCTCACCTCGTTGAGCCCAAAGACCAGAGCTGGGTTCGGGACTTCTCATCTATTTCTACCTTGATTTAACTTTACATTTAAGTTTTGAATTTATTAGTTCGCTTTCTCTCCACACGATGCAAATTTCAATTAAAAGCAAAAGTATTCACATTAAAAGCGGCAAATAAAATAAATAAATGAAATAAATATTCGAAATTAAATTATAATAAAACTAGGAGCGGAATACAACTCCCATTTTAAATGTACGATATATATACATACAAAAAGACGGGAAATTCATTTATTTTGAGAGCTTTGGCCCTCACATGCATTTATTATGAAGAACTAATTTTTATGTGATTTTTGTGGGCTAAAACAGGACATTGGGTCCTTTAATTTTATGAAATAATTCCAATTTAAATTAATATAAAACAAGTGTCCACTTTTAATTTATGCGGAATAAAATAAAACAAATAAAAGTTACATAAATAGAATAAGGAATAAGGAAAATAAATAAATAAATAAAAAGGGATAGGAAAACTAAACCAAAGATAGGCTTTCTAGGATGGCATGATGGTTTTCCTCCACAGCTCAATCCATCCAAAAAATAAAAAATATACAATACTCAAAAAATAAAAGCAACATTAATATCTACGAATTAAAGCGATACACATGTAAGTAAAGAATACAATAAACTAGATAAAATACATAAAAATAAAATTGTTGAGGTAAAAAAACATTTTTGAAAATAAAATAAGAATTAAATAGAGGAAGAAATGATAAAAGAAAAAAATGAAAAAAGGGAAAAAGAGACGAGAGATGGGCTTAATGGCCGACCGACGGCCGTCCCTCATGTGACCGACGGACAATGGGCCTCACACGCCGTCGCTCGACAACAAATGGGTTTATTGCCTGTCGCTCGAGCGACAGACGGGCGTGCTACTGCCCGTCGGTCGCCTCTGGTTTTCGAATAAAGAACAACAAAAAAAACCTCTTTTTCTCTTCTCTTTTAAAATAAACAACTTTCAAAGAACATAAAGACAAATAAGAGCTAAATAAAAGGTAAATAAATGCAATAAATATAGAAATGAATGTAATAGATTAATAAAGCAAGTGTCCAGAATATTTACCCTCAGATTGTACCTTTTGGAGTGAAACTTCGGTTTATTCGAACCTTGCGCGTCTCACGAGAAGGAAGCAAAAACCAAGAAAGAAAAATGTCTATATTTTCCCTTGATTTTTACCAAATTTTCGAAATATTTGAATCCACAAAATGGATGAAAACTAATGAATTTAGCTTTCTCCAAGCAAAATAGATTCACTTAAAAGTGCAATAAAACGAGAGAAAAAGTAGGAAAATATGGGAATTTTAAATACATAAAGAAAAGAAAACTTGAGAAGAAGAAAATTTGCCCTTTTAGTTTGTTTTAGTGATTTTTTTCCATGAAAATTCGAACCCCTTTCAAAGGAAAAGATTTACTATTTATAGGCATGACCGACGGGCAGGTCTTAACTCACCGATGGGCGTGACTGAGCCATTTACAGGACACGTGTCTGTCTCTGCTTACCGACGGGACACGTGTCCCCGAAAAGAAACGGTGGCCGCCTCAACGACCAACGGGTGTGTGAGTCATCGACGGGTTGTCCATCCCTGGGAGAGGCGGCGACCACCTCGACGATCGACGGGATGCCAATGACAGACGGGCAAGGCCGTCCGTGGAGCAAAAACTCAAATTTCAAGTTAAAACTCCCAATTTTTCAAATTCTTTTTTTCTATAAAATAAAACCTTTTACTTCTCGTGAGCCCAGAGGATCAAAATTTCCGAGTTCCATCCACTCATTCAGGACCAGGTGTCGATTTCTTTATTGGGTAATCTCTGATCTGGACCGCCCCGGGACGTGGTGCTTACAGTTGCCCCTAATTTTGGGAAGGCTAGTGCACATAGGTGAGCCAAAATTCAGAGAGAGAAAGGAAGAAAAGCGTACCTGGGCAATCCTTTCCTTTCATGCTGCTTACTGAGTAGATCTTGTCTCAGTCCACTCAATGGTGGATGTATTCAATGCATATGTCCCTATTGGTTTTGCTTTGACTAGTAAGGCGTTAGTGCAAATTCCCTGCTAATCCCTATACGATCTGCAAGGTGGAGAGCAGTGTTGTCTAACTGCAACCCCTGCTGTGAAGAGTTCCTTACCAATCCCTATACGATCTGCAAGGTGGAGAGCAGTGTTATCTAACTGCAACCCCGGCTGTGAAGTGTTCCTTACCAATCCCTATACGATCTGCAAGGTAGAGAGCGGTGTTATATAACTACAACCCCGGCTGTGAAGAGTTCCTTGCCAATCCCTATACGATCTGCAAGGTGGAGAGCAGTGCTATCTAATTGTAACCCCGGCTGTGAAGAGTTCCTTGCCAATCCCTATACGATCTGCAAGGTGGAGAGCAGAGCTATCTAACTGCAACCCCAGCTGTGAAGAGTTCCTTGCCAATCCCTATATGATCTGCAAGGTGGAGAGCAGTGCTATCTAACTGCAACCCCGGCTGTGAAGAGTTCCTTGCCAATCCCTGTGCGATCTGCAAGGTGGAGAGCAGTGCTATCTAACTGCAACCCCGGTTGTGAAGAGTTCCTTGGATTACCCTATATGATCTGCAAGGTGAACATCCTTGATGTGATTCTTTCGATATGATTGATATCCATATTTGGATTAAGATTAAGCAGATGTTCCTGAATATCAAAGAACTCCTTATTACTCTTATGTGAATTGCTCTTGTTTACAAGGTTCATAAATAAGTCGTATCATTATTCATAGTTTTGTTATCATCTTCGTGATTTTACGATTATAAATATTTTATCTTAGGAGTAAATAAAGGTGCACACTCAATCGTCATTAACATAAACATAGCATGCAAGGATAAAGAAAAAACAAATGTACGATTTTTCACTATAAAGTAATTTTGTACAAGATATATGCAAAAATAAGAAAATACAATAAAAAACTAAATAGACAAATATAACAAAATGTCATCCACACTCCCTGAATGGCTAGAAAGGTGGATAATCTCCAATCTCCTCATCAGGGTCCTCATCGTCTGATATGTGGATGGGCTGAGGTGGCGACTGAGGCGGAGGCTGAGGCTGCGGCTGGGTCGGTGGTCGAGGCCGAGGTTGAGGCCTGGAGGTAGAGAGTCCAGCTCCTGAAGTAGAAGGATCTGCCGCTCTTGGGCGCTGAGATGCCCATATGTCCACCATCGGCTCAAGCCTGGGGGGAATCGCCACTGGCACAGACGATGGCTGCGGTCTCCCTGGACCCTGCTGCTGGAACTGCACCTGAGCGTATCCATCAAAGAAGGGCTGGGTACACTCTGTCATGAAGCGTAAGGTGTCCGTGATCATCCCTCCTAGCTCTCTGAAGGCCCTACTCAGCTGGCGAGTTTGATCTGCGGAAGCAGTACTCATACTTCCCAACCTCTGCTCAGTCTGCTTGCGAAAATCCCGATCGAGTCATAAGGTGGACAGTCCCATTTATCATTTGCACTGTCGAGCGGAGAGCATCCATCGACTCCTGTATCATCTGGAGGGTCATGTCCACTCCCTGAGCTGCCTCGTCCTGGGAGGTCCTCACCTCCTTTCTCAGCTGGTCTACCAACCTCTCCTGCTGCTCTGCCACCTGCCTAAAGAGCCCGGCATACTCCTGTCTCAACTGATCAATGACCCTAGCCTGCTCCTGGATCAGTCCCTGCTGCTGCTCCAGCCTCTCTGTCAGAACCCTATCTCTCTCCTTAATCCGAGTAAGGAGGGCCCTATCCCTCTCCTCCTGTCTACGCTCGAAAGCTGCAAGCGCCGAGACTATAAGCTCAGATATGTCCGGCTGCGGCACTGCTAGAGGTGGAACCGACTCTGATGACTGCCCTGGAGGTGGAGCTGTGGAGGTGGATGCCCCCGGATCTCCTCTGGTGTAGGGGTGAAATCTGGGTGAAGGCCGAAGAGAAGTCCTCTAAATCCTCAGAGCCGGAGAAGGAGTGAGACTATGTGCTCCCGATGTCGGTTGTGCCCCCGATTTCAGAGAAGCACCAAACAACTCCTCCATGGTGAACTCCATCCCCATGTCAGAAGGAGTCCGAAGCTGCTCCTCATACTGTTGCGGGTGTGGGGGCTGGACCCCCTGAGAAATCTCATACTGGGGAGGCTGGACCTCCTGATGCTGTGGCTGCGGAGGCTGGCTCTCCTGATACTGCTCAAACTGGGGAGGCTGGCTCTCCTGATTCTGCTCAAACTGGGGAGGCTGGCCCTCCTGATGCTGTGGCTGCGGAGGCTGGCTCTCCTAATACTGCTCAAACTGGGGAGGCTGGCCCTTCTGATGCTGTGGCTGCTCCTCAGGCTGCGGTGGTACTGGCACCTCCCCCTCAGGCTGCTCTTGAGCCGGGACTAAAGATGGAAGATCGAAGGCCTGCCGTGTCTCATGTATAGTAAGGAGCCTAAAAGCCTCGGCCTGTCCCGAGACCTGTAGCACCATCCCCATCTGTACTGTAGCAGGGGCATCCACATAGATGCTCTCATCCAAATCGCCCTGAAGCCTATCCGAAGCCACTCCCAATCCTAGTAACAGGCGAGTGATGACCCCTCCAACTATCACTGATGAGGCTGTCCCCCTAGAGACTCTGGCCATGTTGGCCTGTATGTCATGGCTAATGTTGAGGCGCCGACCCATCATCATAGCACCAAGGCTCCAAATCTCAGCCGCGTTAAGCGACCCCGGGTTGCCAGCCCGTCCGAGATACGAACTGGAAAGCATCCTGTGCAGATATCGAAGCGCCTGTGATATCAATACTGTGCTCTTCGCCGTATCATGGTCATACGGCACTCCGGGCAGAGCGATAACAGCCCAATGGTCCCGTCTGATTACTCTCTAAGGTACCATAACATCCTGACCGTGCGGTAAACTCATGGCCTGCGCGAACCTCTGCCGCGTGATGCTGAAATGAAGACCATCGAACCAAAACTGGACCACTCCGGGCTCTGTATCAGATCTCTGAAATCCCCCGTAGTGGAAAGTGGCCAACACCTGTCGCACTGCCTCGGGATATGTGGGGAATGCTGGTGCCATAAACTCGGTCCAACCCGCTCTTGCAACCAGGATATCCACCTCACCTGCCATCCCCAGAGCCTCTAGGAATGGTCTGGAAACAAAACGGCTGGCCCGGAACTCTACTCGAGCCAATATCACATATCTCTGCCGAGCCTTCAGAGTCATCCACGCGGGAGCCTGGGGCTCACCCTGTCCATGGGGGACGCGTCTACGTGGCGGCATCCTGTAAAGCAACAGACAATTTAGTAATAGTAAATGACAAAAAAAAAATCGACAACATCTCAGTAGAGGCGCGTCTAACCCATTTGAATAAGGAGGCTAGAAGGAAAATACGGGATAAACTTTGCATCCCAAGGAACAAAAGAAATTATCGATAGTTAAAAAAACCAAATAAAGTACAAATAAAAAATTGGGCAGCACCCCGGCAAGGGTGTGCCCTACCTCCTGCACGAAACAATTCAACAGGCCTCAGGCCCTCAACCAGCACAGAAAATATTGACTAAAATTTGGACAACATCCCGGCAAAGATGTGCCCCAACCTATGCATAAAAACAAGAAATTTCTCACAACTAGGGACAGGCCTTAGGCCTCAATAATCAGGCATACATAAATTGATAATATAGTGCAACAAAAATATAAGTAATAAAAAATGAAAAAAAATGGGCAGCACCCCGGCAAGGGTGTGCCCCACTTCCTACATAAATGAACAATTAAAAAAAAAAACAAGCTTCAGGCCCCAACAGTCACAATATTTATATTTTTAGAATCGCACATATAGGCAATAAATCTTATTCTAAATATGCAAAAATAATCACCCAAGGCACTATATCGGTCTAATCTAAAAGGTAAAGGTTTTAATCAAACTAAAAGAACTAAATATACTAAAAAAAGGTAAATATTCGTGCAAAAATAAATATTTACTAGGCAAACGGGCAGCATTTTAGCACTAACTTATATTAACATTACTAGGAAAATAACAAAAGAGATAAAAATAAAGAAAGAATAGAGAAAGCACTAAAATTTAACTTACTTAAAGAAAGAAAAAATAAATTATTTACTAACCTGTAATTGTAGAAAATCGAAGAAGAGGACTGAAAATGTAGAAAAACAAGCCCCGGTTGATACACAACAATACAAGAATCACCAAAATGCACTAAAAAAATGCAAAAAATATGAAGAAAAGGGGAAGAAAACGATAAAAAACCGTCAAAGGCGTCGGTTATGGGAAGAGGGAAAGAGAAAAAACTGTTGCCCCATCGGCCACTGGTCACATATATAGATTTCGTGACCGACGGGCAGCCCGCCTCCAGGAACGACAAACGGTTTGTCCGTTTGTCGTTCTGAATTCCCGCTTTCAATGCAAAATTAAATGCGCGTGATGACGTCATGATAACGTATGAAGATGCATGCATACTGATAGGTGGACAACGACCGACGGGCAGGCCGCCCATTCTGAGGCACGGGTAGACCATCGGTGGAACTTTGCTACAAATTTCAAGATTTTTCTGAACTTTTTTACTTCTTCTGTCTCTCATCCATTGTTTTTAACTTTAGACTTGGCAAAATGTCTTCTTCTTCTATTCAAAAGATGTACCAAATTCTGGATGATTCCCACACTTGGGAAAACAATATGCTCAGCCCCCTGTCTAGCCTAAAATTTCTACGCCGGGTTAAAATAGACCATAACCTCCTGTTAGCTGCAACCCATTTCTGGAATCCTTGATTTCACGTTTTCAAATTCACCTACCAGGAACTTTGCCCCCTGCCTGAAGAGCTAGCTGCCATTGTCGGAGCATAGTATCCTATCAATACTCACCCTTGCATTCCCTTTTACAACCTAGTCCAATCCGGAGACATCGCCCTCTCCTTGGGCTTACCTCCTTCTGAAGCTGCTCGATTGGTCCCCCAAGGCTCCACATTTTTTATGGAACCGCTGATCGAGGCACTGGACAGATTCTCCGATGCCCCAACCTACCAAGTAAGCATTATCTTCTTATTTTGCATGGTGAGATTTCCGGCTGTGAGCACAGAGGATTTGGCTGGTGATCCCTGTTTATTTGGAATTCTGGATGGTTTTCACCGTGGGCTGACCCCCTTTCCCTTCATTCTGGCCGAGACTATCCTAGGCTTGGATTCGGTCCGCTCTGGATCTTCTTCCACATTCGCCGGGAGCCCTCTCTTACTTCAGGTATGTCATTGTTTTAAAGGTAGTGTGTCCCTTGTGGATTTTCGTACTAGCTTTTCTTAGCGGGAAGTGTGCCCTTTTGGGTTTTCACACAACCCTTTGCCTAATTTTTGCCTGAAGTAAATCCTACTTACTCTAGCGGCTTTTTTTTCTTTATTTAGATCTGGCTGCAAGAGAAGCTGAAGATGTTACCAGAGCCACCTCCCCGAGTCATCGCACAGTACTCGCCGAGGCACTTTCTCCTGCGTCAACGATTGTATACACTTTCATCCCCTGATGAGGGAATCGCGAGATTTGGCGAGATATCAGACGACGACATCCGCTTTATGGTTGCTTGGCTTCCTCTGCATCATGCAGTCATTGACGGATCTTCGGGATGTGTTCCCCTCTGTGGGCTTCGTCAGGCCACTTTCTATATTACGGCCCGGTGCGCTCATCAGCTTGGGATGACCCAAGACGTGGTGAGAGTCCCATTGTCTTTTCGGGGAGGAACCTTTTCCATTGCTTTTGCCTCTCATTTCCATGAGATATGGAGCCGACTTCCTGTGAAGACAGCTATACCCCGATTTGGAGCTCATTCTGCGGCCTCCACCAGCGAGTATAAGCGATGGGTTGTTAGTCCAGCTTCTGATAATAGGACACGATGGCTTAAACATCTGGCTGGCGAGAGTAGCGGCAGTGCTTAGCTTAGATTAAATATGTGTATCTTTTAAATGTTATTTCTTTTCAAAACAGAACTAAAGAATGATGAAAATGAAAAGAACAATCCTCATTTTATTTCACAGAATTGCATACATTTCCATAAAATTTCTATATACATGATCAGTATTTGCTATGAATTCAACTATGCAAACTATATTAATACATGAAACCGAATTTTGCGAGCATCAGAACTCCTATTACCAATCGGCCCTTTCGAGTTTTCTCGATTGGACATTTTCTCTCATGCCTCTAATTTTTGCACAGGATGCCTTTTTTCGGTTTTCACCCTGTCGAGGTGCCCAATTTTAGCAAGGCCGCCTTTTTTCGGTTTTCGACCCGCAGGGCATTTTATACTCTTCTTTTTCTCTTATTGTCTTTAGCCATGGAACCTTTTGAGCCTGTCTATAATCACCGATTCCCTGAATTCATTGCCGTCACTATCTGGTAAAATTGCGGCTCCCTTTGACAATAGCTTTTTGAGAATGAAGGGCCCTTCCCAGGTAGGTCTGAATTTTCCCCGGATGTCTGGTGCTCCCGGTCTTATCTGCTTAAACACCAAGTCCCCCTCCTTCAAAGGATGTTTCTTAACTTTCTTTTCGAAGGTTCGAGCTAGCCTCTTCTGATAGATTTGGTTGTGGTAGTAGGCTCTTAATCTATTCTCATCCAGCAAGTTTAAATGTTCCGGGGATCTGAGCTTCCATGACTACTCTTAACGATCTGAGCTCTACCTCAACCGGCAGCACTGCCTCTGTCCCGTACACCAGAGAATATGGCGTGGCTCCTGTAGATGTTCTCACCGTTGTCCGATAGCCCCAGAGTGCGAAAGGCAGCTTCTCTGCCCAATCTTTGTAAGTTTGGACCATTTTGGCCAATATTTTCTTAATGTTCTTATTAGCAGCCTCCACAGCTCCGTTGGCCTGTGGGCGATATGGAGAAGACTTGTGGTGTTCAATCCCATATTTCTCCAATAGCTTCCTGGTTTCTCCCATAAACTGTACCCCATTATCTGATACCACATGGTGTGGAAGGCCATATCTACAGATCAGATTCTTCTCAATAAACTTGGCCATGTCTCTCGCGTCAATCTTCTTGAAAGATTCTACCACTACCCACTTAGTAAAGTAATCGATAGCGACTATGATGTATCTATGTCCATTGGAGGCTGTGGGTCAGATCTCCCCGATGATATCTATACCCCAGGTGGCAAACGGCCAAGGCGACGTTAGGCTATGCAGTTCTGACACAGACAAGTGCCTCAAGTCTGCGTATTGTTGGCATAGCTGGCATTGCCTTACATACTTCGAACAATCATTATCCATTGTGAGCCAGTAAAACCCTTGTCTCATGATTTTCTTGGCCAGTGTCAAACCATTCATGTGAGCTCCGCACACGCCTGCGTGAGTTTCCTCCATCACCCTCCGGGCTTCTTTCTCATTCAAAAATCTCAATTGAATGCCATCGGCCTGCCTTTTATACAACACCCCATCTATGCATATAAACTGAGTGGACAGCTTGCGAATTAACCTCTGGTCCTTCTCCGTAGCTTCCTCTAGAAAAGCTGCATTCTCTAGATAGTTCATAATATCATGGTACCATGGCCTCCCATCTGCTACATCGACTTCCGCTACTGACTATGATTGGAAACTGGGCTTATCTGAGCTGAAAATCAATACAGGTCTCATAACCACTCCTACCGGATTGTCCCACATTGACACGCGAGGGCGTCAGCTAATTGATTCTCCTCTCTTGGAATGAAACGGAACGTGCATACCTCAAATTGGCTACTTAGACCTTTCAAGTGCTAGATGTAGGGCATCAATCTTTCTTCTTTAACTGCCCATTCACCTCGGATCTGGTTGATTACGAGGGAAGAGTCTCCGAACACCTCAACAGTCTTCGCCCCCAAGGCTAACAAAGCTTCCAATCCAAAAATGCATGCTTCATATTTAACCTCGTTGTTGGTAGCTTTAAACCTTAGTTTTCTGGCCAAAGGGAGCTTCTCATTTTCCAGGGTCGTCAAGATAACTCCTACTCCTGCCCCTTTGTTGTTCACGACCCCATCAAAATGCAATTGCCATCCCTGAATTGCAATAGCTGCTATATCCTCGTCTGGGAAATTAAATTCGTAGGTGTCTCCTTGAATTGGGTGCTCAGCCAGAAACTCAGCCACTGCTCGCCCCTTGATGGTTTTCTTAGTGACATATTCCATATCAAATTCCTGTAGCAACAATAACCATCTGCCCATCTTTCCTAGCAAGGATGGTGCTTCCTGTAAGTACCTCAAAGGATTTTGCTTTGCTACCGCTTGCACCTTGTATGAGTGGAAGTAATGCCTTAACTTCTTTGAAGCCCAGATAACGGCAAGACAAATCTTTTCTACCTCGGCATACTTGATTTCACACTCCAAGAATTTCTTGCTGAGATAGTAAATGGCAAACTCTATCCCGAACTCATCCTCTTGGGCCATCATGGCACCCACAAAGCTGTCTTCTATGGCCAAGTACAGAACCAGAGGCTTGCCTGGCTGTGGTGGCCTCAACACAGGTGGATGCAACAGGTATTCCCGGATGGCATCGAAAGCCTTTTGACAATCTCCATTCCACACCACTGGTTGATTCTTCCTTAGAAGCTTGAAAATCGGTTCACATATTGAAGTCAATTTGGCGATGAACCTGCTAACATATTGTAACTTGCCCAGGAAGCCTCTCACGTCCTTTTCCTTCTGGGGCACCGGCATCTCCCTGATAGCTTTGACCTTGTCCGGGTCAATTTCGATACCTCGTTGACTGACCACATCCCCAATAACTTCCCTGAGGTCACCCCGAAAATACATTTCTTCGAATTCAGTCGCAAGTCATACTTCTCTATTCTCGCAAAGAACTTCTCCAATGCTTCGAAATGACCCCCTCTGGTGGTAGACTTAATCATCATGTCATCTACGTACACTTCCACCTCCTTATGGATCAAGTTGCTCAGAATCTTCATCGCCATTCTCTGGTATGTAGCCCCTACATTCTTCAGACCAAAGGGCATCACTTGATAGACATACGTCCCCCATTCAGTAATGAAAGCCGTCTTGATTCTGTCGATTATTTTGTTCAGAACCTGATTATATCCTACATAGCCATCCACGAAACTGTACATTGCACAGGCAGCGGCACTGTCTATGTGCGGCAGCAGGAAATCATCCTTTGGACAGGCTTTATTCTCGGTAGTCAACGTATACCCTTACTTTCCCGTTCTTCTTAGCCACGGGGACTACATTAGCCAACCATGTGGGATATTGGACCTTTACCAAAAACTTGGCTTCAATCTGCTGCCAGATTTCTTCCTTTACCTTATTTGCCCACTCTGGTATGAGCCTTCTCAGTTTCTGTTTCACAGGCTTGTAACCCGGAATGTAGGGATAGCGTGCTCTGCGATGTTTCGATCGATGCCCGGCATATCTTCATAGGTCCAGGTAAAGACTTTTTCATATTTTTTGAGTATTCTCTCAAATTTTTTCCTTTCCTCAGGAGTTATATCCGATGCTATCAAAATTTCTTTCGGATTGTCCGAGGTTCCAAGATTAAATGGAGTTGCATCAGAGGAATCAATATCAAATATGGATAGAGTGTGATCATGATCATGCATATGGAAATTATCAGAAACATCACACAAGTAAGCGAAATCATTCATATTATTAATGAAATTATGATTGTCATTTACATCATTAAATAGTTCAGGAACGAAAAGACATTCTAAGCTAGTCTCCTCCTCCGCTCCTGCTATCTTTGCTTCAGTATCTGTGGATGATTTCGCGTCATTTGGATTCTTCAGGGGCTTTATCTCTTGAGCAACCTTCTCCAGTTTCTCCTTCCCCTTAATATGAGTGCTTACCATGGCTTCATTTACCACTTCCTCAAGCTCTTGTCCTTCCCAAACAATCCGGTTGGTTAAGACTTCTTCATCCCAAAAATCTTTCACTGGCTTGGGCATACCCATTTCCCAATCATATACATCGTTGAAAAGCTCAAAGCCCGGCACTATTCTACCTCCAGCCCACTGAGGCTCAGCTTCCCCAGCATAGGCACAAATTGATGATGCTGGCATAAAGCTCTCTCGGATGTGAGGGATTTTCTGCATCGACTTCTTCTTACTATGCTCTCCTTTGTACCCCAAGCCCTTTCGATTTTTCTGGCCTCCAGTGGTAATAGCAGACTGCAGCCCCTATGAGTTTTTACCCAGACCAACCCCAGAAAGGTAATACATTTTCCTCATCATGTTCACTACTGGAGGACTATCCCCTGAACCCGATTTTTCTCCTATTACCGACACATGGATGCCACTAAACAGCTGATTGGCAATCCCAAGAGCTGACACTTGATTCTCCCTGGCTACCTTAATGGTTATCACTTCCCCTTTATGTGGGATCTTTATCAACTGGTGTAATGTGGATGGTACCCCTCCTAGCTTATGGAACCAGGGCCTTCCGAGAAAAGCTGAGAAATTGACCGGAATAGGTAGGACCACAAATTCTGCTTCCATTTCAATGGGTTTAGTTTTGACCAGGGCTTTAAATGTCCCCGAGGCTTGTCTTCTGGAATTATCATAAGCCGTGATGGTTAAATCCAACTTGCTAAGCATACTCTCATCTAGTCCGTAAGCCTGAAGCACGACCAAAGGGCATACATTTATAGACGACCCACCATCCACCATAACGCACGCAGTATGCTTACCATTGACTTGTGCCTTAATGTAGAGTGGTCGGTTATGATTGCGGCCCTCAATCGGTAAGTCGGCATCAGAATATACTAACCTTTCCCTGGACCCTCCTTTTACAAGATCCAATAACTCTGACGGAGATATAGTAGTAGCCACAGTTGACTCAGTCAAGGCCTCTACTAGTTTTTATCTGTGAGAGGGGGACTTGTTGGGTTTCAACGGATTAAATCAACATTAAACGCAGCGGAAAAATTCGAAACCCGAAACAGGATCCAAGTATTTTCGATTGATTCAAAAGGAAGAGATTAAAATTACTAACCTTTAGAATGAAATTAACTCCTTTTGATTCGGACTGAAGACGCTGCCTTTAACACGAACGTCATCTATCGGTATCCACACGCACGAATAAATGCACAGAAGTCGCAGGGGTGCTAGCTCCCTTGAATGCGAATGGATTTTCTTTACTTTCTTTCTCAAAGAGTAATGGTGGCTGGTTCTGTTTTCTTTTCTTTCTTTCTCAAAGAAGAACGATGGCACTGTTTTTCTTTTCTTTCTCAAAGATGATGATTACAGCCACTCTAATCCTTGTTATTTAGAATAACGTGATTAGTGTTTTTATTAGGGTTAAACTCTTTTTATTAACATATATCCCATATATAACTGTATATATATTTCAAATCCTTTTCCTCTTAGGAAAAGATAAATGAGGATATTATCTCTTAATTCAAAATTAAGATATAATATATATATATATACATATATTTATATATATATATACATTTATTTATTTATTATTCTAAATAATAAGAAATAATATATTAATACATATTATTATCTCATATTCAAAATAAGAGATATTTATATGTATAAATATATATATATAAATATGTAATTTCGAAATTAAATATAAATACCTATATTTATATTTTATTCCGAAATAACCCAATAAAATCCATTCTGTTCATTTTGCTCTTGGTGTGTGACCCAATAGGTTTATATTATGTTGGCAGTGGGCCTAATCCCATAAAAGCCCACAAGTCATAATTGGTCTCTAGCAAGACATTATGACTACCCAAATAATATAAATATCGTTAGTCCGATTTTAACCTTGCAATAGAACATGTTATTATCCTTTTGTCACACGATATCTTGTTCGAACATAAGTCATGGTCCATGTCAAACTTAAATTGTTCAAACATATAATTTCTCGATCACCAAGTAGACTGATAAATTCAAATGACATTAATCACACTATCAATTCATTTGAGCATGGCCATGCATTTTACAGTCCTACTTATCGAGGGGCCCAATAGATATCTCTCTCATAAGAGAGGGACAAATTCCATCTTGATTATTCACTTTCCTCCTCATAATTCTCATTATGTCCGATCATAAACTTTATAATTATCCTATTAAAGATAACGTTTGATTATGTCAAAACATAATGATCCTTATATAGGAAACTATGATAACCTCAGGTCAAAGGATTCAATAATATATCTATTATAAGATCACTTATGACATTAACCCATGAAGTGATCTTATAGTGGGTCTATCCAGTACTTTGTTCTCTAGCAAGTACATATAGATTTGATTTATATCAACATATATAATCATCCCATGATTATCAATGCAAATCTATACTAGTCTTAATTTATCTTTATGCCCTTTATTGATAAATGACTAGGGACAACATGAATAACATTGTTATTCATAAACATTACAATAGTGTAACATGCCAATAATATCAATGCGAAGAAAACCATTATATAAATGAAAAAGTAATGATTACATCAAGGTCCAAATGTTTGGCCTAGGGCATAATCACTAACAGGACTGCCTCAGCAGATCCCATATGGATATCTGAGCTGTGGTCTTTTTCAACTGTCTGACTATATGATTATCTTCCGTTTCCTTCTCTGCTGGCGCTTGCACTAGCTCTTGCGACTTTTCTACTTCGGGGAGCACTCTTCCACTTCTCGTGACAGCCCCTACTTCTCTGCCTTCTTCATCCGACTCCCACAGATCCACAGGCTTTTGACCTTCTTCCTCACTTTCTTCGCTACTTTCACTAGTAGACCAGCAATCTATTGCCACTACGGACATCTCTTTTTTACTAACCTCAGGGCGAGTGATAGCAACATATTCGTTCCCGTACAAGTCCTGTAGCACGTACCATTCTGGCAAGTTTGACCCGATCATAAAAACAGGTGGCGGAACCGCATTGTAGCTAGGCTTTTTTTTTCCTTCCCTTCGTTCAAGGTCAGTGATCTGTTTACTGTCAATCAAATCTTGGATCTTATGTCTCAGCGTTATACAATTATCCGTTAAATACCCGGTATGCTGATGAAAAGCACAGTATTCATGTTCTTTGTGTTTCGGCTGGCCTTGGCTCCTAGCTGGTCTGGGTGGCATTGGTTGGAGCTTCCCCTCCTCTGATAACTCAAACTCTGGGTTCCTGATGGTCCTCTTGTCCACCTAGGTAGATCTATAATGGCTGCACAAACAAAGAGTCAGAATGATGCATGGATGCGATGGAATGCATGCTCGTGATATGCAACATCCACAGAACACATACAAGCAGATAGGTCACCTCCACCCTTATCACTCCCACACACGTGGTCACAGTCTTTTTCCTAGGCGAGATTAGCCCATGGGTCAACCGGGGACCCAATGAGCACATGTGATGCTCGGCAAAAATCCGGCAGCATATCACTTTCTCAACTAATGCTCAAGCACATGAGTGATGATCATTACATATTTAGATAGTCCGAACATATCGACATGGCCCTACCGGGGCATGAAAACCTTTGGCTAGGTAACCAAACAAGACATTCGGACATTACTAATATGTAAGGATCCAAACAACAAGCACAGAATTATAGTTCATATTACCTAAGGGGAATATCTATGGCCACTACGTGAGCTTTGGTCACGGGTGATGATACTTTAGGGCTACCCAAGCATGGTCCCTGCCAACGGGTCTAGCTCATCACGAACACAACAACCGATTGGGTCACCATTTGATATACCATGATGGTACAAGGCTTGGGCTGGTGATTATCCTTAACACTTCCCTACATTGAGTGAACGTAGGGTCGTGCTTCGGGAATGTACCGGGGTTTAAGAAGGGACCAAACTAACGTATTCTAAGGCTCTAATGGGATCTAAATGCAATTTTGAAAGAAAGCGAATTTATAAACTAAAACTTTAAGTGTAAATGTTAGTCAAGGTATTTTCAAACTGAAGTCTCGAACCAGAGTCCCCAGTGGAGTAGCCACCCGCTTTAGGGTGATCGGGCATTTAAAGGTCCAATGACAGCTTGCAATAAATTACAAGTGCGTCTATTTTGGGTAACAAGGAGGTTTCATGGAGTCGCCACCCAATAAAATATTGGAAAAGTTCATCTCGCCTCAGTGAGCCTAAGACGGCGCATATTTCCATTTTGGGTAAACCAAAAGGATCTTGGAGGCAATCACCCCAATAGAACATTGGGAATAACCCTCTCACCCTATGGAGCCTAGGATTATTAATTAAGCCTTTTGATGGGACACAAGAGGTGTCTTGGAGGTTCCAATGAGTGATCGGATAGACCTCTCATCTCGTTGAGCCCAAAGACCAGAGCTGGGTTCGGGACTTCTCATATATTTCTACCTTGATTTAACCTTACATTTAAGTTTTGAATTTATTAGTTCGCTTTCTCTCCACACAATGCAAATTTCAATTAAAAGCACAAGTATTCACATTAAAAGCGGCAAATAAAATAAATAAAATAAATAAATGAAATAAATATTCGAAATTAAATTATAATAAAACTAGGAGCGGAATACAACTCTCATTTTAAAGGTACGATATATATACATACAAAAAGACGGGAAATTCATTTATTTTGAGGGCTTTGGCCCTCACATGCGTTTATTATGAAGAACTAATTTTTATGTGATTTTTGTTGGCTAAAATAGGACATTGGGTCCTTTAATTTTATGAAATAATTCCAATTTAAATTAATATAAAACAAGTGTCCACTTTTAATTTATGCAGAATAAAATAAAACAAATAAAAGTTACATAAATAGAATAAGGAATAAGGAAAATAAATAAATAAATAAAAAGGGATAGGAAAACTAAACCAAAGATAGGCTTTCCAGGATGGCATGATGGTTTTCCTCCACAGCTCAATCCATCCAAAAAAAGAAAAAATACAATACTCACAAAATAAAAGCAACATTAATATCTACGAATTAAAGCGATACGCATGTAAGTAGAGAATACAATAAAATAGATAAAATACATAAAAATAAAATTGTTGAGGTAAAAAAACATTTTTGAAAATAAAATAAGAATTAAATAGAGGAAGAAATGAGAAAAGAAAAAAATGAAAAAAGGGAAACAGAGATGAGAGACGGGCTTAATGGCCGACCGACGGCCGTCCCTCATGTGACCGACAGACAATGGGCCTCACACACCGTCGCTCGACGACAAACGGGCGTGCTACTGCCCGTCGGTCGCCTCTGGTTTCCGAATAAAGAACAACAAAAAAACCTCTTTTTCTCTTCTCTTTTAAAATAAACAACTTTCAAAGAACATAAAGACAAATAAGAGCTAAACTAAAGGTAAATAAATGCAATAAATATAGAAATGAATGTAATAGATTAATAAAGCAAGTGTCCAGAATATTTACCCTCAGATTGTACCTTTTGGAGTGAAACTTCGGTTGATTCGAACCTTGCGCGTCTCACGAGAAGGAAGCAAAAACCAAGAAAGAAAAATGTTTATATTTTCCCTTGATTTTTACCAAATTTTCGAAATATTTGAATCCACAAAATGGATGAAAACTAATGAATTTAGCTTTCTCCAAGCAAAATAGATTCACTTAAAAGTGCAATAAAACGAGAGAAAAAGTAGGAAAATATGGGAATTTTAAATACATAAAGAAAAGAAAACTTGAGAAGAAGAAAATTTGCCCCTTTTAGTTTGTTTTAGTGATTTTTTTCCAAGAAAATTCGAACCCCTTTCAAAGGAAAAGATTTACTATTTATAGGCATGACCGACGGGCAGGCCTTGACTCACCGATGGGCGTGACCGAGCCATCGACGGGACACGTGTCCGTCTTCGCTGACCAACGGGACACGTGTTACCGAAAAGAAACGGTGGCCGCCTCAACGACCGACGGGTGTGTGAGTCACCGACGGGTTGTTCATCCCTGGGAGAGGCGGTGACCACCTCGACGACCGACGGGATGCCAACGACAGACGGGCAGGCCGTTCGTGGAGCAAAAACTCAAATTTCAAGTTAAAACTCCCAATTTTTCAAATTCTTTTTTTCTATAAAATAAAACATTTTACTTCTCGTGAGCCCAGAGGATCAAAATTTTCGAGTTCCATCCACTCATTCAGGACCAGGCGTCGGTTTCTTCATTGGGTAATCTCTGTTCTGAACCGCTCCGAGACGCGGTGCTTACACCATCTCTGGTCTTTGGGCTCAACAAGGTGAGAGACCCATTCCAATGGGATCTCCAAGACACCTCTTGTGTCCCGCCAAAGGACCTAATTAAAAATCCTAGGCTCCAAGGGAGAGAGGTTCATCCTCCAAAACCCCTTTTGGCTTGCCCAAAATGGATATATGCGTTGTCTTAGGCTCTCCGAGGCGAGAGGAACTTTCCCAATGTTTTATTGGGTGGCGACTCCATGAAACCTTTTTGTTGCCCAAAATAGATGCACTTGCAATTCGTCGCAAGTTATAAACGAACCTCACTTGCCCGATCGCCCTCAAACGGGCGGTCGAGGGGCGCCCACGGGGTTCGACGCGAGTCACAGGGGGCCTCACTCCATCTCACTTATGTGAGGTTAGTGAGGAGCCTCACTCACCAGCCCATCTCTCTCCCCCCAGCTTCTCCTTTTCCATGATTTTGGGAGAGTTGGTTTTGAAAGGTATGGGTTTATGTGGGATTTGGTGAGAAACCATCTAATCTGTCAAAAGAAAAAACATAAAAAAGAAAGAATTGAAACTAAAGAAGGGGATTATGATTGAAGAAAAAAAAAAACGAAAAAGAAAAACATAGAAAAGAGAGCAGAGAAAAGAGAGAGAAGATTTTGAGAGCAAGAAGGATTTTTGATTTTAAAAAGCCGTTCAAAGATTATTCTTGAATCCAAGAAGCCGGAACCACATCATTTGCACATCGAACATCAAAATCTGAGGGTAAATACTGGGTTCATCTCTCTCTTCTTTTTCTTTTTCTTTCTTTTTCTCATTTGTTTCTACCTGTTGTTTTCTTCTCACTGTATATATTATACATATTTGTTGTTACATATTGTATATATTTATTGCTTTATTTATTTAATCTGTTCATCGCATGTATATCGTTGTTATGATTAAATGAATGTGTATATTGCTTCATAATGCATGTTTGATCACATGATTATGTGTTCGTTGGTCTGTTGAACCTCCTCTGTTTACCTCTATTTTTACGTTTCTTTGAGTCAGTGATTTTGTTTTTGATCGAATTTTACCTTTATTCTTGCTTGAGTCGTGTGTTCCGATGGGATTTTATGCTCCCGATCGGATTGCGTCATCATTTTCCCTGTTCCCGATCGGACGTGTCGGAGAAAATCTTAATTTTCGATTGGACATTCACGACTTGTGAAGCACATTCACGAGTCATGAATGTTGTTCACGACTTGTTAAATTCATTCATGAGTCATGAGTGGCGTTCACGACTTGTGAAATTCATTCATGAGTCGTGAGTGGCATTCACGACTCGTGAAATCCATTCACGAGTCGTGAATGGTTTTGTCCCTCTTTTCCACCTTTTACATTTCCTTTCCTTTTATTTGTATTGCATTTTCATCATCTTTGGGCCATCTTTTGTCTTTTATGTATAGCTAATCACGTGATTTGCTAGTTTTCTCATTTTAGCTTTTACTCTTTATGGTTTTCTTTGTTTCTTTACTGATTTTTCAATTTACTTATGGTAAGTTGTCATCTCTTATAGCTATTTTGTCCTTTTTGATTTGTTATTTTATATTATTTCATTTTATCATTATTATTTATTTAGCCTAATTATCATTAATATCTCATATTAATTTTTTTTCAAAAGTTGTTATTATTATTATGTATTTAACATATCTCTTTGTATTGTTGTCATCTTTCTTATTATTGTTTGATTAATTTATTAATCATTTTAATTAATTATTTTATTAAGCTAATTTTAGTTAATTAATTAATTAATTTTTATTATTATATCAATTATTTAATTTACTTTACTAACACTTCATTTTATTTGTTTTGTCGCTTCAATGTTTGTATGATTGTGCGAGTTACACGCGTGCTCGAATCGGAGATTAGGAAACCGAAGACCGTCCAATTTTAGGGTTTGCATTTGTTAAATTTGTTGTATTATATTATTTTTTATTTTGTATGTAAAATGTATGTTTTAATTATCCGCGTTATAGAAAATCACGTTTTTTAGATAATTAATAATTTGGAATTTTTATTAATAAATTGGACCAATGCCCTATTTTAGTTAATAAAAATCACGCTTTCAAATGGTGAACTAGTTTTCATAAAATGGGATCACTCATTCCGGTTTTCTCAATCAATATCCTAAAAATATTTCTCCAATTTTTCTAATAAATAAAAAAGGAACCAATGTTCCTAAAATTGAATGAATAACCCGATTTATGTATGTTGCATTTTAATCTTTTTTATGCATTTATTTATTTGTTTATTTATTTATTTATTTTATTTATTTATATTTGGGGGATCGTTCTGTCCCAATTTCTATTTTGTAATTTATTTATTTACTGCTTTATTTATCGCTTTCCTATATGAATGAATGCGTTTTAAATTTACTGCATTATCGTGTGAGATAAGATATGGAATTTTGATTTCTTAAAAACTCATTTATAAACTTAACTCAAGTCACTAATAAGAGTGAAGTTCCGGACACCATCTCTGGTTTAGACCAATAGAGGTTAGAGACCTTTTCCAGTTTCTTGTAAACTGGGTGCGACTCCAAAATACCTCAAAAGGTGTCTAAACGCGTTGTGAGGCTAGATGATCCTTTCCAATGTCCTATTGGGAAGGAGGCATCCAAAATGACTCATGATGCCCAAGATCAAAAAGACGCTAACTAATCCCTCGAATCCTAAAAGCGGGTTCAATGAGGGCCTTGCTGGTTCGGCGCGCGTCACAGTGGCGACTCCACTGGGGACAGTGATCGAAACTTTGCTTTGAAAGTGGCTTAAGTTAAAATTATAATTGAGTTAGTAAAAATCAAAAATTCCATTTCTAATCGAAATTGCATTGCATGCATCAGAGTCTTAGAATTATGATAGTTTATCCCCATTTTACCCTGGTGTATTCCTAAAACATGACCCTACTTTCATTTATTGTAGGGAAGTGTTCGAGATAATCACCAGCTCAAGCCTTGTACCATCAAATGGAGACCCGATTGGTCGCTATGCTCGTGATGAGCTAGACCCATTGGCAGGGACCATGCTTGGGTAGCCCTACAATAACACCACCTTGGACCAAAGCCCATGTAACGGCAATAGATACTTCCACTGGGTGAAATGTACTATAATACTATGTTTGCTATTTGGGCCGTCATATATTGAATAAAATCAATTAAATTAAATGGTCTTCATCAAAGGCTTTCATGCCCCGGTGGGCCCATCTTAATTTAGTTGAATTATTTAAATGCATAATGGCCAAACATCTATACGTATGTACATTAGGCAAGAGATGTTATGCTGCCGATTTTTTACTGTGCACTATACGGGTCTAATGGGTTCCCTATTAACCCTTGGATAAAGCCCACATAGGAAAGAGACTGCACGACCCCGTGTGTGGGAAAGATAAGGTTGGAAGGATCTATTTGCTTGCATGTGGTTATGAATACTGCATAGCATGCTTGTGCATCACATGTCATTCATGTATGTCGGAAAAAAATATATAAATAAATATATATATATATATATGTGTATATAATATATGTTCTCTCATATTGCGTGTGTACATATTTTTTCGTCTACATATTATTTTTCACATGTACATATATAATTTTTTCATACATCACATCGTGTCACTGTAATATTGTAATCCTTCACTCATCGAGGACCATCTGCATAGCACGATCATGCATTACATGACATTCATGCATCATTCTAACTCTTTAATTTTACAGCCACTGTAGACCATTTGTCCAAGTGGTTTTGGGGTTCCGACAGTCACCGTTGGAGGGCCTTTTATCTATGGTTAGGATCAGGATCAGGATCAAGATCAAGGGCAGTTAATAAGAATTCAAAATTTTTAAGAATGGCCAATTCATCGCAACAGATTGAAGAGACTCTTGCCTTAATTGCCCAAGAGATATATGGAAGGCTTGAGGAGCTCGAAAGGAGGTTGTTGGCCACGATTAAAGAAAGGATGGATGCCATGGAGCTAGTTCTTCAAGCTTAACTTATGGCAGTCACCCTTAACCAAGTTGGGTCGGCCACTGTTGAGAAAGCCTATACAGCGATGACCGCGGCGTCCCCTTTTACTTCCAAACCCAGAGACAAGGTTACACTTGTTTCACCAGTCAAGCAAAGAGGAGATATGGGATCTACTCTAGAATGGGACATTGTACTTGAAGAGGGTGGAGATACAGTAAGGATGCATGCTCTGAAAAATGAAATCCTGGGTATCCGCAACAACAGTAAGGAAAATGTTAAGAGGATGGGAGTGCCAACCACGAAAATGAATCAAATGCACTATTCTAATTTGGGCAGATCTTTGTCATGGATTTTTAAGAAGCTGATGAAGGAGGGTGTGACGCGCGTCGAACCCCGTAGGACACCTCGAAGGCCCGCTCTTAGGGCGATTGGGAGAGGTTCATGAAAACTTATAATGTATTTACAAGTGCGTCTATTTTGGGCAACAAGGAGGTTTCATGGAGTCGCCACCCAATAAAACATTGGGAAAGTTTGTCTCGCCTCAGTGAGCCTAAGACGGCGCATATATCCATTTTGGGCAAGCCAAAGGGATCTTGGAGGCAATCACCCCAATAGAACATTAGAAATGACTCTCTAACCTCGTGGAGCCTAGGATTGTGAATTAAGTCTTTTGATGAGACACAAGAGGTGTCTTGGAGATCTCATTTCAATGAAACATTGAAATGGTCCTCTCGCCTCATTGAGCCCAAAGACCAGAGAGGGTTTGGGACTTCCCATTTATTCATACCTTGGTTAAGTTTATAATTAAGTTTTGAATTTATTATTTCATCCCTTTTCACATGCATTTAATGCAATTAATTAAAGCGCATGTCAATCACGTAGTGGAAGCGATAAATAAAAGCGTAAATAAAATAAAGCATATGAAAATAAACTATAACAAAACTAGGAGCGGAATACAACTCCCATTGTAAATAAAGTACAAATCATACATAAAACGGGATATTCATTAAAGATGGGGACATTGGTCCTCGCATGCATATTTTAAGAAAAGCATTTGGTGATGATGGTTATGAAAAACTAGGACATTGGTCCCATTTTATTAGGAAAAATACCAATTTAATTAATAAAAATGCTTTGATGATTTTCTTTCTAGCAGCCCTAAGGAAAACGATTTTATAAGAAAATTATATGGCAGAAATAAATAAAAGGCCAAATAAACAAAATATTACAAATAAAGAAAATAAATATATGAACCAAACGAGCCTTTTGGACCACCCCGTGTGCTCGCAAAAATGCCCAAGCAAAAAATGAGTTTAGACATAAAAACAAAATACAAATAAAATAATGTTAGTAATTAAATCAATTAAATAAAATAAACATACAAAATAATGAATAACAAATTAAAATAAAATAAGATGACATGAAAAGAATGATGATTGAATCAAAATGTTAACAAACCAAAATAAATGAGAAACATGCATTATATATGATAAATGATTAAATGATGTGATGAAAATAAAATAAAACATGTTAATTAATTAATACATGAAAATATACATATGATGAAAATAATGATGAAAAGTGAAAAATAATAAATGAATAAATAAACAAATAATAATAAATAAATCATGTAACAATGATAAAAAGAATAATAAAAGTTAGTAAATAAAAGAATGATCAAAAAATTAAAACAATAACATGATTAATTGATGTGTTCATAATTAAAACAAACTATTTACATGGCAAAAAGATTAATTTAAGTTAATTAATTATTTACATGTTAAAAATAATGAGGAATCAAAATAAAATAAATTATTTACATGTTAGGAATTAAAAGAAAACTATATTCACATGAATAAAAATAAAATCATATATAAACAATTAAATAGAACAAATATAAAATTAATACAACAAATGAATAAATGAAAACAATAAATAAATCAATAAAAACAATAAAATATATATGAATAAATTAAATATAAATAAGATAAAAGAAAATAGAAATTAAGCTTAGAATATTTACACTCAGAGTATTGGATTTGATGAAGGAAAAGTGATAGTTTTCCGGAAAATTGCTTGAAAAAATAATTTAGCAATGAAATTAATTATCTTTGTTTATGAATGAAACAAAAAAATTAATTTGGATGCTTGAAATTGAAAAGAAATGATTTTGAAGTGAATGATTAATTTTCTTGGAGCCAAACAAAAGAATCAATTGGAATAATTAAGTATTGAAAATTAATTTTCCAATCTCAATTAAACCTTATTAATTCAAGGACCAAATATCAAAACTTTGAAGAAAGAAATCAAAAGAGAAGAGAAGCTGAAAAATTCAGATGTAAAAAAATTATTATGGAGGCTCCCCCCTTAATTTTTCTATCATTAATAATATATAGGTTGGAGGAAAAAGTTGCCCTAATTCAATTAGGGAAAAAGAATTTTATTTAAACTCAATTTCCTTTATTTTTGGTGATAAAATCAAGTTTTATTGATTAGTTATCTAAAAAAAAATTTTAAAATTTAATTTGGACTAAAAAACCTTGATTTGGGGTGAAAAAAATCGGAAAAATGGTGAAAAAATCGGAAAACGGGCTGATTCAGACCCTTTAGCGACGCCAGGGGGAAGGGACGCCCGTTGCTATAGAGCGACGGGCGTCGCACGTAGCGACACTGCGCGAAAACCGCGCGCGCGCACTTTTAATGATGCACAGCATTGAGCGTCGCCCCTTCGCGCCCAGCGCGCTGCCGTAGGCGCGCCCACGCGCCCGACACTCACAATCCGATTTTTTTTTTAAATCTTAAATTGACTAAAAACACTAAAATTTTAAGCCCCCATTTTTCAAAAATAATTTTTAAAATATTTTTTATTATTTTTTAATTTTTCACTCTAAAATGCAAATTTTCAAGGAAATCATCACTTTTAACCCTTTTTTAGCCTATGAAGGCAATTATCATCATCGGGTAACTTCGATCTAAGCTGACTCAGGACCCGGTGTCTACAGTTGCCCCCAATTTAGGGGAATCTAGTACACTAGTGTCTAGGTGAGCTTAAACTCAAAGAAGAAAAGGAAAGAGACGTGTACCTAAGGCATCCCTTACCTTTCCGAAGCGGGGAAATCGTGGTGGTGGTTG
The DNA here is from genome assembly GCA_947683425.1 of Excoecaria cochinchinensis. Lineage (NCBI taxonomy): Eukaryota > Viridiplantae > Streptophyta > Magnoliopsida > Malpighiales > Euphorbiaceae > Excoecaria > Excoecaria cochinchinensis. Next base: position 16,433,150 of record CANTUQ010000005.1, read on the forward strand.
TTGCCATCTTGTGGGCGTGTTATCGTTTGTTGAAGCGGTAGTGCCGTGATCGTGCTAACCCTCCGTGGAGTGGTAGTACCGTCATCGTGCTAACCTTTCTATGATGGTTGCCCCCTGAGAGGTCTTGGGTTGAGATCTGCCCCCTGAGAGGTCATTGGATGGTTGATCGTCTGCTCCTTGAGAGGTCTTTGGATTGCTGCTCCCTGAGAAGTCTTCGGTTGATTGCCCTCTGAGAGGTCTTCGATTTGCTGCTCCCTGAGAAGTATTCGGTTGATTGCCCCCTGAGAGGTCTTCGATTTGCTGCTCCCTGAGAAGTCTTCGGTTGATTGCCCCCTGAGAGGTCTTCGGTTTGCTGCTCCCTGAGAAGTCTTCGGTTGATTGCCCCCTGAGAGGTCTTCGATTTGCTGCTCCCTGAGAAGTCTTCGGTTGATTGCCCCCTGAGAGGTTTTTGATTTGCTGCTCCGTGAAAAGTTTTCGGTTGATTGCCCCCTGAGAGGTCTTCAATTTGCTGCTCCCTGAGAAGTCTTTGGTTGATTGCCCCCTGAGAGGTCTTCGATTTGCTGCTCCCTGAGAAGTCTTCGGTTGATTGCCCCCTAAGAGGTTTTCGGTTTGCTGCTCCCTGAGAAGTCTTCGGTTGATTGCCCCCTAAGAGGTCTTCGATTTGCTGCTCCCTGAGAAGTCTTCGGTTGATTGGCCCCTGAGAGGTCTTCGATTTGCTGCTCCCTGAGAAGTCTTCGGTTGATTGCCCCCTGAGAGGTCTTCGATTTGCTGCTCCCTGAGAAGTTTTTGGTTGATTGTTTGGACTGATGTCGTCACTCGGCTTTGGTCGATGTTCGCATCAAATCTCCCCTTTTGCAAAATAGGGGAACTAAAATATGCAGGAAAAATAGTGAGCATGCAAGTGAAATGGATGAGTCATGCAGGAATGCAGGGTAAGAATTCATCTATGTGGACTTGGAGATGATAGCCGGACTAGCTACAATTTGTGATATAATTGATGTCTTTTGAGCTGCTTTTGAATTTCATGCCCTTTGGGATTGCGAGATTCTCATCTGGTACCTGTAGTCATTATTTGAAGGTAGTGCGTCCCTTGTGGATTTTCACACTAGCTTTTCTTAGCAGGAGATGCGTCCTTAGTGGATTTTCACATAACGTTGTGCCTTATTTTTTGCCTGAAATGGACCCAACCCAATCCAGCGGCTTTTTTTTCTTTTTTTTTTGAAGGACAGACTGCCTATTTTCAGGTTTTCACCCTATTCTTTTGCCTAATTTTTGCTTAGAGCGCCAGTTACGGTTTTCACTCTAACGGCCTTTTTTTTTTTTGAAGATTGCCGAAGTTGTTGGCAAGAATCTTTTAGAAGTCTTAAGGCATGGTTGCATGAGCTTGATTCTCTACATTTGATAGCAGGATGAATCGGCTGAAGTGCTTGAGTGGTGGACAATAGGCGACTTTGGTCACACAAAGTGAACTGCTCTGATCACATCATTGCAAAAATGCATGTGTTTCAATCTAATTTCATTAAGCATGATCATTATTTGTCATTAGTTTCAAAAAATACAAGACCTCAACTAACCTCGGGATAGACCTTAAAAGCATCAAACTCCTGTTATCAATCAGCCCTTTCGAGTTTTCATGATTGAAGATTTTCTCTCAACTTTGTTTTTTGCCATGAACCTTCTTCAGTCCGTCGGTATTGATTGAACTTGCATTCGTCTTCATTAATTGGGGAAGCTGCTCTTTCTGACGATCATTCTTTTTAGCACCAAAGTTTTATTCTTGGGCATTGTGCAAGCCAGCTGAAATAGTGAATTTCTTTGCTTGGATTTTAGATGTGAAAGTCTGTATCTTCCTTTTATTGGCTTTAGGTGGCTCAATTTCTGAAGTAACATTTAATGGTTTGAATGGAATTGGCCTCAGATGGTTTAAGACCAAACTATGGCTTAGGATAGGACTATGGTTTTTTTTTTCTTTTTTTTCTTTTTTTTTTGGAACAAGCTGTCCTCCTAAGTCACAAGGGTCACTGCTGGTCTTATATGATTAAAGATTGGTCTTGATTGGCTCTGGGGTACATATCTCAAAAGATCGTGAGGAAAGGAATTCTAAGGCTTGGCCCTAACAGGCTGATCGGAATTTTGTTTTGCTTGGTTATGCTGTATGCATTTGGGATGTTGGGGATGAGGATTGGCTTTTGAAATTCCGTTGATCATCATGTCGGCACATTGAAGCAGCATTGCCCCCAAAATATCTTGGTCAAGTGTCATGTCATTTCAAGTCCAGGCAAAGGCCCCCTCCCTTTTTTATTTTTCATTATTTTTCTCTCAAGAATTTCCTCTCTTCAGGAGTTATATTAGATGCTATCAAGATTTTCTTTGGGATTTCCCAAAGTTTCGAGATTAAATGCAGCCATATTATTTGAATTAATGTCAAAATAAATGTGTTATGATCATGCGAAATGAAATCAATAGAAATATCATACAAATAAGCAAAAGTTGTTCTCTTTATTACAAACCGAAAATTGTAACATAAAAAGTTCTAGAAATAAAAAGATTCCAGCATCTAAAAGCAATATCACTAGTGGACTACAAGACACGATCATGTTCGCGGTGGAGGGACTGCATTATAACCTGCTTTCTTCTTTTTCTCTCTCTTCTCAAGATCTGTGATCTGATTGGTGTCAATGAGATCCTGGATCTTATTTCTCAGAATATGACAATGGTCAGTCAAATGGCCGGTGTGCTGATGGTAAGCGCAGTACTGATCACTTTTATGTCCCGGCTATCCCTAACTCAAGGTTGATCTGGGTAGCAATGGCTGCAACTTGCTTTCTTTCATTAGTCTCTCTAGCACCCAGGATAGAGAGCAGCCTAAGTTGGAGTAGTATCTCTGACCCTGCCCAACTCCAGTAGCTGAGACCTCTATCGTCTTACCGTTTCTGCTGTTGCTGCCCCCGGCACCTCCTGGCTTGAATCCAGACTGGTTCCCAAAGCCTTTCCCAGCAAAGTTATTATGGCTTGCTTTCTTTGCTAGGTAAACCGCCTCAGCCTCCACAGCAATATCCTTGAGCGACTCCCAGTCCCAGAGCCCCTTAAAGCTGAGCAAATCCCTTAAGTAAGGGCAGGAGTTTCTGATGAATAGCCTGATTTGGTCTGTGGTGTCAGGCTTCCGTTTCATCTCCATGACCCTATTCCTCCATCTGGTGAGGTACTCATGAAATGATTCATTGCTCTTTTGCTATAAGAGCTCAAGGTCTTTCAGGGTGATCTCCATTCTTGTGCTGCAGTCATACTGCTTCATAAACTCTTTTGTTAAAAGGTCCCAGTCCTCTTTGGACTTCCTGTCCAACCTGTGGTACCAATCAACTGCCGGGCCCACCAGACTAAGGCAGAAATATTCCACCTTTTGCTTTTTACTTAGCCCCGTGCCCTTCATCACTAAGGTGTATTGCTTGATATGGGCCGATGGGTCAGAGGTGCCATCAAATTTCGGCAGCTCGGGCATCTTGAATCTTTGGGGCAGTAGCTCTTCATCCCCCAGATCTCTGTCTTCAGGGTTGACCCCCTTTCCAACTGACAGAATGCGCGTGATTGCCCCAATCTGTTGCCTCATCCCCCTTAAGGCTTCGTCTTCCCCTCTGGGTACCCTGGGCCTCACAACATGGAGGACTATTGGCTCTTCTTCTTCTTCTTCCATTAGGAAATCATCATTAGGGTTATGAATCCTTTCCCCTCTTGGCTCGATGGGTGCAGCAGCTCTGTGATCATTGTTGGGTTGGCGAGCAGCAACTCCAACGAAGGGAGCCTCCCCACCAGCAGGTGGTTCGGCTTGCCCCTGGGGAGGGGCTGCCTGTGGCTGTAGAGCAGCAGGCGGCTGTGGGGCAGCAGGTGGATGGGCCATCCTTTCAGCCATGGCGCCCATCATATCCATCATTCTCCATTCAAAATCCTCTAACCTCCTAGCTAGGTCTTGAGTGGTCAAAACTCTAGCTTCTTCTGCCATTGATGATTCAAGAGAGGATTCACTAATTGATGAGAATGACTCAGAATCCCAGTCAGACACTAGTTTTGGCAACTCAAAGAGCAGATTTGTCCTTACTAGCCGACTGTCGGAACCTCTAGTCCACTTAGATGAATCTATGATGGCTGAAAAAATTAGATTGTTAGAATGATGCATGAATGACATATACAATGCATGATAGTGAGTTATGCAAAATTTATAATCACATGCAAGCAAGTAGATCCTTCCAACCTTATTACTCCCACACATAAGGTAATGTGGTCTCTTTCCTAGGTGGGCTTGATCCATGGGTTAGCGGGGAACCCAATGGACGCGTATGGTGCTCAGTGGAAAATCGGCATTATAACATCTCTTATCTAATGCGCATACATATGGATTTTGGCCTTTATGTATTTAAACATTTCAAATAAATTAGGATGGGCCCACCGGGGCATGAAAGCCTTTGATAAAAGCCCATTTCATTGGGTTGAATTTGTTCAATATATAATGGCCCACATAGCAAGCATTGTATTAAGGTACATGTATCTATTGCCATTACATGAGCTTTGGTCATGGGTGATGATATTTTGGGGTTACCCAAGCATGGTCCCTGCCGACGAGTCTAGCTCATCACGAGCATAACGACCGATCGGGTCACCATTTGATATACCTTGATGGTAGGGGGCTTGGGCTGGTGATTATCCTTAACACTTCCCTACATTGAGTGAACGTAGGGTTGTGCTTCAGGAACGCACCGGGGCTAATAGAGGGACAAAACTAGCATAAATCTAAGGCTCTAATGCGATGCAATGCAGTTTTGAAAAAGGATGAAATGTTTAAATTAAAACTCAATTGTAAATTTTAACCAAGGTACTTTTGAAGCGAAGTCTCGAGTACTTCCCCAGTGGAGTTGCCACTATGACGCGTGTCGAACCCCGTAGGACGCACCGAAGGCCCGCTCTTAGGGCGATCGGGAGAGATTCATGAAAACTTATAAGGTATTTACAAATGCATCTATTTTGAGCAACAAGGAGGTATCATGGAGTCGCCACCCAATAAAATATTGGAAAAGTTCGTCTCGCCTCAGTGAGCCTAAGACGGCGCATATATCCATTTTGGGCAAGCCAAAGGGATCTTGGAGGCAATCACCCCAATAGAACATTAAAAATGACCCTCTAACCTCGTGGAGCCTAGGATTGTGAATTAAGTCTTTTGATGAGACACAAGAGGTGTCTTGGAGATCTCATTTCAATGAAACATTGAAATGGTCCTCTCGCCTCATTGAGCCCAAAGACCAGAGAGGGTTTGGGACTTCCCATTTATTCATACCTTGGTTAAGTTTATAATTAAGTTTTGAATTTATTATTTCATCCCTTTTCACATGCATTTAATGCAATTAATTAAAGCGCATGTCAATCACGTAGTGGAAGCGATAAATAAAAGCGTAAATAAAATAAAGCATATGAAAATAAACTATAACAAAACTAGGAGCGGAATACAACTCTCATTGTAAATAAAGTACAATCATACATAAAACGGGATATTCATTAATAATGGGGACATTGGTCCTCGGATGCATATTTTAAGAAAAGCATTTGGTGATGATGGTTATGAAAAACTAGGACATTGGTCCCATTTTATTAGGAAAAATACCAATTTAATTAATAAAAATGCTTTGATGATTTTCTTTCTAGCGGCCCTAAGGAAAACGATTTTATAAGAAAATTATATGGCAGAAATAAATAAAAAAAGCCAAATAAACAAAATATTGCAAATAAAGAAAATAAATATATGAACCAAACGAGCCTTTTGGACCTCCCCGTGTGCTCGCAAAAATGCCAAAGCAAAAAATGAGTTTAGACATAAAAACAAAATACAAATAAAATAATGTTAGTAATTAAATTAATTAAATAAAATAAACATACAAAATAATGAATAACAAATTAAAATAAAATAAGATGACATGAAAAGAATGATAATTGAATCAAAATGTTAACAAACCAAAATAAATGAGAAACATGCATTATATATGATAAATGATTAAATGATGTGATGAAAATAAAATAAAACATGTTAATTAATTAATACATGAAAATATACATATGATGAAAATAATGATGAAAAGTGAAAAATAATAAATGAATAAATAAACAAATAATAATAAATAAATCATGTAACAATGATAAAAAGAATAATAAAAGTTAGTAAACAAAAGAATGATAAAAAAATTAAAACAATGACATGATTAATTGATGTGTTCATAATTAAAAAAAAAACTATTTACATGGCAAAAAGATTAATTTAAGTTAATTAATTATTTACATGTTAAAAATATTGAGGAATCAAAATAAAATAAATTATTTACATGTTAGGAATTAAAAGAAAACTATATTAACATGAATAAAAATAAAATCACATATAAACAATTAAATAGAACAAATATAAAATCAATACAACAAATGTATAAATGAAAACAATAAATAAATCAATAAAAACAATAAAATATACATGAATAAGTTAAATATAAATAAGATAAAAGAAAATAGAAATTAAGCCTAGAATATTTACCCTCAGAGTATTGGATTTGATGAAGGAAAAGTGATGGTTTTCCGGAAAATTGCTTGAAAAAATAATTTAGCAATGAGATTAATTATCTTTGTTTATGAATGAAACAAAGAAATTAATTTGGATGCTTGAAATTGAAAAGAAATGATTTTGAAGTGAATGATTAATTTTCTTGGAGCCAAACAAAAGAATCAATTGGAATAATTAAGTATTGAAAATTAATTTTCCAATCTCAATTAAACCTTATTAATTCAAGGACCAAATCTCAAAACTTTGAAGAAAGAAATCAAAAGAGGAGAGAAGCTAAAAAATTCAGATGTAAAAAAATTATTATGGAGGCTCCCCCTTAATTTTTCTATCATTAAGAATATATAGGTTGGAGGAAAAAAGTTGCCCTAATTCAATTAGGGAAAAAGAATTTTATTTAAACTCAATTTCCTTTATTTTTGGTGATAAAATCAAGTTTTATTGATTAGTTACCTAAAATAATTAGAATTTAATTTGGACTAAAAAACCTTAATTTGGGGTGAAAAAAATCGAAAAAATGGTAAAAAAATCGGAATAGAGGCTGATTCAGACCCTTTAGCAATGCCAGGGGGAAGGGACGCCCTTTGCTATAGAGCGACGGGCATCGCACGCAGCGACGCTGCGCGGAAACAGCGCGCGGTGTGGCGCGTAGTGCGCGCAATGCTGCACGCGCACTTTTAGCGATGCTGGGCGCTTGGGCGCTGCCGCGCCCGACACTCGCGATTCGATTTTTTTTTTTAAATCTTAAATTGACTAAAAACACTATAATTTTAAGCCCCCATTTTTCAAAACTAATTTTAAAAATATTTTTTATTATTTTTTAATTTTTCACTCTAAAATGCAAATTTTCAAGGAAATCATCACTTTTAACCATTTTTTAGCCTATGAAGGCAATTATCATCATTGGGTAACTTCGATCTAAGCTAACTCAGGACCCGGTGTCTACAGAGGGGATATTACAGCCATTGCCTCCTAAGCCCGCCAGTAGCCAGGGACATCCCAGTCACAGAGCGGATCAGTATTGCGCCTTCCATCAACACACCGGGCATTTGACGGACTATTGTTGGACTTTGAGGGACCGGGTACAATACCTCATTGATAGCAAGTAGATCTCTGACCTAGAAGAGCGGAAGAAGGAGAGGAAGACAAATTGAACACCTAAGTGGGGAAAGATGACGGTTCTCATGAACGATAATGGACCATTGACTATGGCACTTGTGCAGAAGACTATGTTTTAGATGCTTTGTTTCTTTTTACTTCAAGAACTTCTTATGACAGTTTGGTTATGCTAATATTATGACCAATTTTGCTTATTTGTATAATGTTTCTGATGATTTCATTTCTCATTATCACGATACGTTCATTTTTTGACATTAATTCAATTAATACTACTGTATTTAATCTCAGAACTTTGGAAAACCCAAAAAAAATTCTTGATAGCATCTGATATAACTCTTGTAGAGAGAAAAATTCAGAGAGAATAAATAAATAAAAGAAAGAAAAACTAGTTGCAATTAGGGGATTGGATGGAAACACACTAAGAGTACTAGAACCTTTCTGATTACCCGTCAAAGCGATCCCTGGATAAGACAAAACCTAGAAGATGATTTAGGCAGCCCTTCTTTGTATAGCTCTCTAAATAACCATCTCATACCCTTATTTTGTAATCGCTTGCTAGCCCGTTGAGCCTTTATGCTGGTATGCTAAATGCATACCGATTTTGTTGTTACATATGTTGAAACTACCCTTTGCCTAAAATAATTTTTACCTCCCTTTAGAAAAATGGCCGCTCTAATAAGAACGGAGGTACATCATTGAAATTTCTTTGGGTTATCAAAAATTACCCTGATAAGGGTAAGTTTACATTTCGGGAAGAGGGTTTTAGCCATGTGCAAAAGACTTGAGCTCGCAAAAAAAAAATGAAGTGAAAAATAAAAATAATAATAAAAAATAGAGCTCAAGATAGTAACAACTTGACAAGTTTCGACGATTACTTTTTTGATGAGCTAAAATGATACCGAGCCCAAATTCAAGAATACCCTTGTATATGCAACTAAGCTGAGAACGGTTCACTAATCAGTTGAGTAAATGTTGCGGCCATTTTTCTCTAGCGACCTGATCCTTCTTTGATAGCCATCTACCTAAGTCTAATGTTGCAACCAAAGTAAGACCTCTTGATTCTTGGTTCAGTCTTATCCAATTAGCAGAGATGGCCTTCTAATAAGGTTTGGTACGTAAGAAGAGGCATATGGTGTTTCTTGAGCTTCAAGCGGGGAGCCACGAGTGCATTCATGCATTCGAGTTAAGTCTCGTCCCCAATGTTGCATCTAGAATCTGTGTTCAAAGGAAAAAATTAAGAGCTGAAAGAAAACATTCAATCATGAAAATTCGAGAGGGCTGATTGATAACAGGAGTTTGATGCTTTCAAGATCCATCCCGAGATTAGATGAGGTCTTGTATTTTTTCGAGTTATTGCCAAATAATGATCATGTGTTATGCAATCAAATTGAAATATATGCATCTATGCAATGTTATTGATGTGACCAGAGCAGTTCATCTTGCATATTCAAAGTTGTCTGGGTCCGGCATAGAATTAGTGCATTGGTACTATCTTCCCTCCGATGCTCTATCCACTCGTGCACTTCAGTCAACTTATCCTAAAAAAAAAAAAAAAAAAGCCATTAGAGATGAAAACCGTGACTGGCGCTCTAAGCAAAAGTTAGGCCAAAAAGCAGGGTGAAAACCTGAGAACAGGCAGTCTATCCTATAAAAAATAAAATGAACAAAAGCCGCTGGATTGGGTTAGGTCCATTTCAGGCAAAAAATATGGCACAGGGTTATGTGAAAATCTGAAAGGACGCATTTTCTGCTAAGAAAAACTAGTGTGAAAATCCGCAAGGGACGCACTACCTTAAAATAATGACTACAGGTATCAGACGAGAACCTCGTAATCCCCAAAGGCACGAAATTCAAAAGCAATTCCAGAGGGCACCGATCCTACTGCAATTTGTGACCAAACCGGCTGTCGCATCCAAATCCACTTAGACGAATTCTTCTCCTGCACTCCTGCATAACCCATGCATTTCACTTGCATACTCACCATTTTTTCCTGCATATTCGATTTTTCGGTTTTGCAGTAAGAAATATTTGATGCGGACACCAACAAAAGGTGAGTGACGACATCAATCAAAACCAAAGATCTCTCAGGGGGCAACAAACCAAAGACCTCTCAGGGGGCAAGTCAACCCAAGACCTCTCAGGGGGAAGTCAACCAAAGACCTCTCAGGGGGCGATCAACCCAAGACCTCTCAGGGGGTAAGTCAACCCAAGACCTCTCAGGGGGCAGTCAACCAAAGACCTCTCAGGGGGCGATCAACCTAAGACCTCTCAGGGGGCAGTTCAACCCAAGACCTCTCAGGAGGCAGTCAGCCAAAGACCTCTCAGGGGGAAGTTAGCCAAAGACCTCTCAGGGGGCAAATCAACCAAAGACATCCTAGGGGGCAATCAACCAAAGGACTCATAGACAGCACCACTTCAAAAGGGTTAGCATGATGACGGCACTACCACTCCACGGAGGGTTAACACGATCACGGCACTACCACTTCACCAACTCAGAAGGGTTAGCACGATGGCGACACTACCATTCTACGGAAGGTTAGCACGACCACGGCACTACCAGGTCAAAAAGGTTTGCACGATGACGGCACTACCGCTCCATGGAGGGTTTGCACGATCACAGAACTACCACATCAACAAAGCATAACACGCCGACAATATGGCAACAACCACCACAACAATAGCATCACTCAGTTTAAGAAGACAGCTGCCTCAGGTACATGTCTTTTCTTCATTTCTTTGAGTTTTGGCTCACTTAGGCACCTAGGCACTGAGTTTCCCAAAACTGGGGGCAACTGTAGACACTGGGTTCTGAGGCAGCCCAGACCGAAGTTACCCAATGATGAAAATGATGCCTGTTCGTGGGCAAGAAGCAAATAGAAATGATGGCTTCCTCGAAAAAAATGTTTTTTGCTTTTAAAAAAAAATGTTTTTGGGCTTGGGCAGTGAGACCCATCTCACTAACGTGAGATGGGGGCCTCACTTTGGTGAGGCCCGTCTCACTTACGTGAGGCCCAACCTCACGTTAGTGAGGAGCCTCACTCACCAGCCCGTCTCTCTCCCCCACCTTCTCCTTTTCCATGATTTCAGGAGAGTTGGTTTTGAAAGGTATGGGTTTATGTGGGATTTGGTGGGAAACCATCTAATCTGTAAAAAAAAAAACATAAAAAAGAAAGAATTGAAACTAAAGAAGGGGATTATGATTGAAGAAAAAAAAATGAAAAAGAAAAACACAAAAAAGAGAGCAGAGAAAAGAGAGAGAAGGTTTTGAGAGCAAGAAGGATTTTTGATTTTAAAAAGCCGCTCAAAGATTATTCTTGAATCCAAGAAGCCAGAACCACATTATTTGCACATCGAACGTCAAAATCTGAGGGTAAATACTGGGTTCATCTCTCTCTTTTTTTTTTCTTTTTCTAGTTTGTTTCTACCTGTTGTTTTCTTCTCACTGTATATATTGTACATATTTGTTGTTACATATTGTATATATTTGTTGCTTGATTTATTTAATCTGTTCATCATATGTATATCGTTGTCATGATTAAATGAATGTGTATGTTGCTTCATAATGCATGTTTGATCACGTGATTATGTGTTCGTTGGTCTGTTGAACCTCCTCTATTTACCTCTATTTTTATGTTTCTTTGAGTCAGTGATTTTGTTTTGCTTGAATTTTTGTTTCTGATCGGATTTTACCTTTATTCTTGCTTGAATCGTGTGTTCCGATGGGATTTCATGCTCTCCAATCGGATTGCGTCATCATTTTCCCTGTTCCCGATCGGACGTATCGGAGAAAATCTCAATACCCGATCGGACATTCACGACTCGTGAAGCACATTCACGAGTCGTGAATGCTGTTCACGACTTGTGAAATTCATTCACGAGTCGTAAGTGGCGTTCACGACTCGTGAAATCCATTCACGAGTCGTGAGTGGTTTTGTCCCTCTTTTCCACCTTTTACATTTCCTTTCCTTTTATTTGTATTGCATTTTCATCATCTTTGGGCCATCTTTTGTCTTTTATGTATAGCTAATCACATGATTTGCTAGTTTTCTCATTTTAGCTTTTATTCTTTATGATTTTCTTTGTTTCTTTACGTGATTCTTCAATTTACTTATGGTAAGTTGTCATCTCTTATAGCCATTTTGTCTTTTTTGATTTGGTATTTTATATTATTTCATTTTATCATTATAATTTATTTAGCCTAATTATCATTAATATCTCATATTATTTTTTTTTTCAAAAGTTATTATTATTATTATGTATTTAACATATCTTTTAGTATTGTTGTCATATTTCTTATTATTATTTGATTAATTTATTAATCACTTTAATTAATTATTTTATTAAGCTAATTTTAGTTAATTAATTAATTTATTTTTATTATTATATCAATTATTTAATTTACTTTACTAACACTTCATTTTATTTGTTTTGTCGTTTCAATGTTTGTATGATTGTGCGAGTTACACACGTACTCGGATCGGGGATTAGGAAATCGAAGACTGTCTAATTTTAGGGTTTACATTTGTTAATTTTTGTATTTGTTGTATTATATTATTTTTTATTTTGTATGTAAAATGTATGTTTTAATTATCCGCGTTATAGAAAATCTCGTTTTTTAGATAATTAATAATTTGAAATTTTTATTAATAAATTGGACCAATGTCCTATTTTAGCTAATAAAAATCACGCTTTCAAATGGTGAACTAATTTTCATAAAATGGGATCACTCATCGCGATTTTCTCAATCAATATCCTAAAAATAGTTCTCCAATTTTTCTAATAAATAAAAAAGGAACCAATGTTCCTAAAATTGAATGAATAACCCGATTTATGTATGTTGCATTTTAATCTTTTTTATGCGTTTATTTATTTGTTTATTTATTTATTTATTATGTTTATTTATATTTGGGGAATTGTTCTGTCCTACTTTCTATTTTATAATTTATTTATTTACTACTTTATTTATCGCTTTCCTATGTGAATGAATGCGCTTTAAATTTATTGAATTATCGCGTGAGATAAGAGATGGAATTTTGATTTCTTAAAAACTCATTTATAAACTTAACTTAAGTCATTAATAAGAGTGAAGTTCCGGACACCATCTCTGTTTTAGACCAATAGAGGTTAGAAACCTTTTCCAGTTTCTTGCAAACTGGGTGGCGACTCCAAAATACCTCAAAAGGTGCCTAAAGACGTTGTGAGGCTAGATGATCCTTTCCAATGTTCTATTAGGAAGGAGGCATCCAAAATGACACATGACGCCCAAGATCAAAAATACGTGAAACAATCCGTCGAATCCTAAAAGCGGGTACAATGAGTGCCTTGCTGGTTCGGCGTGCGTCACAGAAGGCTAAACTATGAAGGTTGGCTTTGAGACCCACCATTTCTAACTCTGAAAAAGGAGAAATCGTGAAAAGACAACTGTTGTTGAATTCGATTCTTATTGTGGACCTAAATTGGTAACTGAAATGGATAAAGATAACAAAACATGAGGGAATTAGTTGGTGTCCCTCCCAACCAACCCCCACTTTACATTACATATCCAAATTTCAAAATGGCATTTGTGTTGAAATCAGGATTGATACAATTATTGCCCACTTCTTATGGTTTATAGAATGAAGACCTACATAAGCACATGAAGGAATTCCATATTATTTGTTCCAGAATGAGACCCCAAGGCATTTTCAAAGAATAAATCAGGTTAAGAGCTTTCCCATTTTCAGCGGATGCCACAAAATATCGGTTGTTCTACCTGCCATCCAAATCCATTGCTTCATGGAATGATATGGTAAAGCAATATCTCAATAGGTTTTTTCCTACTACAAGAGCTTTTAAGATTAGAAGAGACATTTGTAATATCAAACAAAGAGATACAGAGACTTTTCTTGAGTATTATGAGAGGTTCAATCGATTATGTGTGTCGTGCCCACAACATGGCATAATAGAACCAGTTCTTTCTCCAATATTTTTGTGATGGTTTAAATCAAATGGAAAGGAATATGTTGAATGTTGCAAGTGGAGATGGCATTACTAATAGACCCCTCGAGAGATCCGTGATCTGAAATCTATATTGGTAGAGAATTCCCATATGGAAATCACGAGATTCAATAGAGTAAGTCAATGAGGTAAGTACTCTTTCTATCCAATCTCAACTTACTGAATTGACTACTCTTGTCCATAATCTAGTTGTAGGACAAACAAGAACAACAAAGGTGTAGACACCAGGTCCTCAGACAGTCTATATCAGAGTTATCCAATGATAAAATTAATGCCTATTTACAAGCAAAAGGTTGGAAGTGATGGTTTTCTTGTCAAAATTGCTTTTTAAGAATAAAAAAAATATTAAAAAATAAAAATAAAAAAAAGAAAGTTGAAAGTGATAGTATTTTTGTCAAAATTACTTTTAAAGAAAAAAAATTTTTAAAAAAAAATCGGAGGTTTACGGCCACCAGCACTTAAGGACAGGTGCCCCCGAGCACCAGGCGCGCGCTGGCTGTGGGGCGAGTGCCCCCAGTGCTGTACGAGGCCTGCCCGCCCCTCGACATGGGCGAGCGCTCCTCTCCTGCACGCAGCGTGGGTGCTAACGTGCGCCCAGGCGGTCCCTCACTTTTAGGCTGCCGAAAATGCGTTTTTTCACCTAAAAAACGAGATTTTTGGGCAAATTTGGTTTTTAATCAATTTTTCCGGGATTTCCAAGGATTTTTCTATTTTTTACATCTAAATAAAGTATAATTTGATTTAAATTCAATTTTTTTTCCTAAATTAACTAGGTTTTTTTCTAAAATCATATAAATAGAAAATAAAAAAAAAAGAAAATAGAGAGATTTTTTGTGGCAACTTTTTCTTTTCTTCTTTAAGAAAAATTCTGATTTTTATTTTTTTTCTTCTTTTTCTTTAATAAAATTTCTTCAAAAATTTGAGATTGAATTTTTTTGAATAAAAGATTGATTTTGAGACAAAAATAATAATTTTTTACTCTTGAGATCAATTTTTTTATTTGTTATTTTAAACAAGTTTTTTTTGCAATTATTTCTCTAGAGAGAAAGTTTAGATTTTTCTTATATTTTTTATTTAATTCTCGAGAATCTTGACAAGAAAATCATTCATTTTCTTCCCTCCATTGAATCTGAATTCTAAGGATAAATATTCTGGACTCGGTTTTATATTTTATATTTTTTTATTAGTTTATTTATTTATGGTCAATTAATCACCATGTAAATCTTTATATTCATTGGTTATTTATTTGTTTTATGTGATTTTAGTCATAGATTTAATATTATGTAGCATTCTTTTTATTTTGTTTATTATTATTATTATTATTATTATTATTATTATTATTATTATTATTATTATTATTATTATTATTATTATTATTATTATTATTATTATTATTATTATTATTATCATTAGTTATATTCTTATGTGTGTTAATTTATTAATCTACTAATTTATTTGTTTCATTATTTCATTCAATTTATTTGTCATTCATAATTCATTGTATTTCTTTTTATTTATTTTAATTCATTTTTTAATTATTTTATGTGTTTAATTGATTTTTTTAATTTAATTACAAATATTAATTTTATTTGTGTTTTTTTTTTTATTTCAATACTTGTTTTCTCCATATTTGAGCACACTTGCGAGCGAATGGGGAATCCAGGAGATTTGCGTTGGTTTGATTTATTATTTTTATTATTTTATTTTTTATTTATTTTGTCATGTAATTCATAATAAAATTATTTATTTTATGCACGTTAAAAAGAAAATCACAAAAAAAATTTTATTAATAAATTGGATTTTTCTAATAAAATGGGATCAATGTTCTAATTTTAGCTAATAAGATCTCACTTTTAAAAAGAGAGTTAATTTTCATAAAATGGGATCACTCATCTCTGTTTCTCAAAAATGCCTAACTTTTCGTCTTATAATTTATTTTTGTAGTTTATTTTTATTTTATTTATTTATCACTTTTTACCATTTTCCTTGATACTTGATATGCGCTTTAATTAAATTGCATGACGTGTGAGAAGAGAGATTGAAAAATTAATTATTAAAAACTCATTTATAATTAACTAAGGCATTAATAAGGGTGAAGTTCCGAATCTTTCTTTGTTTTAGATCCTGAGATTAGTTGAATATTCCCAATTTTTTGTAAATTGGGTGGCGATTCCAAAATACTGCAAAGGTGCCTAAAGGTTTCATGGGATTAGATGAACTTCTCTAATGTTCTATTGGGCAGAGATTCCATAATATCTCATGTTGCCCAAACTCTAGACGCGAACCTTTTCGGACCCTAAAAGCGAGCCCTTCGGGAAACGATAGCGGGTTCGGTGCGCGTCACAAAAGGTTTATGGGATTTGAGCTCAAACGAATCATCATACGAATAAGTGTCCCACGATTCTTGAAGATAATTCAAAATAAGCTATTGCAATAAAAGATTGGCTAGACAACCGCAAAAGAAATATGATCCCTACTTAAACACTTATAACCCCGGATGGGGAGACCACCCAAACCTTAGTTATGGTGGAAGGCAACTGAACTCTCAAAATTTTCAATTAAGACAACCACTTCCAACATTTCAAAATATTGAAAAGCAAGGTATGTCTTTGGAAGATTTAGTGAGTTCTCTTGTTAATACTACATAACAAATGCAACATGAAGCTTGAGATACAAGTGCAAGGATTCGAAAGTTAGAAAATCAAGTAAGACAAATGGCCACAGGACTCAGTAGACTGGAATCACAAGGACAGTTGCCATCTCAGCCAGAAGATAATCCTACACATGTTGTCACTTTAAGAAGTAGAACAAAGTTATTGGCAATTCCTTGTGAGTTATGTTGTGGGCGCGATGTGAATATAGAGTTGGAAATTGAAGTAGTAGTACCTAATAAAGTAGCGACGTTGGTTACAAAGCCAACACCTGACCAACCTAAACCAATAGTTATTCCTCTACCTTTCCTAGAAAGGTTGGCAAAATCAAAGAAAGGGAAGGAAGAAAAAGAGATTTTGGGTACCGTTAGGAAAGTATAGGTAAATATTCCATTGTTGGATGCCTTTAAATAGATACCTCGGTATGCCAAGTTTTTGAAGGAGCTGTGCACCAACAAGAAAAGGTTTGAGGTTTTTAAAAGGTATGTATGGATGAAAATGTTTCTATTGTGATCCAAAGGAGACTACCACCTAAATACAAAGATCGAGTTACATTTTCTATCCCTTGTAAAATAGGTAACATTAAAGTGAAAAAAGCCATGTGTGATTTAGGCAGCCTCTATTAATGTCATTTCTTATTTTCTATATAAATCATTGAATGTTGGCCACTTAAAGAAACACAAATTAATAACAGCTTGAGTTGGCTAATTGTGACTTAGTTACAATTTGAATTCATTATGAGCATGGCTTTTCTACATAGTTTTCTCCAAAAGAAAATCTTGTTAACTAACTATTTCCATGTGATTCCAATTTTGTAATTTTGTGTACTTGTACAATGTTTCTTTTTCAAGAATCTCTTATTTTTAAATTTGATCCCCTTTCACTTAACGATCGCACGTAGAGTGATGACTGGTAGAAAGATTTTAATCATTTGATCAGAATACTATGAAGAGTTTTAGACAAAAAAGACTTCAACATCAAGTCAGGATAATAGAGTTAGGTGTGTGCAAATGGTTGGTTCGGTTAGATTTTGGACCAAACCGAATCGACCGAAAATTAAAATTTAAAAATTTTTAGAACCGAACCGTAGATCGAAATTTTTTAGACCGAAACCGAATAGACCGAAATAATTTCGATCGGTTTGGTTCAGTCCAATCGGTTCTTTCTTAATAGACATCCTATCCCAAGACTGATAAAACTAATTTGTGGGTCATATTTTCTATCCTCACTTTTACACACACTCTCTCCCTCTCCCTCTCCCTCTCCCTCTCCCTCTCCTCTTCCTCCCTCCTCATTGCCAATCTGAGCCTTCAGTCGTTCGCCCCCCACGGCGTCACCCCCTGCTGCCGTGAGCTCCCCATCTCTCTCTCTCTCCCCCCTTCCTCCCTTTCTGGGCAGATCTGGTCCCCGTCGGCCCCTCTTCTCTCTCTCTCTCTCTCTCTCCCTAGCTCTCGGCAGATCTGGTCCTCGTTGTCCCTCCGTCGTTGTCGACCCCTTTCTCTCTCTCTCTTCGTCTCCCTCGCTCCCTCCCTCCCTCCCTCTCTCTCAGTAGATTTAGTCCCTGTCACCCCCCTCTCCTGATGATTGCCACTTCACTGGCGCTCGTCCTCACGCTGCCTCCCTCCCTCGCACGCGGTCTCCCTATCTCCTGGGTCAGACTTTATTTTTCTACATTTTTTTGTGGTGTATATTTTGTGTTTTTTTTTTAATTTGTTTTTTGATTATGGTAATTTGAATCAAATTATTTGATAATTTATTTCTTGATGTTGATAATTTATTTCTAAGTGTATATTGGGTGAACGTTTTGGGCCACTGTGTGGTTTTTTTCTTTGAACTTCACTATGTTGGTTATATATATATATATATGAGCAAAACGGTGAGTTTTGATAGTTCGGTCAGTTCGATTCCTTCGCTTTTACAATTTTGAGGATTGAACTGAACTACCCAAAGTTTTATTTCGGTTTAGAACCGAACATACCAAAATCCATTCGGTTCGGTTCGGTTTTCAGTTTCGATTTTGGGCCACTGTGTGGTTTTTTTTTCTTTCAACTTCATTGTGTTAGTTTATATATATATATAAGCAAAACGGTGAGTTTTGATAGTTCAGTTAGTTCGGTTCCTTCGATTTTACAATTTTGAGGACCGAACCAAAGTTTTATTTCGATTTAGAACCGAAAAAATCGAACCAAATAGACCAAAATCCGTTCGGTTCATTTTCAGTTTCGGTTCGGTTTTGCAAAGCCCTAAATAGAGTTTTAGAAAGCCTACTTAGTAGATATGAGAGTGTAGACATCGGGTCGCGAAGCAGCCCAAATCAGGTTTACCCAGTGATGAAATTAACATTTGTTCACAGGCAAAAAGATTGGAAGTGATGGTTTTCTTATCAAATTTGTTTTTTCTAAAATAAAAAGTATATTAAAAAAATAAGGTTGGAAGTGATAGTTTTCTTAACAAAATTATTTTCTTTTTAAAAAAAAAAAATTCAAAGGCTTGCGGCCACCGGCATGCTCTAGCGCTAGGGAGATCGCCCCCAGAGCTGAGCGCAGTGCGCGCGCGGGGGGGTGTCGCCCCTTGCCAGGGGCGGGCGCACCTTGCATGCGCGCAGCCCTGGGTGAGCTGACGTGCAGCCAGGCTGCCCCTCGTTGATTTTGTCCCCTAGACACGTTTTTGGCATGATTTTTGGCCCCATATTGATTTTTTATCCATTTTTTCGAGATTTTAAGGTTTTTTTTTCATATTTTAAACTTAAATAAGAAATAATTTAATTTAATTAAGGATTATTTCCCTAAATTTACTAGTTTTTCCTTTTTTAATGATGTAAATAAGAAAAGTTAAGAGAAAAATAGAGAGACTTTTTTTAGTGAAAAATTTTCTTTTCTTTTTCAAGGGAATATTTTTCTACATTTCCTTTTAGTTTTCTTCTTTTTCAAATAGATTTTTTTAAGGTGTCCAAAATTAATTCTTAATAAAAAAATCATTCTTAAGATAAACAAAATAATTTTTTATTCTTGAGATCCAAATTTTATTTCATATTTTTTCTTTGAACAATATTTTTTGCAATTTTATTTTTAAAGAAAAAGTTTAAATTTTTATTTTTCTAATCCTATTTTTGCTAATCAAAACAAGAAAATCAATCATTTTCCTTCCACCCATCAAATCTGAATTTTAAGGATAAATATTCTGGGATCGATCTTATATTCTTTTTTATTTTTGTTTCTTTCTTACAATCAATTAATCACCATGTAGATTTTTAGATATATTCTATATTTATTTGTTTTATGTGATTTTAGTCACAAATTTAACATTTTTTATTTTGTTTTTTATTCTTTTTATTTACTTGATTATTTATCCTTTTTTTATTTTTTTATTATTATTATTATTATTATCATCATCATCATCATCATCATCATCATCATTTATATTTTTATGTGTGTTAATTTATTAATATGTTTATTTGTTTCATTATATCATTTAATTTATTTGTCATTCATAATGTATTTTATTTTATTTTTTATTTATTTTTATTATTTTATGTGTTTAATTAATTTTTTTGATTTAATTACTAACATTAATTTTATTTGTATTTATTTTTTATTTCAATATTTGTTTTTTCATGTTTGAGTACTCTTGCGAGCGAATGAGGGGATCCAAGAGATTTATTTTGGGTTGATTTATTATTTTTGTTGCTTTTTATCATTTTTCTTTATTTTGCCTTTTATTTATTTGTCATATAATTTGTAATAAATTTATTTATTTTATGCACATTAAAAATAAAATCACAAAAATATTTTTATTAATAAATTACATTTTTCTAATAAAATAAGACCAATATCCTAATTTTTTGCCAATAAAATCTCACTTTAAAAGAAGAGTTAATTTTCTCAAAATGGGATCACTCATCCCTATTTTCTTAATAATTTTCAGAAATAACTCTTCGATTTTTTAAGTGTACATGAAAGAACCAACATTCCTACTGTAAATAATGCCCCATCTTATATGTGTTAATTATTTAGTTAATTTTGTTTATTTAAGTTGATATTTTGGGGGATTGTATTTTTGTCCCAATTTTCATCTTATAATTTATTTTTATAGTTTATTTTTATTTATTTATTTATTATTTTTACCGTTTTCCTTAATGCTTGATGTGCGTCTTAATTAAACACTACAAGAATAAAGGAAATTAGAGAAGAAAATTTAGAGACGGAAAAATTCCGTATCTAAATTTCCGTCTCAAATTATTGTATTTAGCGACGGATTATTAAATCAGTCGTTAAAAATAGCGGGACTGATTTTTCTCCATATATAGAGACGGAATATTTTTTTTCGTCTCTATTTAATTAATTTTCGTCTCTATTTATAAACGGAATTTTAATTCAGAGACGGAAAAAATATTTCGTCTCTAAATAGAGACAGAACTAAAATTCCATCTCTATTTAGAGGGGAAAGTATTATTCCGTCTCTATTTAGAGACGGAATTATTATTCTGTCTCTATTTAGCGATGGAAAAAATATTCCGTCTCTATTTAGAGACGTAAATATTTTTTCATCTGTAAATTTAGAGACGAAAAGTTGTTTCCGTCTCTAAATAGAGACGGAATAAGATTTATGTCTCTATTTAGAGATAAAAATAAATTACTGTCTCTAAATTAAGGGGTATAAAATCCCTTTCTTCTTCTTCTCTCTCTTCTTCCCCCTCTCCCCATCATACAGATCTTCTCTTTCCCCGCGCCCCCTCCCTCCTGCTGTCGCCGACCCGATCCCTGACCACCGCGTCGTCGAGCCTGCCGTCGATCTCCTCTCCGGCGCTTCCTCCCCCATCCGGAGCGTCACCTGCGCGAGAAGGCAGCATTTGGTCCCTCCCTATTTCTGCACGATTTGGGTGCCTCGTCCGCTGGCCGGCTGCCTTTTGCAGCCGGCACAGCTCTCCTTCCGGCCTGGTGCCTCTTTTGCCGTCGGTCTACTGCCTTTCGCCGGCCTGGTTCCTCGTCCACCGGCCTGTTAGCAGCAAAGTTGAAACAGTATGTCATTCCTGCAAAATTTTACTTCTGAACTTGTGGACATTTAATTTTTTATTCATGAAGATCTGTGTCTAGCACTTTATAGTTAATACAGCCTGATTGAACAGGGTTTGATAAACTATTGAATGTGAAGATTTACTTTTCATGAACTATGACTTAGAAGAAGGGTTAATAGTTTATTTGCATTTGGGCATATTTGGTATTGTGGTTAATGTAGCGACCCTCTGTGCATTTCTTGATCCTAGTTTTTATTTGCAACAGATTGTAGATGAGTACAATCGTCTTCTTGCAAACCAGCTGGAGGCTCAAAGAAATGTGAGTACCCTTGTTCCAACATCCTATTCTAACCCTTCATCCACCTTTCTTTTCCTTTTCCAATATTTTTTTTGTTAATTTTTATTTTTGTATTTTTTATAGTTGCATTTTTATTTTATTCTATTGCTTTTTAAATGTCATTCAAATACTTTACGGGAGGGCAAACATTGGCAGAACATTAGGTTGTTCCTTAGTGATAAATCCAAGAATGTCTTTATCTGTAGGAGAGAGGTCGATCCGATCGGATGAGATAACCCTGCAATGAGAAGAGCCCGGTCGGACCAGGCGTGAGCACTCCGAAGCTTAAGTTAGTAGCTTAGAGAGAGAATATGCTTTAGAGAGATAATGGTGTGAATTCAATACCTGGTGCCATCGTTGGCTGGGCTATTTATAAGAGATAGTCGAGGGGCACTTGAGTGCCTGGGGAGTGATTACTGGCTGTTAGAGTAGGTATCCGGCGACATGACAGGGAGCAGGTGGGAGGCATGGGCACTGCCTTGAGTCAGGCGGCTGATGGGACTGGCGGTCACATCAGCCGATCGGGCATGTGCGCTGCCTAGGGGCTCGTGTCTGATACCTTTAGCAGATGGGCTTTGGGCCTTGCCAGTTTAAATGGGCCGACAGGATGGGCCTTAGAGCAAATGATATTTGCTGGGTTATCACTTGTCCCCCCTCAACAGGTCCGATCGGGCATAGATTCGCCTTTGTTGGTCCGTTCGGATGCAATCAGTTATGGAGATTCCCGATCCGAAGACGCGTACTGGCGCGCTTTTTGAATTTGGGAGGCGCTTTTTCTGAAGCAACGCGCCTGCTAAGACAGCTGTTCTCCTTTAATGCTGTGAGCATACCGAGGGCGACGCTTCGTTCTTCGCAGAGACATAATGTCCTTTGACACGTGGCGCTTGCTGAATGGCGCGTTGTTTGGCGTTTTTGAGAGGCTTTCGTCTATAAATAGAGGACTCTGTGAATCATTCCTTCTTTACTTTTGAAATCTCTAGCGAAGCTCTGCCAAAATCTTCCTTTGATTCCCAGATTTCTGCAACTACTCTTAACTTCTTCTTCGAATCCCTTCGAGTCTTTTTCATCAAGTAAGTAATTTTTTGCTTTTTTGCTTTCTTTGCGATTTTCTTTTTCTTCTCACACCCATTTCATTTAGAAAAGAGATTTGCGCCTTTCCTTCATTCTTTTTTGCTGAAGATGGCCTCCAGTAGTACTGAAGCATTAGACACAAGTTTTTTGGAGTGGTATGACAATAAACCAGCCGCTGAGTCGCATTCTCGCCTAACCGCTGCGGAAGTGGCCGAAATCCCCTCCAAATACGGCCTTCCTGATGAGATATCAGTGCTGGCCTGCCCTGATTCAATGGCGGTGACCGAAGGGCCTTTCGACCAAGACGGCGGAGAATGGTTCGTTTGCCACCTCTGGAGCCTAGATGCAGGCCTGAGGTTCCCGTTGGGTGCCTTTGAGATGGCGATACTGAGGGGGTATGGTCTCTCCCCTAACTAACTACATCCGAACGGCTGGAGATCGGTGGCGTGCTTCAAAATCCTTTGCCAAATAGAAGTGGTAGCGCCGACCCTGGAACTTTTTACTCACTTCTTTTTTTTTTTTTTTAATACTTGTAACAATTATTTACAAATTGTACAGTGGAGGCATTTGTATTAATAAAACTGCATATTTCTGCAAATCAACGTATACATAAGTTTGTACTAAAATTTGCGATATGATCGAGCTAATTAAAACTCGTAATTAAAATTTGCATTAAATTTCACAAGTACTTCCTGAATTAAAATGTCGTCAAAGCTTAGTGACCGATCGGGTCAGTCTGGCTTTTCAGATCGCATAAAATTTGCACAATCAGGCTAAGCGATGCTCATAAAGCTGCATAATAATTGCACAACTGAGCTAGGTGATACTCATAGAGTTGCATAAGAATTGCATAAAAGTTGCATAGGGTTGCATGATCGAGCTAATTGATACTCGTAAAGCTGCATAAGGATTGCAAAACTGAGCTAGGCGATACTCGTAGAATCGCATAGTTATTGCGAAATCGAGTTGAGTGATACTCGTATAACCGCATGAGGATTGCATAGCCGAGCGAGAGAGGTTAGATCCTCTAAAATACAGATAATATTTGGGGGGGGGGGGGGGGAGGTAGGATACTCCGTAAAGTAAACACTTTAGATTAGTGTATAAGTTACACATGATGTTTCAAAGAAAGAACCTCTTTATTAATCGGGCAATTGCCAGGTTTTAATACATTATGCGACATGGTACTTCTTGAGTACCTCAACATTCCAGCTTCTGGGGATATCTTGCCCCTCCACTGTTCGGAGCCTGTAAGTGCTCGGACTTAGGACTTTAGCAACCTCGTAGGGCCCTTCCCAATTCGGCATCAGCTTCCCAACTCCGGCATTTCCCGAGCCTAATTCTGCCTTTCTGAGCACCAGATCACCTACATTGAAAGTTCTGGACCTTACTTTAGAATTATGGTATCTGGCCACTCTTTGTTTATAGGCAGCGATCTTGGTGTAGGCGTCCTCCCTTTTTCCTTCGATGAGATCCAGGTCCTGGCATCTCTCCTGAGTGTTCACCCGCTCGGAGTAAAGAGCCGATCGGTAAGAAGGGAGGCCGACCTCCACAGGAATCATTGCTTCAGAGCCGTAAACAAGAGAAAATGGCGTTTGATGAGTGCCTGTTCTGGGGGACGTTCTGTATGTCCACAGGACACTCTGCAGTTCTTCAGTCCAGTTGCCTTTGGCTTGACCCAGTCGCTTCTTCAATCCCTCCAAGATGGTCCGATTGGAAACCTCAGTCATTCCGTTGCTTTGGGGATGAGCAACAGATGTGAACTTTAATTTGATGTTCAAGCCTTGGCAAAAGTTTCTGAAGACAGAGCTGTCAAACTGCTTGCCATTATCTGCAATAAAGACATTGGGTAAGCCATACCTGCAGATGATGTTCTTCCATGTAAAGCTCTTGACCCTCTCGGCTGTGATGGTGGCTACCGGCTCAGCCTCAATCCATTTGGAGAAGTGGTCTACCGCTACTATGAGGAATTTCATCTGCTTTTTGCCTTGGGGAAAGGGTCCTAAGATGTCCATACCCCACTGGTCGAACGGCCACGCGACTCCGATTGGCTGTCAGCCTGCTCCATGCTGCCTTATAATCCTGCCGTGTATTTGGCACTACGGGCATATCCTTACTTTCTCCTAGGCATCCTTGAGCATGCTAGGCCAGTAATATCCCATCTGAAGGGCTTTTCTCGCCATGGCTCTGCTTGCCTCGTGCGCTCCGCATATGCCTTCGTGGAGCTCTCTCAGGATGTAGTCTCCTTCTTCCTCCGCCACGCACTTCAGCCAAGGGTGACTGAAAGCTTTTTTGTACAAATCACCGTTAATGATGGAGTAATTGAGAGATTTTCGAGATACCTTTCGAGCTTCGTCTTTGTCCTCGGGCAGACGTCCTGTCTGGAGGAACTGCTTGATCGGGCTCATCCAGGTTTCATTCTCTTGGTCGATCTCCATCATCTCCAGCTCGTCTAGGGAGGAGGAAGTCTGGTCTACAACGGCAATATTTTCCTCTATAACGCTCTGTGCGGAAGCAGCCATCTTCGCCAGCCGATCGGCCTCTGCAGTTTGGTCTCTTGGGACCTTCTGTAGCACCCATTCTGACCCAGCTTCTTCCAGTTTTGCGCAAGCAGCTTTAACTTTGGCTAAATACTGGATCATTGTGGCCTCACGTGCTTCGAAGGTCCCCAAAACTTGACTTGTTACCAGCTGGGAATCACTCCTAACGGCCACCGACTCTGGTCGGATGGCGTGGAGCAGCCTGAGCCCTTGAAGGAGTGCCTCGTACTCTGCCATATTATTAGAAGCTTTAAAATTAAGCTTTATGGCGTACCTTATTGTGATGCCCAGAGGGCCTTTTATTACTATGCCGACGCCTCCTCGAGTGTCGTTTGCTGCGCCGTCCACTGTCATTTCCCAGCTTTGTGATTTGGGCTGACTTGGTGGTTCCTCACCCGCAAATTCGGCGATGAAATCTGCCAAAGCTTGGGCCTTTATAGCTTTTCTGGGCTCATATCTGACATCCCAAGACTGTAGCTTAATTACCCATCCTACCATTTTGCCTTCCAGATCGGGCGTCTGGAGTATCTTCCTGAGAGGATGGCCCGATCGGACGACAATTGTGTGCGCCTCGAAGTATGGTCTGAGCTTCCTTGCACACATCATGAGAGCAATAATAAGCTGCTCAACCGGCCCCTTTCTTAGATCTGCGCCTCTGAGTACTTCACTTACGTAGTACACGGGTAGCTATTGAGTGTCTTCCTCTCGGACGAGAGCACCTGCAACAGCTTCCTTAGAGGTGGCTAAATATAAGTACAGATTTTCACCTGGTACCGGTCGGCTAAGCAACGGTGGGTTGGTGAGGAATGCCTTTAACTCTTGAAAGGCTTGCTGGCAGTCTTCCCCCCAGATGAAGGTTTCACTCTTCCTGAGCTTCTTGAAAAAAGGCGTGCAGCGCTTGGCGGAGGAGGAAATGAATCGTCCTAAGGCTGTTATACTTCCGTTCAACTTCTGGACGTCTTTTATGTTCCTGGGGGGTTGCATCTCGAGGATGGCCTTTATTTTTTCTGGATTTGCCTCAATCCCTCTTTGAGAGACTAGGAATCCTAAAAATTTTCCTGATGGTACCCCGAAGACGCACTTCTCGGGGTTGAGCTTCATCTGGAATTTATTCAAGGTGTCAAAAACGTTTGCCAAATCGGCTGGATGTTCCTCGGCGCTTCGGCTCTTGACGATCATGTCGTCAACATATACTTCGACATTCTGTCCGATCTGGTCTTTGAAGATCTTGCTCATCAGACGCTGATATGTGGCCCCAGCATTTTTCAGTCCGAACGGCATCATCCTGTAGCAGAACGTCCCGTCGTCTGTGATAAAGCTGGTTTTCTCCTGATCCAGGAGCCACATCAGAATTTGGTGGTAGCCGGCATATGCGTCTAGAAGAGAGTAAATGGTGTGGCATGCTGTGGCGTCTACCAACTGGTCTATGCTGGGCAAGGGATAGCTGTCTTTGGGACATGCCTTGTTAAGGTCGGTGAAGTCGACACACATCCGCAGTTTGCCAGACTTCTTCTTGACCAGCACCACATTAGCCAGACACTCTGGATAGTCTACCTCTCGGATGGTTCCTGTCTTGAGCAGCCTATCCACCTCTTCGGAGATAAACTTCCTCCGATCGGGTGCGTGCCTTCTTAACCTTTGGCGGATCGGAGGAAAGTTTGGGTCCACATTTAGCTTGTGGGTGATTATTTTGGGATCTACGCCAGGGATATCTTCTGGCTTCCAGGCGAAGGTCGCTTGGTTGATGGTTAGGACATGCATGATGGCCTCTTCAGTTGTTTTATCCATGCTTGTCCCCACCTGAACATTTTTGCCCTTATCTAGCGACCTGGCCTTTGTGGCCTCTGCTGGGTCCATCCTGGGCCTCTCCGCCTGCTCTTGTTGCTCAAGGCCGGGCTCTATGACCATTGCTTCTCGCTGTTGCTTTATCATGGTGATATAAGCCTCCCTGGATGCTTTCTGGTCACCTCTTACGATGGCGACGCCTCCTGCGGTGGGAATCTTCATCACCATGTAGCGGATGGAGGTCACAGCTCCTGTCTGGAAAAGCAATGGCCTGCCGAAAATAGCATTGTAGGCGAACGTCATGTCAACAACCATGAAAATTATCTTGCAAGCGTGAGCTATCGCCTCTTGGCCGAGCTCGACAAAGAGCTCTACGGATCCCACTACGGGGATGGTGGCGTTGCCCAGGCCAATCAAAGGGGTGGCATTCGGTTTCAGTTCTCCAATCGGCAATCCCATGGCTCGGTAGGCCTGGAGAGTTAGGACGTTGACAGCACTGCCGTTGTCCACCAGAATTCTCTTTACATTAAAGTTATTTATCCGAGCTCTTACAACGAGAGCGTCCTCATGAGGGAACAGGACGTCTCGTGCGTCTTCGCTGGAAATGGTGACCGAGGCAGGCTTCTCTGCCTGGCGGGAGAGGTAGACGCCTTTCCCTTTCCCCTTCTTGGGAAGATCTTCTCCATAGGACGACCCTCCGGTGATTACGTTTATCACCCCTGCATAGGGCCTGCCCGGATCGGCATTTCTGGGGTTCCGGCGCTCATCGTCGTCTGAGTCAGGATCGTCCCTTCTAGGCTTCGGCTGTCTGCAGGGTTCATCCCCTCTGGCCGGGCCTATGAATCTCTTGAGGGCCCCGCGGCGTATCAGCCTTTCGATTTTTTTTTTTAGCGAAGTGCACTCGTCGGTCAAATGACCGACGTCTTTGTGAAATTTGCAAAATTTGCCCGGGTCTCTTGTATCCCGACTTCTTCCGGAGAGGTCTCTGGGCCAGTTGACTTTGCGGTGCTTCTCTTTGATCCACATTAGCACCGCGGTCGGGGTGGCATTGAGAGGGGTGTATGTCCTCTCTGCCTGGTCGTCTGGACGCGGGTTCCGGTCTCTTCCCGATCCTCTAGCTTGGCCTGAATTTCTGGAACTTTGAGCTCCATCTTGGCCTTTAGATGTCCGATCGGAAGCGGGGGCTCTTTGAGTAGAGCGATTGTCTAGATATTGAAGGCGGTCCAGAACGCTGGTCCTTCCTCTCCTGTTGGACCTAAGGGCATCATCCAACTGGATATGTTGCCTGGCCCTCTCCATCAGTTCGGCGAAGCTGGATGGGGGTCTTGTTGTGAGTGACTC
This sequence comes from Excoecaria cochinchinensis, assembly GCA_947683425.1. Lineage (NCBI taxonomy): Eukaryota > Viridiplantae > Streptophyta > Magnoliopsida > Malpighiales > Euphorbiaceae > Excoecaria > Excoecaria cochinchinensis. Next base: position 16,461,591 of record CANTUQ010000005.1, read on the forward strand.
GAAGAGTGGTCGGTCAGTGATGCCCCCTGATAAGGCGTTGGTCGCCATCTCAACACTGACATTTCTTACTTCAGACATGGTAGCCTGAAACCTGTCGATGTAGTCTCGAAGACTTTCATCTATCCTTTGGTAAAGGTTGCACAGGTCGTTCACCGTCTTAGGCGCACGTGTTTGCACAATGAACCTCGTGGTGAATAGCTCCTTTAACTGTCTGAATGACGTAACGGATCCCATGGGCAGCTCATGGAACCACGTCAATGCATCCCCTCCCAGAGTGGAGGGAAAAACCCTACAGGCTATTCTTTCGTCATAAGTATAGACCTGTACCTTGGTCAAGTACTCTGCCAAGTGTGTGGTAGGATCTGTTTTGCCTGTATACCTTTCCATAACCACATCTCGCCACCTGGGGGGGAGCTCAGCATCGGTGATCTCTCTGCAGAAGGGGGAGGCAGTATTCCCACAAGTATTTCCTTCGAAGGTGCCTCTTTTGGGCGCAAGGACACCAAACTGCTTGAGCTTCTGCATAAGCCACTGGTCCTGCTTATTCAGCGGGTTCTGTTTGCTCAGGGTCGTGGCGGTGGACTCGCCCTTGTGCTTTCTAGCTTGGCTGCGGCTCGGGGTGCACATGTAGGATACATCATCCCTCGCAGACAGAGTAGCGGACCTGTTGCTGTAGGGAGAGGCCCTACTTGCAGACACTATCTGCTTCCCCTTGTCGCTCTTGCCTGGGGTTTTGATTGCACTTTTCCTGGTCCCCTGAGCTCGGGATTCATTGATAATGATTCCCTTGTTCCTGTTTCTCCTGAAGTCTTCGCCCGCGAGGTAATCCTCTTGGGCTCTTCCAGAAGCAATTGGCATCTTACCCTTCTTGAGGGTTTGGCCAATGCTTTTTGTAAAATCACTGAGAATAGCGTGCATGTCTCTCACAGTGATGGGAGTGTCCTCTGGTTGCCTTGTTGCGGCATCATCGAATTCGGGAAGGAGGTTGGCCCTTATGGGGGGCCTGGCGGGCGCTTCCCTCCTTCTCGAGGTGCCTGATATGGCACGAGTGTTGTCGTCATGGTCGAGGTCCATGGGGGTTGTATTCTCGTTGGATCTTGAGTTCGCCATCTCTCAATGAAAGCACCAAATGATAAATCCAAGAATGTTTTTATCTGTAGGAGAGAGGTCGATCCGATCGGATGAGATAACCCTGCAATGAGAAGAGCCCGGTCGGACCAGGCGTGAGCACTCCGAAGCTTAAGTTAGTAGCTTAGAGAGAGAATATGCTTTAGAGAGATAATGGTGTGAATTCAATACCTGGTGCCATCGTTGGCTGGGCTATTTATAAGAGATAGTCGAGGGGCACTTGAGTGCCTGGGGAGTGATTACTGGCTGTCAGAGTAGGTATCCGGCGACATGACAGGGAGCAGGTGGTAGGCATGGGCGCTGCCTTGAGTCAGGCGGCTGATGGGACTGGCGGTCACATCAGCCGATCGGGCATGTGCGCTGCCTAGGGGCTCGTGTCTGATACCTTTAGCAGATGGGCTTTGGGCCTTGCCAGTTTAAATGGGCCGACAGGATGGGCCTTAGAGCAAATGATATTTGCTGGGTTATCACTTAGTTACTGGGAAGTCATAGGATTGGATTGCGAAGGGAACCTTTATATGAAAAGTGCGAGGAAAGGCTGCATGTGATAAATGACTCTTTTCCAAACCTCCATTGAGAATGCCCTTCTTAATTTTGGTACTTATTTTAAGAAGCCAGTGTCAGTATCTTAATATTGCACTATTGTGGGATAAATATTTGATTATTTGGTCAGTTTTCTAATAATTTTAAAATTATAAGTGCTAACTTTTTGTTGTGGTACCCTTTCTGTCCAGCAAATCTAAATTTTATGGTTGCTTTGGTTTGCTTATTCTGATTACTTCTATATCTTTGGTACATAATATAATGGATTTGATGCTTCTGGGTGGGAACTTGCTCTCTCCTCTTATATGTAATGGAAAGAAATTATTGTAATTCTTAATTTATTATTTCAGTATTATGAAACACTCATAGCAGAGGCTAAAAGTAAACGCGAAAGTTCCATTTTAGAAGCATTGGAGGATGCTGTGACTTCAACTATGCAGGATATCCAAAATAAATTTGAAAAATGTGAACAAGTAAAAGAAGCTCTTACAAATGTAAGTTCTTTCATCACTTTTGAACTAGCTTTCGGTATTCTGCATGCAAATTTGCTAAGTTTTTATTAGCAATTTTTGTCATGTGCATTTTTGTAATATAACCTTTCTTTCCTTAGGTCAACCGAGATCTCATTTTTGTAATATCTTCTTAGTTTTAATAAATTTATTTTTAAAAAAAAAATTAAAAAATAGAGACGGAAAGCTATTTTTCGTCTCTAATATTAGAGACGGAAATTTGCTTTCCATCTCTAAAAATAGAGACGAAAATGAAATTTTCGTCTCTAATTAGACACGGAAACCTCATTCCGTCTCTATTTTTAGAGATGAAAAGCATATTCTGTCTCTAATATTAGAGACGAAAATTTCATTTCTGTCTCTATTTTTAAAGACGAAAAGCCTATTTCGTCTCTAATATTAGAGACAAAAAGCACATTTTTGTCTCCATTTTTAGAGACGGAAAGTGAATTTCTGTCTCTAAAATTAGAGACGGAAATATTTCATCTCTAAATTTAGCAACCACTAAAATAGAGACGGTATATTTCCGTCTCTATTTGTGTTTAGAGACAGAATTCCGTCTCTATTTTTCGTCTCTAATGTGCGATTTTCTTGTAGTGAAATTGCATAACGTTGTGTGAGATGAGAGATAAAATCTTAATAATTAAAAACTCATTGATAATTTAACCAAGGCATTCATAAGAGTGAAGTTCCGAATTTTTCTTTGGTTTAGACCCTTGAAATTATATGAACTTTTCCAATTTTTTATAAATTAGGTGGCGACTCCAAAATACTTTAAAAGGCGCCGCCGTCGGACTCCCTTCTCTCTCTCTCTCTCCCTCCCTCTCGGCAGATATGGTCCTCGTCGCCCCTCCGCTGCTATCGACCCCCTTCTCTCTCTCTCTCCCTCTCCCTCGCTCCCTTCCTCCCTCCCTCTCTCTCGGCAGTTTTAATCTCTGTCGCCCCCCCTCTCTCGGTGATTACCCCCTCACCGGCACTCGCCCTCACGCTGCCTCCCTCCCTCGCATGCGGTCTCCCTCGCTCTTGGGTCAGACTTCATTTTTCTGCATTTTTTTTGTGGTGTATATTTGATGATGGTAATTTGAATTAAATTATTTGACAATTTATTTCTTGGTGTATATTGGGTGAAGGTTTTGGGCCTTGTGCGGTTTTTTTCTTTGAACTTCACTGTGTTGGTATATATATATATATATATATGAGCAAAACGATGAGTTTTGATAGTTCAGTCATTTCAATTCGTTCGGTTTTACAATTTTGAGGATCAAACTGAACTACTCAAAGTTTTATTTCGGTTTAGAACCGAAAAAACCAAAAATTAAAAAAATCAAACCAAACATACCAAAATCTATTCGGTTCGGTTCAGTTTTCAGTTCCAGTTTTGGGCTACTGTGTGGTTTTTTTTCTTTGAACTTCACTGTGTTATATATATATATATATATATATATATATATATATATGCAAAACGGTGAGTTTTGATAGTTCAGTCAGTTCGATTTTTTCGGTTTTACAATTTTAAGGACCGAACCAAAGTTTTATTTCGATTTAGAATCGAAAAAATTGAACCAAACAAACCAAAATTCGTTCAGTTCATTTTCAGTTCCGGTTCGGTTCTGCACAGCCCTAAATAGAGTTTTAGAAAGCTTACTTAGTAGATATGAGAGTGTAGACATCGGATCCTGAACAGTCCGGACCAAGGTTACCCAGTGATGAAATTAGCGTCTGTTCACAGGTAAAGAGGTTGAAAGTGATGGTTTTTTTATCAAAATTGTTTTCTTTTTTAAAATAAAAAAATATATTAAAAAAAAGGTTAGAAGTGATATTTTTCTTCTCAAAATTGCTTTTTAAAAAAAAGCGGAGGCTTGCGGCCGCCGGTACGCTCTAGCGCTAGGGCGATTGCCCCCAGAGCTGAGCACAGTGCGCATGGGGGGGTCCCGCCCCTTGCCAGGGCGGGCGCACCTTGCATGCGTGCAGCCCCGCGTGAGCTGAGGTGCAGCCAGGTTGCCCCTCGCCCCGCCCAGGCTGCCTCTCGTTGATTTTGTCCCCTAGACACGTTTTTGGCATGATTTTTGGCCCCATATTGATTTTTTTATCCATTTTTTCGGGATTTTAAGGTTTTTTTTTTCCATATTTTAAACTTAAATAAGAAATATTTTAATTTAATTAAGGATTATTTCCCTAAATTTACCAGGTTTTCCTTTTTTAATGATGTAAATAAGAAAACTTAAGAGAAAAATAGAGAGACTTTTTTTAGTGAAAAATTTTCTTTTCTTTTTCAAGGGAATATTTTTCTACATTTTCTTTTAGTTTTCTTCTTTTTCAAATATATTTTTTTAAGGTGCCAAAAATTAATTCTTAATAAAAAAATCATTTTTAAGATAAAGAAAATAATTTTTTATTCTTAAGATCCAAAATTTATTTCATAATTTTTCTTTAAACAATATTTTTTGCAATTTTATTTTAAAGAAAAAGTTTAAATTTTTATTTTTCTAATCTTATTTTCGCGAATCAAAACAAAAAAATCAATCATCTTCCTTCCACCCATCAAATCTGAATTCTGAGGATAAATATTTTGGGATCGATCTTATATTTTTTTATTTTTATTTTTTGCTTACAATCAATTAATCAACATGTAAATTTTTAGATCTATTATGTATTTATTTGTTTTATGTGATTTTAGTCACAGATTTAACATTTTTTATTATATTTTTTTATTCTTTTTATTTACTTGATTGTTTATCCTTTTTATTATTATTATTATTATTATTATTATTATTATTATTATTATTATTATTATTATTGTAACACCCCGAAGTAACCCTAGAAGAATTACAGAATTTTTGTTTAGAAAAAAGAATAGATGTTGAGTGTGAGAGTCATGTCGCGAGCGCGACAAGCGTCGCGGGCTTGACAGAACCCCTCCGGTTATAGGGTAATTAAATTGGAATTTTTGACATGTGGCTTGTAGGAAAGTGACACATGGCTTTGTAGGGATGTGGCATGTGGCAAGAGTTGGATATTATTAAATAAAATTAAAAAGAAGATAAACATGTAATTAATGGGATAGATAGCATTTAGTAGCATAGTTAATTTTTGGATTTACTTTCACCATTTGCTTCTCTCTTTTCTTTTCCCGTTGGTTTCCTTGCTTTGGCCACTATTCTTTCTTTCTTTCTCTTTTTAATTGGCCAGCCATTCACCTTGCTTTGCCCTCTCTCTTGTCCCTTTTCTTCTTCATTTGTTTGGTTTCTTGGGTAGAACCATTTGAAGTGGCTTATAGAGAGCATCTTAAGACTTGATTAGATCTTTTTAGAAGGTAAGTTGGATTTATTCTTCGATCTGACCTCCTTTTTCTTACTATATTTCTGTTTTTGATTTAAAGTAAAGAGAAGAGTAACTCTAGTATTTTGAATGGTTATGCATGGAAGCTGTGGACAAGAGACCGAATAAGGGCAAAGAGAAGGTCGGAATCGAGTAGAGAGCACAAGATCGAACTTCTTAGAGGTAGGGATCGCATGCGATCTTTATTTCGTTCATTTTGATTGCTTACAGTGTTTTATGGTATATGTATATGTTGTGATTATAGATGATTTACATGTGACTCTAATGTGTAAAGTGTGTTTGTGGGGGAATTCTACTTAGTTTCCATCAGACCTCAATGTAACGTTTTTGCCATAAGTAGAGTTATAGAACTATAATTGAGTTGGTTCAGGTGGCGTGTGGACCCTAAGATCTGCAGCTCAAAATTTCTAAGAGAGTGCCAGAGCTAATTCTGGCTTTAAGATCTTCAAAAGTGCTAAAAATCGAGACCCCTCTGGTTGAGCGGGTCCTCAGGAGCAGTATGTGGTTTTTGGGTCATATCTAGAGTTCTAGATGTCCAACTTACCTGATATTTGTCCCATTTTAACGTTAACCTTCTAGGAAACAATTGTTAAGAAGAGTGTTTTGCCTAAAAATTAGTTTTAGGGACTCGTTTAGACGATACAAGGTAGATGGCCCTGGTAGTTTTCACTTAGTATAGCATTTTTAGTGAGGAAACGCTCCTGTCGCGAGCGCGACATTATTGCGATCGCGACAGAGAGGGATTTCCCAAGTTTTCCCTAGATGAGCACTACTAGGATAAGTTGTCCAAGTAGGATGATTTGTCCTAGTAGGATGAGTGAGCACTACTAGGATAAGTTGTCCGAGTAGGATGATTTGTCCTAGTAGGATGAGTGAGCACTACTAGGATAAGTTGTCCGAGTAGGATGATTTGTCCTAGTAGGATGAGTGAGCACTACTAGGATAAGTTGTCAGAGTAGGATGATTTGTCCTAGTAGGATGAGTGAGCACTACTAGGATAGGTTGTCCGAGTAGGATGAGTGAGCATGAGTCGTGCTCAACCTCTCTCTTTCCCTATTGCTTCTATTTTGAGTTTTCTTGATCTGTTGCTCCTGTTTTGAGTTGATATATGTCTGAGTAAGTTTTGTATAGCACCCTTTGGTCTGTATTTGGTTTAAAACTGATCTTTTAAGCCTCTTACATAGCTAATATTAATTAAACGAACATGATTAATAATCATTATATGAATTAAATGCACTTGAATTTTAGTTGATGAGTTGGTATCTGTGTATAATATATGAGTTGTTAGAGCCTGAACACCGTTATAGTGGATAGATAAGCATGCTTATAAAGGGTTAGAGTGCAGCTGCTAGAGTTAGCCTTAATTGTGCACAGAGTTCGGAATACCTTGTGTATTCCATAGAGTTTTGAGTTAATTCTCCATACGCAAAGTACTATGAACAGTATCCAGAGTTACCTGTATCCACAATGAAAGGAATTCAGGCTTACTAATAGGGTATAGTGAACATGAAATGATTTAGAGGATTGTTCTGATTAAATGTTATAGCACATGAGAAGGATTGCATGAATGGGTGCACATGACTCTTGTATATTTGAATAAATGATTTGTATATGTGTGACAAGATTATGCGTGTGACATTTGATTTTGTCATATAAAATGTGTGATATATGTGTGACTTCGTAAAGAAGTCCTTTGCATTATTTTCATCCCCACTACGCGTTATCGCTTAGCACGGATGTTTATTTTCGTGTAGGTTTACAGGTTCGGATCAGTGAGAGCGTGCATCTGCAGGTCAAGGCCACTAGGAGCTTTTGTTACATCTTTTTGTATAAGATAGTAATAGAGTTTCTTACATTTTGAGTAACATCATTATGTACATAGGAAGTATAGTATTGGCGTGTAAAGGTTAACTGTTATATATATGTGTACCGAAAATGAATATGTAACAAGTATAAAGCTTTTGTATTATGTACAGTTTATATATATGTTATAAGAGCTCTTTTTGTTTGGCCCAAATTATTCTTATCTTTTAATATTAATGTTTCCGCTACGGTATATGTATATGTATATGTATGTAGCCGCGTGGCGCCCCGATATTCTTTACCGGGGGTATGGGGGTGTTACATTTAGTGGTATCAGAGCTCTAGGTTAATTAGTTAGGGACTAAAAGGTGATAGAGTATAGTTATGTATATGTATTTGAGTTTGCTTAGAGTGTGGCCTAATGCAGATGCTATTTTGTAGGGTTAGATGGAGTCCGACCCGAGTGAGAATGTTGGAGAGACCACGGGTAGTGTGAACCCGATTTGAGTGGATCCACATGTACAAGCACAAGATAGAGAGGAAATTATTCAGGATAACCCGGAGTTGATGCAAGGGTTGGTACAGATTTTAGATAGACTGACGGCTCCTAAGACTCCATCGGATTTGATAAGAAAGAGAGGAGCTGAAGAGTTCCATGGAACATCCCTGGATCAATCCGAGATAGCAGAATTCTGGTTAGAGAAAATAGGAAGAATTTTGCAGGAAATCAGTTGCCCACAGAATTAAAGAGTAGCTTGCGCTGTGTCATTGCAACAGGGTGCAACATATGACTGGTGGAAGTTAGTGTTGCAGAATCCTCAGAGACCCGTGGAGTTAACTTGGGATTTCTTTGTCCAAGAGTTCATGGAGAAGTTTATGACCAAAGCATACAGAGATGCCAAATGGAAAGAATTTGTGACTTTTAAGCAAAAAAACATGACAGTAGGAGAATATGACAAAGAGTTTACTCGTTTGAGTAAATATGTACGGAAAGGGATGTTAACTGATGACTTCAGGTGCAGACAATTTGAAGATGGATTGAGAGAGAGCATTCGGGGACCCCTGTCTGCCATGGTTGCTTTGCAACCGGTGAGCTACTATCGTCTGGTATTGGCAGCTGTAAGACTAGAAGAATCTGAACTGTTGAGACAAAAGAGAGAGCAAAAGAAAAGATTTCCTAAGGAAGATGAGGGTGTTATTGGCAGAGCTAAAGAAGTAAAGAGAGGAAAAGAAGAGCAAGCATCCGCATTTATGCCTACTTCGGTTGGAAGTGCAAGGCCACCAGTTAGTAGAAGAAGTGTGGCACCAGAGTGTATACATTGTGGAAGGCGTCATTGGGGTGAGTGTAGGAAACTCACTGGCACATGTTTTAAATGTGGCAGCGCTGAACATCCCCTTGCCCAGTGTCCCAAGTTAAGGGAAAATTTGGCATCACAAGCAAGTAAAGACAAAGGGAGTGCTTCTGGGAATGTTAGGAGTGGAAGAGGAAGAGGTAGAATTGAAAGACCGCCATCAGAAACAGTTGAGAGGCCATTCCCTGAGGATCAGCCACGTGTATATGCCATGACGGCTGAAGATGTAGAGGCACTGATCGGATCCTCTGGTAAGCCCTCTTACTAATTAATGCGATATAGAATTTGAGTTATTTTGTTTTGGTATCGTTGAAATTTCGAGGATGAAATTTCTTAAGGGGGAGATATTTGTAACACCCCGAAGTAGCCCTAGAAGAATTACAGAATTTTTGTTTAGAAAAGAGATTAGATGTTGAGTGTGAGAGTCCTGTCGCGAGCGAGACAAGCGTCGCGGGCGCGACAGAACCCCTCCGGTTATAGGGTAATTAAATTGAAATTTTTGACATGTGGCTTGTAGGAAAGTGACACATGGCTTTGTAGGGATGTGGCATGTGGCAAGAGTTGGATATTATTACATAAAATTAAAAAGATAAGCATGTAATTAATGGGATAGGTAGCATTTAGTAGCATAGTTAATTTTTGGATTTACTTTGACCATTTGCCTCTCTCTTTTCTTTTCCCATTGGTTTCCTTGCTTTGGCCACTATTCTTTCTTTCTTTCTCTTTTTAATTGGCCAGCCGTTCTCCTTGCTTTGCCCTCTCTCTTGTCCCTTTTCTTCTTCATTTGTTTGGTTTCTTGGGTAGAACCATTTGAAGTGGCTTATAGAGAGCATCTTAAGACTTGATTAGATCTTTTTAGAAGGTAAGTTGGATTTATTCTTCGATCTGACCTCCTTTTTCTTACTATATTTCTGTTTTTGATTTAAAGTAAAGAGAAGAGTAACTCTAGTATTTTGAATGGTTATGCATGGAAACTGTGGACAAGAGACCGAATAAGGGCAAAGAGAAGGTCGGAATCGAGTAGAGAGCACAAGATCGAACTTCTTAGAGGTAGGGATCGCGTGCGATCTTTATTTCGTTCATTTTGATTGCTTACAGTGTTTTATGGTATATGTATATGTTGTGATTATAGATGATGTCACACCCCGTTTGCCCCCTAGTAGAATGAGCCTGTCTGTCTGTCTGTATGTGTAAGCATTCGCATGTGTTCGGCATTTCATAAGGGTATTTTAGTAAAATGTATGTTTTTGGGTTTATTATTATGTGGGTGCATACATGGCATTAGTGTGTTTATTAAGTGAGAAATACTTGGGTGTGTGTGTTTATGCCATTGTAGGGTGTTTTAATTAGGAATGCATTAGGTGTGTGTGTGATGTTTGTTGAGTTAGGGTGTGAGTAGTTAGCTTCACCAATAGGATTTGGACACATACTTAGGGCAAAGAAAAGAAAAAGAAAGAAGTGAAGATAACAGATTCACGTTATCTTCTTTCTCTGACGTTTCTTCTCTTCTTTTTCTCCATTTTCTTTACTCTAAGCATTGTGGTGTGGATTCTAGCTTGAATTGGTGAAGTTAATCTCTCCTTGCATCCTCTAGCTTAGTAAGTGTATATCCTTGTCTTTGTTTTATTGTAACTTTACATCTTCATCTTCTTCCTTAGGTTGAGTTTTAATTTAGGGTTGCATGTTGATGTTCATTACTGTGTTTGTGTTCTAGCTGAGGCTCCACGCGATCCCAAAGGAAAAGTAAGTGTTAGAAGCTTAGAATCCAGGTTTGGGAATGTTTATTTGTGAAATTGTGTGATTTTGATTTTACTGTAAAATTCTAGGGTTTATGTTCTTGTAAGTTTGAATGCATATGTTCTTGATTTGATTTGATTAATTATTTGATGAATTGAGTTGTATAATTGTTGCCTATGTTGTTTGAGATGATTTCTGGAAGGTAAAAACAGGTTTGTATGGTTTTAAATCAAATTGGGATTGAATTCTCTGTTCTGGAAATTCTGGAAATTCTGGAAATTCGAAATACTGTTGAAGTTCTCTTTGTCGCGTGACTCGCTACGAAAGAAGGCAAGTCACGAGACGTGACCCTCGGTCACGTCGTGACCTGCCTGCTGAGAAGCCAGTCGCGTGACCAGCTGAAGAACAAGCAAGTCACGGGACGTGACCCTCGGTCACGTCGTGCGACCTGCGAAGACGATGCGTGATCTGCGAGATCACGCAACGTGATCTGCGTGGGAGTAGCACGTCACGAGACGTGACGTCCAGTCACGCCGTGACCTGCGAGAGCGTTGCGTGATTTGCGAAGATCACGCAACGTGATCGGCGAGGAACAAGCAAGTCACGTCGCGTGACCCTCGGTCACGTCGCGTGACCTGCCTGTTGGGAAGGCCAGTCACGCCTCGTGACCAGCCAATCTCGCCCGTTTCTCCGTTCAGCTCGTTTTTTCTGGAATTTCCTAGTTTTTAACTCAGAAATGAATTTGGTATTTCTTCTGAATGGACTTTACTGTTGTATGATGCATGTCTTACTGTTTGATGCTTCGATAAGCGTGATACCATGATTTTCTGATGAATTATATTCCGTACTCTGAAATGTGATTTGAATGTCGCATAACCTGCTAGAGTCGAGTAAGTGGATAGTTAGGCATGCCTAATAGAGTCTTTTAACTGCAGCGCTCAGTTCAGTTTGGACCCCGATCAGGTCCCCGTTTGGTTCCTCGCGAACCCATCAGTATAGAATCTTGTTTAAGATTCCCTCAGTATATGAATAACATGTTTTGATAAATAAAATAACATTTGACTTGTACCTGTGAGGTACCCTCAGTATTCGATTCGTACCCGTAAGGTACCTTCAGTACACTCGTTATCCACTATCTAGAGTCAGCAGGTGTTCTTTAAATATTAATGGAATTGTTCTGATCTGATCTGACTATGAATGGATTGTCTGAATGAGTTTAATGATGAAATATATATTGAATTATTCTGGAATGGATATGTTTATGAGGTACTGATTATATGGCTTCTAAATATGAGCATGTTTATATGGATTATGTTATAACCTTTGCATTCTGCCATTGTGAATGTGATATACCTTGACGACCATTGTGAATGGCCGTCCATTATTTATGTGTGTTTCCCCACTAAGCGTTTATCGCTTAGCACGGTGTTTTTATCCGTGCAGGTGCGGAAGGCATTTTGCTTTGAGAGAGTCGCCGTCATCAAGCCAACACAGAAGAGTTTTTAGTGTAGGGCTATTTTTGTATCAGTGATGATTCTTTTTGTATAGAACTCTCATGTATCAGTTTTGTATCAGCTTCCGCTTTTGTATCTATATTTTGTATATGTAATATTATTTGTTTCAGCTAGTTGATCAGATCATTATTGTAATAGTTATTATAGTAATGCATGATCAGCTTTTGCTTTCTTTATGTAAAGTTTTTAATTATTCTGTATTTCTGAATGTATGTTATGAATGAATGTGTGTTTTACTTTGTACTTGCTTGGTGGCACCCTTACTCATACGGCATCTCACTCCTTCTCGGATGGGATCGCCTACGTATGGGAAGGGGGTGTTACAGTTGTGGTATCAGAGCATAGGTTTAGGCGTTTCTGGGTGTTGTTGTGATTGTTTTGAGTTTCTTAGATGTGTATGTGTCTAGATCTGTGTTGGCTGATACGGTTGTTTCTTGTTTGTTTAGATGGCTTCTAATTCTGTTCGTGGATCACTCGAGGAGTCCGCCGAGAGTGTGAATCCTCCAGTTGTGGATCCGTCTGTTTCTGTTACTGTGTCGGCTCAGCATGCTAGGGTCCAGCCCGAGGCCGCAGCCATGCCCTTTGAGGCTATGTTCAGACTGCATCAGGACATGGCTAGGGTTTTGGAGAGAGTGACTGCTCCTAGAGCACCTATGGAGAATTTGAGAAGGGTAGGAGTTGAAGATTTTTATGGCACTGGTTTAAATGAGTCTGAGATGGCAGAGAGATGGTTAGATAAAGTAAAGCGTGCTTTGAGAGAGATTCGGTGTCCTCCTGACCAGCAGGCAGAGTGTGCATTAGTTCTTCTGCAGGGGTCTGCTTTTGAGTGGTGGGAATTGGTTTCCAAGCATCCTCAGCTACCGGATCCGATTACCTGGGAGTTCTTTGAGGGTGAGTTCACAAAGAAGTATATTACTCAGACTTATAGAGATTCGAGATGGGCGCAGTTTTTGAGTTTGAAACAGAGGGCCATGTCTGTAGCAGATTATGAGAAGGAGTTCAACAGGTTATCTCGCTATGCCCCACGTGGAGTTATGACTGATGACTTTAGATGCAAGCATTTCGAGGCTGGGTTAAATGAGTCTTTGAAGATTGCTTTGATTTCTTTGATGTGTATACCTGGGGTTAGCTACTATCAGATTGTAGAGGCTGCTGTGAGAGCTGAGTTATCTGAGACTGTGATGAGAGAGAGAGCTCAGAGGAGGAGTTCTTCTCGTGGAGGATCTTCATCGGGTAAGAGATCTAGGAACCCACAGGATGAGTCATCATCCGGTCCGGCTTCTAGAGGTAGGCGACAGGGTTCTGCAGCTGTATCAGGTTCTGGTAGGGGTGGTAGAGCTGAGACTACATCAGTTTGTCCTCATTGTAGTAAGACACATCGGGGTGAGTGTAGGTGGCTCTCCGGTGCGTGCTTCAGGTGTGGGAGTTCTGAGCATCTTTTGGCCAGTTGTCCGAGATTGCATGAGGATTCAGGTTCCCAGAGAGAGGGCAGTAGGGTCGGTTCAAATGCTTCTCAGGCTACCCATGGCAGAGGCCGAGGTCGAGGTAGAGGTGGTCGGCATAGAGAGGGAGCTGCTTCTGAGACTGTTGAGCATCCTCCTCAGGGTGCCATTAGAGCATATGCTATGAGAGCCAGAGATGAGCAGGATGCGCCTGATGTTATTGCTGGTAAGTTCCTACTCCATGACACTGAGTTGTATGCTCTAATTGATCCTGGATCCACACACTCATATTTGTGCACAGATAAAATGGTTGATAAATTGCATTCTGTTGATCAGTTAGATTATGAGATTTGTGTGACCAGTCCATTAGGGCATAGTGTCAGTGTGAGTAGAGTTTTTAGGAGTTGTCCTCTGATTGTTGAGGGAGCTGTGCTTCCAGCGGATTTGATTGAGTTACCCTTCAGAGAGTTTGATTTGATTCTGGGTATGGACTGGTTGGGTAAGCATCGGGCTGTGGTTGATTGCCATAGGAAGACAGTTGTGCTTCGAGATAGGAGTCAGTCCCTTGTGTTTTTGAAAGGTTTGGGTGCTAGTTCGTTGAATAATGTGATTTCTGCGATGCAAGCTAAGAGATTCATCAGGAAAGGATGTGAGGCTTTTCTAGCAGTTGTGTTAGATTCTAAGAGGGATCAGGTTCAGATTGAGGACATTCCTGTAGTGCGGGAGTTTAGTGATGTGTTCCCGAGCGAGTTGCCTGGTTTGCCTCCTGAGAGAGAGGTTGAGTTGTCCATTGAGATTATGCCAGGTACTGCACCTATTTCGAGAGCACCTTATCGGATGGCTCCTGTAGAGTTGAGGGAACCTAAATCTCAGCTACAAGAGTTATTGGATAAGGGGTTTATTAGACCGAGCATATCTCCTTGGGGAGCTCCAGTGCTGTTTGTCAAGAAGAAAGATGGATCCCTGCGGATGTGTATTGACTACCGGCAGATTAATAAAGTTACAGTGAAGAACAGGTATCCTTTGCCTAGGATTGAGGATTTATTTGATCAGCTTCGAGGTGCGGGTGTCTTCTCCAAGATAGATCTTCGATCAGGGTACTACCAGCTTCGAGTTCAGGATGCAGATGTGGTGAAGACTGCATTTTGGACTAGGTATGGCCACTATGAGTTTCTTGTGATGCCGTTTGGTTTGACAAATGCTCCAGCGGCTTTTATGGATCTGATGAACCGTGTGTTTAGGCCATATTTAGATCGATTTGTAGTAGTGTTCATTGATGACATCTTGGTATATTCCAGGGATGAGAGTGAGCATGAGGAGCATCTCCGATTGGTTTTACAGATGTTGAGAGAGCATCAGTTGTTTGCTAAGCTTAGCAAGTGTGATTTCTGGCTTCGAGAAATATCATTCTTGGGTCACATTGTTTCAGCTAGAGGTATTCAGGTAGATCCAGCCAAGATTGAGGCGATAGTTGATTGGAAAGCGCCTCGCAATGTTCAGGAAGTGAGGAGTTTCCTCGGTTTAGCAGGTTACTACCGTCGCTTTGTTAAAGGATTTTCTGTGATTGCTGCTCCTATGACTAGATTGTTGAGGAAAGGAGTCAGATTTGAGTGGTCAGACAGGTGTCAGTCTTGTTTTGATCGGTTAAAGCAGTTGCTTGTTGAGGCTCCTATCCTTACTCAACCCATCTCGGGTAAGGAGTTTGTCATTTACAGTGATGCTTCTGGAGTTGGTCTTGGATGTGTGCTGATGCAGGAAGGAAAAGTAGTGGCTTATGCTTCTCGACAGTTGAAGCCACATGAGAGGAACTATCCGACGCATGATCTTGAGTTGGCAGCTGTGATCTTTGCTTTGAAGATTTGGCGTCATTACTTGTATGGGGAAAAGTGTAGAATCTTCTCGAACCACAAGAGTTTGAAGTACTTCCTTTCACAGAAAGAGTTGAACATGAGACAGCGGCGTTGGCTTGAGTTATTTAAGGACTACGACTGCATTGTGGATTACCATCCTGGTAAGGCCAATGTAGTCGCCGATGCCTTGAGTCGGAAGTCAGTTTCAGCTTTGTTCTTGAGGCGATTCAGATGGCGATTTGGTTCAGATGGGGCTTTGCTTGCTCAGTTGCGTGTGAAGCCTACTTTGAGACAGAGGATTGTGGATGCTCAGAGAGATGATGTGAGGCTTCAGCGGTTTGTGCATGAGGTCAGATCGGGTAAGCAGTCAGAGTTCTCAGTTCAGGATGGGATGCTTATGTTCAGAGATCGCCTGTGTGTGCCAAAATCTGAGGATTTGAGGAGACAGCTCATGAGTGAGGCGCATAGTTCAGTTTTTACTATGCATCCGGGCAGTGAGAAGATGTATAGAGACATGAAGCAATTCTATTGGTGGTCCGGTATGAAGCGTGATATAGTGGATTTTGTTTCCAAGTGCTTGACTTGTCAGCAGGTAAAGGCTGAGCATCAGGTTCCTTCGGGTTTGCTTATGCCTTTATCTATTCCTGAGTGGAAATGGGATGATATCGCCATGGACTTCGTTTCTGGTTTACCTTTGACTCAGAGGAAGCATGACTCAGTTTGGGTTATTGTGGATCGGCTTACGAAATCAGCTCACTTTCTGCCGGTTAGAGTGGACTACTCGATGGACAGATTGGTCAATATCTATGTAGATGAGATAGTTCGGTTGCATGGTGTGCCTTTGTCCATAGTTTCAGATCGGGATCCGAGGTTTACTTCCAAGTTTTGGAAGGAGTTACAGAGAGCTTTGGGCACTAGGTTGAACTTCAGTACAGCGTTTCATCCTCAGACCGATGGTCAGTCAGAGCGAGTTATTCAGATTTTGGAGGATATGATGAGAGCCTATGCTTTGGACTTTCCGGGTAGCTGGGACAGATATGTATCGTTGATGGAGTTTGCCTACAACAACAGTTTCCAGTCGAGTATCGGTATGGCACCATATGAGGCTTTGTATGGCCGTCAGTGTAGGACTCCGATTTGTTGGACCGAGCTATCCGAGAGATCTATGATTGGACCAGACTTGGTTAGAGATACTGAAGAGAAAATCAGAGTGGTTCAGCGGAATTTGAAGGCAGCCAAGGATCGACAGAAGTCTTATGCCAATTTGAAAAGGAAAGATGTGCATTTTGAGATCGGGGACAAGGTTTTCCTTAAGGTTTCACCTTGGAGGAAAGTGCTTCGGTTTGGCAAGAAAGGCAAGCTTAGTCCTCGTTTCATTGGACCTTATGAGATTTTGGCTAAGGTGGGACCTGTAGCCTACAGATTGGCGCTACCGATGGAATTAGCAAAGTTGCACGATGTATTCCATGTTTCGATGCTCCGTCGGTATAGATCAGATCCTTCGCATGTTCTATCAGTTCAGGATATCCAGGTTCAGCCAGACTTCTCTTATGATGAGGAACCGCGAGCTATCTTAGCCCGAGAGGTGAGGCAGTTGAGAAATAAGCAGATTCTGTTGGTTAAAGTGTTATGGATTCACCATGGAGTCGAAGAAGCGACTTGGGAACCAGAGGAGTCCATGAGAGCTCAGTATCCGCAGTTATTCAGTTCAGGTGAGAATTTCGAGGACAAAATTCTTATTAGTAGGGGAGAGTTGTCACACCCCGTTTGCCCCCTAGTAGAATGAGCCTGTCTGTTTGTCTGTATGTGTAAGCATTCGCATGTGTTCGGCATTTCATAAGGGTATTTTAGTAAAATGTATGTTTTTGGGTTTATTATTATGTGGGTGCATACATGGCATTAGTGTGTTTATTAAGTGAGAAATACTTGGGTGTGTGTGTTTATGCCATTGTAGGGTGTTTTAATTAGGAATACATTAGGTGTGTGTGTGATGTTTGTTGAGTTAGGGTGTGAGTAGTTAGCTTCACCAATAGGATTTGGACACATACTTAGGGCAAAGAAAAGAAAAAGAAAGAAGTGAAGATAACAGATTCACGTTATCTTCTTTCTCTGACGTTTCTTCTCTTCTTTTTCTCCATTTTCTTTACTCTAAGCATTGTGGTGTGGATTCTAGCTTGAATTGGTGAAGTTAATCTCTCCTTGCATCCTCTAGCTTAGTAAGTGTATATCCTTGTCTTTGTTTTATTGTAACTTTACATCTTCATCTTCTTCCTTAGGTTGAGTTTTAATTTACGGTTGCATGTTGATGTTCATTACTGTGTTTGTGTTCTAGCTGAGGCTCCACGCGATCCCAAAGGCAAAGAGGTTGCTGGGAGCAGTGGGACTAAGTGTTAGAAGCTTAGAATCCAGGTTTGGGAATGTTTATTTGTGAAATTGTGTGATTTTGATTTTACTGTAAAATTCTAGGGTTTATGTTCTTGTAAGTTTGAATGCATATGTTCTTGATTTGATTTGATTAATTATTTGATGAATTGAGTTGTATAATTGTTGCCTATGTTGTTTGAGATGATTTCTGGAAGGTAAAAACAGGTTTGTATGGTTTTAAATCAAATTGGGATTGAATTCTCTGTTCTGGAAATTCTAGAAATTCTGGAAATTCGAAATACTGTTGAAGTTCTCTTTGTTGCGTGACTCGCTACGAAAGAAGGCAAGTCACGAGACGTGACCCTCGGTCACGTCGTGACCTGCCTGCTGAGAAGCCAGTCGCGTGACCAGCTGAAGAACAAGCAAGTCACGGGACGTGACCCTCGGTCACGTCATGCGACCTGCGAAGACGATGCGTGATCTGCGAGATCACGCAACGTGATCTGCGTGGGAGTAGCACGTCACGAGACGTGACGTCCAGTCACGCCGTGACCTGCGAGAGCGTTGCGTGATTTGCGAAGATCACGCAACGTGATCGGCGAGGAACAAGCAAGTCACGTCGCGTGACCTGCCTGTTGGGAAGGCCAGTCACGCCTCGTGACCAGCCAATCTCGCCCGTTTCTCCGTTCAGCTCGTTTTTTCTGGAATTTCCTAGTTTTTAACTCAGAAATGAATTTGGTATTTCTTCTGAATGGACTTTACTGTTGTATGATGCATGTCTTACTGTTTGATGCTTCGATAAGCGTGATACCATGATTTTCTGATGAATTATATTCCGTACTCTGAAATGTGATTTGAATGTCGCATAACCTGCTAGAGTCGAGTAAGTGGATAGTTAGGCATGCCTAATAGAGTCTTTTAACTGCAGCCCTCAGTTCAGTTTGGACCCCGATCAGGTCCCCGTTTGGTTCCTCGCGAACCCATCAGTATAGAATCTTGTTTAAGATTCCCTCAGTATATGAATAACATGTTTTGATAAATAAAATAACATTTGACTTGTACCTGTGAGGTACCCTCAGTATTCGATTCGTACCCGTAAGGTACCTTCAGTACACTCGTTATCCACTATCTAGAGTCAGCAGGTGTTCTTTAAATGTTAATGGAATTGTTCTGATCTGATCTGACTATGAATGGATTGTCTGAATGAGTTTAATGATGAAATATATATTGAATTATTCTGGAATGGATATGTTTATGAGGTACTGATTATATGGCTTCTAAATATGAGCATGTTTATATGGATTATGTTATAACCTTTGCATTCTGCCATTGTGAATGTGATATACCTTGACGACCATTGTGAATGGCCGTCCATTATTTATGTGTGTTTCCCCACTAAGCGTTTATCGCTTAGCACGGTGTTTTTATCCGTGCAGGTGCGGAAGGCGTTTTGCTTTGAGAGAGTCGCCGTCATCAAGCCAACACAGAAGAGTTTTTAGTGTAGGGCTATTTTTGTATCAGTGATGATTCTTTTTGTATAGAACTCTCATGTATCAGTTTTGTATCAGCTTCCGCTTTTGTATCTATATTTTGTATATGTAATATTATTTGTTTCAGCTAGTTGATCAGATCATTATTGTAATAGTTATTATAGTAATGCATGATCAGCTTTTGCTTTCTTTATGTAAAGTTTTTAATTATTCTGTATTTCTGAATGTATGTTATGAATGAATGTGTGTTTTACTTTGTACTTGCTTGGTGGCACCCTTACTCATACGGCATCTCACTCCTTCTCGGATGGGATCGCCTACGTATGGGAAGGGGGTGTTACAGATGATTTACATGTGACTCTAATGTGTAAAGTGTGTTGGGGGAATTCTACTTAGTTTCCATCAGACCTCTATGTAACGTTTTTGCCATAAGTAGAGTTATAGAACTTTAATTGAGTTGGTTCAGCTGGCGTGTGGACCCTAAGATCTGCAGCTCAAAATTGCTAAGAGAGTGCCAGAGCTAATTCTGGCTTTAAGATCTTCAAAAGTGTTAAAAACCAAGACCCCTCTGGTTGAGCGGGTCCTCAAGAGAAGTATGTGGTTTTTGGGTCATATCTAGAGTTCTAGATGTCCAACTTACCTGATATTTGTCCCATTTTAACGTTAACCTTCTAGGCAACAATTGTTAAGAATAGTGTTTTGCCTAAAAATGAGTTTTAGGGACTCGTTTAGATGATACAAGGTAGATGTGAAAAACTGCCCTGGTAGTTTTCACTTAGTATAGCATTTTTGGTGAGGAAACGCTCCTGTCGCGAGCGCGACATTATTGCGGGATTTCCCAAGTTTTCCCTAGATGAGCACTACTAGGATAAGTTGTCCGAGTGGGATGATTTGTCCTAGTAGGATGAGTGAGCACTACTAGGATAAGTTGTCCGAGTGGGATGATTTGTCCTAGTAGGATGAGTGAGCACTACTAGGCTAAGTTGTCCGAGTGGGATGATTTGTCCTAGTAGGATGAGTGAGCACTACTAGGATAAGTTGTCCGAGTAGGATGATTTTTCCTAGTAGGATGAGTGAGCACTACTAGGATAAGTTGTCCGAGTAGGATGATTTGTCCTAGTAGGATGAGTGAGCACTACTAGGATAAGTTGTCCGAGTAGGATGAGTGAGCATGAGTCGTGCTCAACCTCTCTCTTTCCCTATTGCTTCTATTTTGAGTTTTCTTGATCTGTTGCTCCTGTTTTGAGTTGATATATGTCTGAGTAAGTTTTGTATAGCACCCTTTGGTCTGTATTTGGTTTAAAACTGATCTTTTAAGCCTCTTACATAGCTAATATTAATTAAACGAACATGATTAATAATCATTATATGAATTAAATGCACTTGAATTTTAGTTGATGAGTTGGTATCTGTGTATAATATATGAGTTGTTAGAGCCTGAACACCGTTATAGTGGATAGATAAGCATACTTATAAAGGGTTAGAGTGCAGCTGCTAGAGTTAGCCTTAATTGTGCATAGAGTTCGGAATACCTTGTGTATTCCATAGAGTTTTGAGTTAATTCTCCATACGCAAAGTACTATGAACAGTATCCAGAGTTACCCGTATCCACAATGAAAGGAATTCAGGCTTACTAATAGGGTATAGTGAACATGAAATGATTTAGAGGATTGTTCTGATTAAATGTTATAGCACATGAGAAGGATTGCATGAATGGGTGCACATGACTCTTGTGTATTTGAATAAATGATTTGTATATGTGTGACAAGATTATGCGTGTGACATTTGATTTTGTCATATAAAATGTGTGATATATGTGTGACTTCGTAAAGAAGTCCTTTGTATTATTTTCATCCCCACTAAACGTTATCGCTTAGCACGGATGTTTATTTCCGTGTAGGTTTACAGGTTCGGATCAGTGAGAGCGTGCATCTGCAGGTTAAGGCCACTAGGAGCTTTTGTTACATCTTTTTGTATAAGATAGTAATAGAGTTTCTTACATTTTGAGTAACATCATTATGTACATAGGAAGTATAGTATTGGCGTGTAAAGGTTAACCGTTATATATATGTGTACCGAAAATGAATATGTAACAAGTATAAAGCTTTTGTATTATGTACAGTTTATATATATGTTATAAGAGCTCTTTTTGTTTGGCCCAAATTATTCTTATCTTTTAATATTAATGTTTCTGCTACGATATATGTATATGTATATGTATGTAGCCGCGTGGCGCCCCGATATTCTTTACCTGGGGTATGGGGGTGTTACAATTATTATTATCATCATCATCATCATTTATATGTTTATGTGTGTTAATTTATTAATATGTTTATTTGTTTCATTATGTCATTTAATTTATTTATTTTATTATGTCATTTAATTTATTTGTATTCATAATGCATTTTATTTTTTTTTATTTTAATTCATTTTAATTTTTTTATATGTTTAATTAATTTTTTTGATTTAATTACTAACATTAATTTTATTTGTATTTATTTTTTGTTTCAATATTTATTTTTTCATATTTGAGTACTCTTGCAAGCGAATGAGGGGAGTCAGGAGATTTATTTTGGGTTGATTTTTTATTTTCGTTGTTTTTTATCATTTTTCTTTATTTTGTCTTTTATTTATTTGTCATATAATTTATAATAAATTTATTTATTTTATGCACATTAAAAATAAAATCGCAAAAATATTTTTATTAATAAATTGCGTTTTTCTAATAAAATAGGACCAAGAGTTAATTTTTTCAAAATGGGATCACTCATCCCTATTTTCTTAATAATCTCCAAAAATAACTATTCGATTTTTAAGTGTACATGAAAGAATCAGCGTTCCTATTGTAAATAATGCCCCATTTTATATGTGTTATTTATTATGTAGTGGATTTTGTTTATTTAATTTGATATTTTGGGAGGATTGTATTTTTGTCCCAATTTTCATCTTGTAATTTATTTTTGTAGTTTATTTTTATTTATTTATTTATCGTTTTTACCGTTTTCCTTGATGCTTGATGTGTGCCTTAATTAAATTGCATAACGTTGTGTGAGATGAGAGATAAAATATTAATAATTAAAAACTCATTTATAATTTAACCAAGACATTAATAAGAGTGAAATTTCGAATTTTTCTCTAATTTAGACCCCTGAAGTTAGATGATTTTTTCCAATTTTTTGTAAATTGGGCGGTGACTCCAAAATAGCTCAAAAGGTATCTAAAAATTTCATGGGATTAGATAAACTTTCCCAATGTTCTATTGGGTAGAGATTGCATAATATTTCATATTGCTCAAAATCTAGACGCGAACCCCTTTTGGACCCTAAAAGCGGGTCTCCAGGAAAATTATTAAACGGGTTCGGCATGCGTCACAGAGAGCCTTTATATACCATAACAGTTAGGCTCTTTAAATGCAAATTTTAAATTCGTAATGTTCAGACTACTCGAGTACTAACCGAGTTTAAGGAATGACCGTTAAGCAATTTAATTGGTTATCATAGGTCCCTACTAGTTTAGTGACATTTATGTCCATTTAAATAATTAATTCTCAGATAGAAACTATATTATAACTATATTTTATAGATGAATCCAAAAATATGGTTAAGAATATATATATATATATATATATATATATATATATATATATATATATATATATATAAATTTTTCAAGGAAGAGAAAAATAATGAAATAGAATTTAGAATGTATTTGGTTTAGCTATTGGTAGAGAAATGTTAATCTTTTCTCGTCTAACTGATCTCTTAAGTTATTTGGTAAAATTTTTAAAATAGCAGCAGTTAGCGGTTTAATATCAAAACAGCTGCGTTTTGAAAAGATAACCTGTTAGAACTTTTTGAATAAGCTATCACTGATTTATTAATATAAAGATAAAATAACTCATTACTTTTATACATATATTCTCTTTTTTTTTTTACACCTAAATACATCAATTTTTCAAATTTATACGTATTTTTACCCAAAAGATTAGTACATATTTTATTATAATAGTTTATAAATTCATAACAAATTTATGTTATATGTATTTATAAAAATTTATATTTATTGATTCATATATTTTTTCTATATAATTATTTGAGCAATTTATAAATTTTTATATTATATAATTATTTATTAATATGGTAAAAATATACTTTTAAATTAAAAACTATACTCATTTTAGTAATTATACAATCAAACAACAACTCTATTTAATTTTATCAAACACTTAATATTAATTATCAGTCAACTACCAGTAATAGGTATCAGCAACCAGCAATTTATATTAGCTATCAGATGTGTTAATAAGCTAAACTAAATGGGGCCTTAATATATCTATATCTATATTATATATACTAGGGCTCTTTACATAATTACCCACAAAAAAAAAAAAACAAAAATAAAAATAAAATGCCTTTTCAAAGTATTTCAAATATACAATATTTTAAAATCTTAATTTCATTTATACAATTTTTTTTTTCGAAAATACCACTTTTATAAAACATAAAACAAAAAAAAAAAATTTTAACATTCATATTTCATTTCTCTTTCTCACTTTTCTATCACGCTTCCTCCTCTCATTTATACTCCCTTTCCTACCAATTTTCAGATCACCGACGAAGTACATTCATTGAAACAAGTCTCACTATATTGTGCATGTACTATCCCTTCGCTTCGGATTTTCTCTCTCGATTTTGTGTTTGTTGGGTTATCTCTGAACAAAGGTCAGTATTTTTATTTCTCTTTTATGATTCCCTATTTTATTTCTATAATTGATTTTTTCCCTTTTCTTTTGCACCTAGCTTGAATTGAATCTAAGATTTTTTTGGTGTTTGATTGCTATTTATACAGTTCTTTTGTTTTAGATTTCTGTAAAATTATGGTGCATGTTTATACGAATCTTGAAATTTTAATTTTAACAAGTACTTGAAGGCTTGGAATTGTTGTCTATAGCTTTAGTGTCTAAAATCCAAGCAAACAAAAACTCTTGTTAAGCTATAGATTTTATTTATCTATAATTGAATAGAAATAAAAACAAAAGACGAAAAGGATATATATAATATAGATGTGTGAAAATATTAATTGTTACGAAAAGAATTTAACCTATTTGAGAAACTATTTGTTATATCTTAATATCATTTATAGGAATTCACGTAGGTAATTCTTATTTTAATTCTCTTTTTCCCTTATATTTCAAAGTGACTTCCTCAGAACTATCTCACCTTCATGTAGAATTGTATAATCTATTTTTCCTTTTAGATTTGTTGCATATTTTGGTATTTTATATTTTTTTCTAAATTGTCATTCTGTTTATTAGTACTGTTTCTCTCTTTTTATCACTGAATTTGGTTATATGAGACAGGAATAAGGTGTCGTGGAGTGTGATTTATTGCGTTATTGAGATTATGCGTATGATGTGTTTGTCAAAATGCCCCAAAGAACAACTTAGCAGCTAATAATAAGAACAGGACCATAATCTCTCTGCCACTGTTTTGTCACTTACTCATTACCATAAGCAGCAAAAGATACATACGCAATATCTGTATAGATATGACCTGTTACTTAGACAAGCAAAAACATACGTTTTTCCCTTATAAATATTCTTGGGTTAGGTTTATTATGCATGAAATCAAAGAGAATCATTGAAGATAACTTTATCATCTATAACCAACCACTTGATATTGGGAATTGTTTTTTTAATCAATTATAACAAAGGAAGCATTACGTATTTACTCTCTTTAAGATCCTAGCCCATTCGCCTGCGCATGTGCTGTGCTGGTGCATATAAGGCTATTATCTTTGTGTTGTCTATGGACTAGACAGATAGATATAATTCATCCTCATATTTATCTGTTCATATCTTATTTAAAATGGCTGTAACTCGATCAAGTTCTTCTTCTGAATCTAGAAGCACTTTACAAATTATGAAGAACATGAAGAAAGTAGATGCTAACTCTAATTTAAGGACCAAAAGAGAGATGAAGAGGAAGAACAGTGCAAGTCAAAAATCAAATCATGATTCTCATGTCCCAAAAAAAATAAAGGTAATTATCTTTTTCTTTTTCCTTATATTTTTAATGTATGATATTATATAATGTTAACATACTATCTATATAATTTAGTATCTTATTTTTATATCCATTTAATTGCCTATGATATATCTATATGACGTATAATGTGAGTGTACTTGATGTATACTGTGAGCGTACTTCCAACATATTGTGTGTGTGTTTGTTGTATACCATGCGTGTACTTGATGTATACTATAATTCTACTTCCAGTATATTGTGTGTGTATTTGTTGTATACCGAGCGTGCATTTGATTTATACCGTGCGTGTACTTAATGTATACAGTACATATACTTGATGTATAAGGTGCGTGTATTTAATGTATATTGTGCGCGTACTTGATGTATAATGTGCGTGTACTTCCAATACACTATGTGTGTACTTCAAGTATACTATTCGTGTACTTCCAGTATACAGTATATAGAGAGGATTGAGAGTTGAAAATGCTACATCAACAAGAAAGACATATTCAAGAGAATAAGAGTATATTTAATTTCACAATTTTAAATTTATTCTTAGAATGTGAAATGGACAGTAAAAAATATGGATAATTAGGACGTGAAAATCTAATTCCTATGACTTTTTTAAACAAATTATTTTGTTCAGAATTAATTAATTTTAAGTAAAATTCTGATTTAGAATAAAGAGAGCATTTTGCTTTATTCTTTCACATGGATTATTCCCTTCACCAAATTAAGATGGTTATAATTGGATAGATTTTCAGTTTATGGGGGATAGTATGGGATCCGTTGTAGGTGAAAAAATTACCCGTTTAATTGAATATGCTACCAATAATTTTTTACCTCTTTTTTTAGTGTGTGCTTCCGGAGGAGGACCATACAATTCGGTTACATGAAAAGCGCCATGAAATCCCTTTTCTCCCACTTCACACCTCGGAACGCACCGTTCTTATAGAGAGAGAGGCGCTTTTGCATCTTTTTGACCCGAAATGGCTGGGCAGAGGAAAGGTTCTTTTTTAGGAGAGCATATAGATGTAGGATGGGTTTGGGTGCGTCATAACATATCTTCTATTGCTACAGCTAGAGATCTGAATCTAATAGTTCAACTTTAAATGCAATAAAACAAGTGTATGAGGCTGAGGTCAAAATAGCATTGGTTGTGATGCAAAATGATTTAGATCTCACTTAATAAATTACAAATTTGAAATTCAAAGAAACCACCTTGCGACATGAATTACTACTGTGTGTGTACTTCCAGTATACTGTGTGTGTACTTCCAGTATACTGTGTATGTACTTGATATATACCATGTATGTATTTGTTGTATATTGAGAGTGTACTTCCAGCATATTATGCGTTTACTTTCTGTATATTGTGAATGTACTTGATGTATATTGTTCTTGTACTAGTTGTATACTGTGCATGTACTTATTGTATGCTGTGAGTGTACTTCCAATATACTGTGTTTACTTGATGTATATTATGAGTGTACTTTTAGTATACTGTTTGTATTATAGTTGACAATGGATAGAAGTTAATCATATCCTTTTTCTAATGAATGTTACCATAAAGTATTGGGTCATTTATCTATTTAGAAAGATGTATTTATGTTTCGACTCTTTGAGGTCTCCTATAAGTAATTGCAATTAACATCACTAGAGCTTATAGTGTTGCATTACCTTTATTCTTGGATCATATTGGGTTTTATGAATAAAAAAAGGACATCAAGCTTGACCAAGGCCTTTACAAAGACTTGAATTTAACTAACCCTTTTCGGATTGATTACGTTGAAGATTTGTCAAGACAAATCAAGCTTTAAGTTTTACATATGGCTTTTTTTTAAAAAAATTTACTTTACACTTGATCTTTTGGTGCTACTATTTTTGTTCTTGATTGTGTTTCTGATCTATATTTTGTAGGGATTGTGGACTGGTTGTTGCGTCATATTTGTTGAGTATCTCATTGAGGGTAAAGAAATTCCAATAAAAATTTTTAATGTGGATTTACATCGGCTTAGACTTTCAGTTTCACTATATCACCATGGACTGAAAAAGCATCAATAAAATACTGCAAGTGATGATGAAGCTCCACCTAGAAGGAGATATCAAAAATTTGTTGGGAAAAAGAAGGCTCAAGGTTTTGTAGGCTGAATGTAGTCTCTCTCTTACTAGAAAAAATATTATTTTTGTATAGCAGGAAAATATGTAAATGTGAATATCTCTAATTAGAACAACCAAATTCAAGATGTATAGTGAATTTTTTTATGCAGATTTGCACAATCTCTTTCACGGCACATATTATTGAATTAGCTCATGAGAATTTTTATTTTTTTATTTTTCTATGCAATTGTTTTTATAGATATTTTCTCCCACAGTTTTATCTCAAAGTTTCCTTGGTCTTTTAAAATGAATGAACTTTTCTTCTATGAACATTTCAATTTTTATCTGCAAGTGCTAAATCTCAATGATCTAGCCTTTATTATCTTCAATGAGACCCTTTTAATTCCTTCAAGAATGGAGTAAAGTTGCTGAGATAATGATTCAGGCTTCATTTTGTATTGAACTCTGTATGTTCACAATTTTTATTTTAATTTAGTTATATAAAATTCAAAGATATGATAAGCAGTATTTACTAGTTTTACCTTGTATTCTGATATGTTATACTGCTAACATGAACTACACCAACCGCAGTTCCAGTACATAACACTTCATTGCACCCTCTAATTTATTCCATCTAAACATGACATTTAGTGTAATGAATATGCAAGCTAAGATTGAATAGTTCCAATATCTTCAAAGTAATGTCATTTTAATGAAAGAACAAATATTCAAATAATGAACCATTTAGAATTTGTATGCATATGGAAACTAACTAAAACAAATGTCTAAAACAATATAGAATAAAACATCAATCTTGGAAACTAGCATAATTAAAAGAAGCTTTAGGCAACAAATGAGCTCAAATATTGGCTTGTCTCCTAATCCATTTCAAAAAAAAAAATATTGTTTGTTGTCCTCAAAAGAGCTTGAGCATCTTGAATAACAATTCCCAGTTCTGAAAAATCACTATTAACATGCTTCAAGGACTGAACCACATTTAGAGCATAAAAAACAAGCATAAAAGAACAAGGAAGATTATTGATGATCTAATTTAAGGCAATACGAATTGCCATAGCTTCCGCCATTTTAGGGTCCAAACTACCATGAAGCCGACCTGAAATTACGTGTAGAAAACCTCCATTTTCATGTTGCAAAAGCATTGCAAAACCACTGCAACCATCAGACCTGAAAATCAAAACATCTGTTGAGCAAACCCAACCCGAACCATCACTTATTACCCTTCATTTTCCTATTGATCTGTCACAGAAATAGCAACAAAACCATTCAAAATTCTAGAATTGGCTTCTCTTCATTCATTAAGAAAGACCATAGCATCATTACAAGGATTATCATTCAAAGTTTAATTTTAAGCTTGAAATTAACTTCTAATTAAAGTTAAAATTGAAAAATCCAACAACCAAAGCATAAAATTGATCACAATTTTAGCTTTTGATTTATGGCTCTAAAAACGAACAAGATAGAGAAAAAGAGTACTAGTTGGGGGCGATGGTGCCTCACCGTAGATGAGCTTACCAAAGCGGAGCCAGAGTTAACTTCAGCGAAGAGCTGCTGTTTCCAACCAAATGGTCTTTTTCATGGCTTTATTTGATTTTAGCAAAGACTCTTTCTCAGCCTCCAGAGCTTCTATGTCCTTTTGATGGTTCACTGATCGCAAGCTTAGAGCCACAAAAGATCCAACTAGGAATACATTTACGACTGCGTTACTGTTTGCGGCTCTCGTCGCTGCGCCGATCACTCTGTTGGCAAACTCCATTTTTAAAGCAGGAAGAACGAAAAAAAGGTTGTATTTTTTAAAATAAAAATTTTAAAAGTGGTATTTATGAAAGATTTTAGAAAAGGGATCCTCTATATACTATATATAAAATTATAAAGTAAGTGAAAACTTTTCTAAACCATAATAATCCTCTATCAATTTTAAAATTAGACTAAAATAACATATTTTAATTTTATATTACTTATTTCTATTTCATATGGACTCTTTTAATTTGTCTACATATTTTAATTTTTTTTTACTAATTTCATATGGACTTATCATAGTAAACAATAATTATAATTACTCTATTATAAAATGGTACATGACATTATTTTTTTGTGGATGCTATTTTAATTTTTTTTGTTTTGTTTCTATGTCATATGCAGAGGTGGCAAAATAGGTGGGTTAAGTGGGTTTTGGTTGGGTCATAAATGGGTTAAAAATATATGGGTCATAAATGAGTCAATACCCAAATGGGTTGGATTGGTGGGTCGACCCATTTTGACCCATATTTTTAATAAAAAATAATTCTCATATAAGAACAGGATATTAAAAGAACTATTATAAAAAATGTTGGCTTAAATGAATCAGGTGACCCAAATGGGTCTATGGAGGCCCAATCGGGTCGGAATGTGGGTTGACCCATTTGATTCATTTTTTAATGAAAAATAATTCTCGATATAATAACAGGATACTAAAAGAACTACTATAAAAAATATTGGCCCAAATGGATCAGGTGACCTAAATGGGTCGGTGGAAGTCCAAACGAGTCGGAATGTGGGTCGACCCATTTGATCCATTTTTTTAATGAAAAATAATTTTCGATATAATAACAGGATACTAAAAGAATTACTATAAAAATGTTGGCCCAAATGGATCAGGTGACCCAAATGGGTAGGTGGAGGCCCAAATGGGTCAGAATGTGAGTCGACTCATTTGATCATTTTTTTTTTAATGAAACATAATTTTCGATATAATAATTAGATGCTAAAAGGACTACTATAAAAAATATTAGCTCAAATGGGTTAATGGACGCCCAAATGGACCAAGATGTGGGTCGATCCATTTGACCCATGCTTTTAATGAAAATTAATTCTCTATATAATAACGTAATATTAAATTGACTACTATAAAAAATGTTGGCTCAAATGGATCGAGTCCCAAATGGATCAGTGGAAACCCAAATGGGCCGAAATATGGATCGACCCATTTGATCCATTTTTTTATCAAAAATAATTCTCAATAGCGAAATACAAAAAAATTAATTTAACAAAAATATTGGATATATAAATAGCAAATAATTGTTCATTTAAAAAAATTAATGTAACAAAAGTATTGGATATACAAATAGTAAATAATTGTTCATTTCAAAAAATTAGTCTTACAAAAATATTGGGTATACAAACAATAAATAATATGCTAATCTATTTTTCGACTTTAAATGATGATCACTCTACACTTGGATTAGGCTATGAAAATTTAATATTTTTTCCAATGTGGTCTTGAGACGCATACTCAACTGAAATAACAATAAATATTCTTAATACACAAAATAATCTATATACACATGTTTAAAGAAATAAATGCATTTATTTTACCTTCAAATTCAAATAACCATCTGCGAGTGGTAATCAAAGCCTCCGCATTTTCAGGTAACATAGATGCCCTCTATTTGTTGAGAATTCTTCCTCCCATACTAAATGCTGACTCTGAAACAACTGTAGTAATTGAAATTGTCATAATATCTCTAGTCATTGTAGAAAGAATGGAATATTTTGCTGCATTATCTTTCCACCAAGATAACACATCAAACTAAGAAGTTCTACCTAGTTGTGGATCATTCAAATATATATCTAACTCAGATTTATCTTCAAAACTACTGGCAATACTTTCAAATTCCTGCAAGGTATGCAAAAATTATTATATAAGTTATGCATTATATTACTGCAAGAATGCAAATCTTTTATTCTAAAAAAATAAAAATTAAGAATAAAGGACGCACTTTCATGAGATCATCATTCACACTTGGTCTTCTTTCTGTTGATGCCTCTGGAATTGGATTATTTATGGTTACACCGTTTTATAAGATTCATGCCCTAGCAATCACTAAAATTCACAAATTCCAAATAAAGTTAAATCACTCTCTTTTCAAATTAAGTTAAAAACTTAATTTGAGTCAAGCATATTTAGAGTTAATGTATGAATTTACTATATTCAACAAACAGTTACAATGCAATCTATGGTGAATTGAAGATCCTGATATTTTTTTTTTAATGCTAATCAGATTGAATTGGCTTAGTAGAATGCAAACTAGTACCTAAAGTTCTATACAGATGAATATCAGAATAAATAATTCTAGACCTCAATGACTTGTGATGTCGCTTTTTCTGCCTACGAGCTCTTTGTTTACAATTCCCATTAGTCTTTTCTTCTTCTTCACATTTATTTTAATTGCCACTGTCTTTTTTATTTACATTCAAAGAATGAGCAATGTAAACAAAAGGGCCAACAATGGGAAAACTATTCAAGTTAAGAAGTCAGTGATCAAAAAATTTGCTTAATTATTTAAGAAATGAATTTTCATTTTTGTTCTTCTCTCAACAAAAGATGGCTGAATCTGGATATTGGACTATCAAAGTCCTCTCAATAATTTCATTGGGTTGGTTGATAGCCATACTAGCTACATAATTTCTTTTACTCCTCCATTTGGTAACATATAAATGCCTTTTTTTGAACTCTTGATAATAAGCCTTCAGTTTAATTAGCTAACTAAAAACATTAACAAAATCTAAGGTGGGATTTGAAAAAGAATATATCAAATAAATATATGAATCTTATAGCAGTACCCATCAATATAATTCCATTTATTTTTTCTTTTCTTTTTTACGACCAACGAATTCTCACCATCACATAAAATAATTCCCTGCTAGCTTGTGTATGTATTACAATTTTAAGAGATTTCAAAATGCTATAAGATTCCTGCTGAAATTCAAATTTGCCTCTAGAACCTCTACTCAATAGTCAAATTCCGTTTATACTTTGTCATGCAGAAGGGTAAGCATTAAAGAACACTAAGCGCAAGAATTGAATCTATTTTCAATTTTTGCTTTAAAACGAAATAAATTGTTCACAAACCAAAAGTTGCAGCACTCTAATTAAATTTAAAACAAACCGATGTTCACAATATAAATTATTGGTTGACTTCAATTCAATTATAATCAAAGTCATATAATATAATCAAATTAATAAAAAAATAGAAATTGTAATAAATTGAAAATAAAATACCCGAGAGCGAGAGAGATGAGAGTCCACTAAATCGTAAGGCAAATGCACGGCGTAATACGTGGACCGATCGTATGGCAAGTGAGATGGCCGGTGACAGGCGGCTGGCGAGCTGATGAACTGTCGATTTTGAGAGATTGAGAGAGAGATAGAGAAGAAAGGCAACAGAGCATCAAAAAAGAAGGAGGACAGGGGAAATAGGGATTTGGGAAGACTGACCTATTGGGTATAGGGAAACAGACTCAAACGGGTTGGATTGTAAGTGGGTAGATTTTGGGTGGGTTTAAATGGGTCATTTTTTAGTTAGGTTGGGTTTGGGTTAATTTTTTTTTGGGTGGGTTTGGGTGAATTGTTGGGTATGGATGTATTTTGATAGGTCTAGTCATATGAACTTATTTCTATTTCATAGAGACTGTATTTTTTTTTATTAGACAAATTGTATCACAATGTAAACTAATAGAATATTCTATTGTACTTGAACTCTTACTTAAGAATTATAAGTTCGTTTGAGTTTATATATTACTTATTTATATTTGGACTCTTTTAATTTGTTTACCTAAATAGGCCACCAATTTCATATGTGTAGACACCGAGTCTCGAGGCGGTACAAGATCAGGATTACCCAATGAAAAAAATAAGGACCGATTTGTCGGTAATAAAGTGAAAATCAATCATTCCCCTTGTCAAGTTCTTATATATGTACCAAAATACTTTTAAATTTTATTTACCTATATTTATTTTGGTTTTTATTGTGTTTATTATTTTTATTATCTATTTTCTCTTATTTATTTTATTTTACTTTACTTTTTTTATTTTACTTTTTATTTATTTATTTATTTTTGTTCTTATTTTTTATTTTATTTTTGGGAGGAACAACTTTTTTCTTTTTTGGGCTTTGCATGCTGCGTGAGGCCGCCCCATGAGCGCGGCATGCGGACGTGCGCCTAGGCGCGCGCCCAGCTGGAAATGCCCGCGTCTGGGGCACGCGAGGTATGCCTATTGGGCAATGCCCGCGCATAGGGCGCGCGAGGCGCGGCCACCCACTCTCGGGCAGTCTCCCTCCTGTCCCTTTTCCACCTGCGAAAATTTGATTTTTGACAGATTTTGGAAACTGTCAAAAGGGATTTTTTTTTAGGTTTTAGCGGTTTTTGGGGGAAGAGGAATTGAAAGGGGCTTTTGTCCTTTCCCCTTTGATAAGAAGAGGGAAAGTAAAGAGGAGGAACTTTTGAGAGTGTTCTTGAAAAAAAAAATCTTTCTAAAAGTGAAGTTTCTTCCTTTGGTTTTCTTGAACCCAAAAAAATGTTGGGACAAAGATATATTTAGTGTGTTTTGGGAAAATATTCCTGATTTTGGTGTGATTTTAAACTTAATTCTGGGGTTGGGGTGTTGTCAGAAACCGCAGGTGGGCCCTGCGGTTTCTGATGTCAGAAACCGCAGGTCCCACCTGCGGTTTCTGACTTAATATTTTTTTTTTAAAAAAAAAAAAGAGGCTGCCGGGCAGGGCAGCAAAATGCTGCCCTGCCCGGCAGCTTGTTAAGCAAGCAAAAGCTTGCTAAAGCAAGCCTTTGCTTGCTTTTTTTATTTTTTTTTTTAAAAATATGTTATATGCAGCTTTTTGATTTTAAAAAAAATTATTATTTTATTTTTTTAATAAATAATAATAAAATTTTTTTATTAAATATTAAATTTAAAAATTAACACAATTTTAAAAAAAAATTTTAAATATAAATTGTTTTATTTTTTAAAAAAATATTGGCAAATAAAATTATAAAAAATTATTATATATATAAATTATTTTATCAATTAAATCGATTTAATAATTTTTAATCCGATATAAAATTTTATAAAATAATGATAAAAATTCGATTCAAATTCAAGAAAAATTCGTAAAATTTATCCGAAAATATCTAAAATTCAACTGAACTCGTAATCACTGTGCTCCAGAAATCTTTGTCTCCGTGGACATTGAATAGTATTGACACTGCAATAAACTTGAAGCCTGAAAATTTAGCTGCATTTTCAGTATAATTCAAATTTGTTGTCCCGTTAGTCCCACTTCTAAAAACGCAACAAGTCGTTGCGTTTTTTAAAATAATTTCAAAATTTTAAATATTTTTTGACACACAGTATTTTTTTAATTTTTTAAAAAATATTATTAAAAAAATTTCCCCTTCCGAAGGGTTTAATATTTATTTACAAATTAATAAATATATTTACAAATTTATTATAATAACACATTAAAAATGTAGGGACTTTTTTATATGTAGGGTGTTTTAAAAAAGTAATTTGAATTTTGGTGTGTTTAGAATTTAGAATTAAAAATAGATGGAAGCTAAGCAGATAATTTTGCAATCAGAAGTAAAGCTTGATTCGAAAATTTAATGTAACTAGATATAAAGTAATAATACCTGCAAAAATTTATCCAAAAATATTTAATATTAAATTTTTTTATTAATTTTACGTGTTACTAAAATTAATTTCTAAATATATTTATTAATTATACAATAAATATATTTATTAATTGGGCTCATTAATCAATAATTTTGTTAAAATAATTGAAAAATCAGATTACGAGTTCGGTTGAATTTTAGATATTTTCGGATAAATTTTACGAATTTTTCTTGAATTTGAATCGAATTTTTATCATTATTTTATAAAATTTTATATCGGATTAAAAATTATTAAATCGATTTAATTGATAAAATAATTTGTATATATAATAATTTTTTATAATTTTATTTGCCAATATTTTTTTAAAAAATAAAACAATTTATATTTAAATTTTTTTTTTATAATTGTGTTAATTTTTAAATTTAATATTTAATAAAAAAATTTTATTATTATTTATTAAAAAAATAAAATAATAAATTTTTTTTAAAATCAAAAAGCTGCATATAACATATATTTTTAAAAAAAAAATAAAAAAAAGCAAGCAAAGGCTTGCTTAACAAGCTGCCGGGCAGGGCAGCATTTTGCTGCCCTGCCCGGCAGCCTCTTTTTTTTTAAAAAAAAAAAAATATTAAGTCAGAAACCGCAGGTGGGACCTGCGGTTTCTGACATCAGAAACCGCAGGGCCCACCTGCGGTTTCTGACAACACCCCAATCCCAGAATTAAGTTTAAAATCACACCAAAATCAGGAATATTTTTCCAAAACACACTAAATATATCTTTGTCCCAAAAATGTTTTGAGTTTGAGTTTAGCTTGAGATAGGGAAATCAATTCCCTTAACTTGGATTTATTATCAAACAAAAATAAAAAATCGTTTGGTTTGGTTTTAGTGTTTTTTGAAGTCTTTGAGTTATTTCGAATCTATTTTGAACCTTGACAAGGGGAGTTGGATTGAAACATATTGCTTCAATATCATCAAATCTGAGGGTAAAAATTCTTGGACCCATTCGTTTATCCAATTTTATTTTGTTCGTTTTATCTCATTTTTTCCTTGCCTAATGAATATGTGAATAATGGCTTGATAAATGTGGGTTTTTATGAGATTTATTCTTTTAGCGTGATTTTTCGATATCCATCTTTGCTTTCAGTATG
This sequence comes from Excoecaria cochinchinensis, assembly GCA_947683425.1. Classification (NCBI taxonomy): domain Eukaryota; kingdom Viridiplantae; phylum Streptophyta; class Magnoliopsida; order Malpighiales; family Euphorbiaceae; genus Excoecaria; species Excoecaria cochinchinensis. Next base: position 16,497,385 of record CANTUQ010000005.1, read on the forward strand.
ACCATGGTTAAATACATAAGATTAGGGCCCGAAAAATCAAGTTTACTATTTTCTTGGCATAACTTTTTGCAATAGTCTTCTTTTACGTTTAATACATTGCTACCTTTTGTTGTATGCTTACTTAGACTTTTTCACTCATTTTGCTTGTTATTATTATTACTACTACTATTATTAATGTTATTATGTTATTATCACTATTCTTGTTGTTATTGCTATTATTATTATTATTATTATTATTATTATTATTATTATTATTATTATTATTATTATTATTGTTATCATTGTTATTGATATTATTATTGCATGTGAGTTGTTTGCATGTTAAATGAATATGCTTAATTCGACCCATTTTACTTTCTAATTGTGTGCTGATATTATTTTACATTTCCCTCGTTTTCACGTTTATTTGGTTGTTTTTGGAATTGTTACTAATTTTTCTACTTTTATTTTTGTTATGTGGGTAAAATGCAATGTTTGCTTGTTTGAGCATCGTCGTGACCAAACGGAGGGGTCACGGCGTGTAGAAGACCACATCACTTGGGCGACACCTTACCAACCACTATTTGCATGAGTGTGTTTATTTTTAAGTAAAATAATTCTATTTTGTACGCGTGTAAGATAAAAAATCACAAAAATATTTTTATGACTAAATTGATTTTTATTAATAAATTAGAACCAATGTCCTTGATTTTAGACAAGGAATGCAAAATATCACGAATTAAAACGAAGAGTTAAATTTTGTAAAAATGGGATCACTCATCCCGGTTTTCAAGCCAATAGCCAAAAAAACTCTTCGATCCCCTTTTAAGTGAGTATGAAAAGACCAATATTCCTAAACTAAATGAATATTCCGATTTATGCATGTAATCCCTTTTGCTTGGTTTTATTTGATTATTTAATTTTATATATCCTGCGGGCCCTTGTAATTAATTATTTTTGGGGCAATTTTACTTACCTTTTCTTTTCATTTGGGGGATTGTATTTGTCCCAATTTCTATTTTGTAATGATGTATTTTGTGTGTTTATCGCTTTATATATCGCCTTACTTATCGCTTTCTTTATAGCTTTCATTTACCGCTTTTTCGATATTTGAAATGCGCTTTTAATAAATTACATTAATCGCGTGAGAAGAGAGATGAAATTCTATAATCTAAAAACTCATTTATAATTAATCGAGGTATAAATAAGAGTGGAGTTTCGAACTACTCTTTGGTTTAGACCATAGAGGTTAGACAACATTTCCTAATTTCTCGTAAATTGGGTGGCAACTTCAAAATATCTCAAAGATGCCTAAAGGTTTCACGAGTCTATATGAACTTCCCCAATATTCTATTGGGTGGAAATTTCAAAATGTCTCATGTTACCCAAGATCAAATGACGCGAACCAATACTCGAGCCCTAAAAGCGGGCCAAAATCGGGGGGTTTTCTGGTTCGGTGCGCGTCACAATATGGACTTATCATAGTAAACAAATAATTATAATTGCTCTATTATAAAATGGTAAACTGTATTATTATTATTATTATTATTATTATTATTATTATTATAAAATGGCTCCAGTCTAACGTAAAATGGCACATGATATGCCATTTTTCATTTTTTTTTATTTATTTGGTCAAACTTGCAAGAACAGGATTTACTATGCGCTGTAGGCACAATAAATTCCGTGCCCTACAGCGTCTGCCATTCATTATTTTTTTAAATGGTCAAAACTGCATGTGCATAGGATTTACTGTGCGTTGTAGGCATGGTAAATCCCATGCGCTGCAACAGAGCACGGGTTCTGTAATTTTTTTTCCCTTCCTTTAAAAATATTACCTGCCTCCTCATTCTTATTTCTCAACATAATTTCACTTCTACTTCATTCTTCCTTCCTCCTCTTATATTTTCATTCTTTTACTTTCATCATTTTCATTCTATACCAAATTTTTCATTTAATTGTTATCGAATAAATTTCATTGAAATTATTATAGAATATTTTATTGAAGGTTGAAAAAAGGTATTGTTATGTAAATATTGTATAAATTAATTTTGTTAATGAGATTTTGTTTTATGACTAACTTTATTTTAATTTTGAAATTGTAGGTGTTATTAAGTTTGCAATATATTCGTGGTCAATATTTTTAAAGGTATATAATTATTATTTATATTTTTAAAAAAATAGATTTAGTCTAAGTTAAGATAATTAAATTGTACATGTTATTTTACGGTTTGTTCAGATAAATTATAATATTCAATATTTGTAGAGCAATTAGTTGTCTGAAATTAGTTATATTATTTACTTTTGTATTGTTATTTTCTGATATTTAGGAATATATGAAATTATAATGGTATGTAAATTTATTATATATAGTTTTTACAAGTAAATTAAAATTTAGAAGTCAATTAAGATATAAATTTAGAATATTGAAATAGTAATCAGTATAAGAAGTTAAAATATTTATAAAGATATGTATATGTAGTCCATATATATAATATTATTTTTATTAAAAAGGTATTCTAAATCTAGAAGAAAAAATAAATTATAGAAGTTAAGAAGCGAATTAAAATTTTAGTTCACTAATTAGAACAAAATATTTATATATAATTTTTTTATTGAAAGAATAAAAATTTTAAAAAATAATTGCATAAAATGATTAAATTTATTAATGAGTTTAAAATTTATGGATAGTTTTTACATTTCGATAATAGTGAAATGATGCATTAATTATAAAATATGTACATATAATGTAGGAATTAGAAAATATCAATTCCAACAATATTTATAATTCATACTGGAGGACAATCAATATGGAGCATAGCTGGTTACCAGTATGATACTTCAAGTTCCTCAAGAAGATCGAGGAAATTGAAGCTCAGAAGCAAACCGATATTTGCAAAACTTGTTCATAATATATCAGTTAAATTGGATTTAGATGTGGATGTAAGGGTTAGTAGAGTGATATATAAGTATCCTATTAACAATCATGGGTCATATTCTTAGGCGCTTATGGATGTAATTGATGATGACGACATTGACCAAATTTATGAAAATTTTATTACATTTCCTAGATATACCATTACGGAGCTAATTGTTGATACTGAAAAAATTGTAATTGGAGAAGAACAAAATGCGTTGAATAATGTTGATCAATTTAATACCAATGTTGATGATGATTTCGTACCAACTGTTGACGAAAGAAATGTATTTTGTGATTATCTGCATTTTGCAAAAGGAAATTGGTCCAATTTTGGTACACAGTTTAGGAAACCACCACAATGTGAAAGGGTCGATGATTTGAAAACTATAGAAGCAAGTCCTATAGGATAGTTTAGGGGGCAAAACAAAATGAATTTTACCTCAGGTTCTGGGGTTAGATGTAGTGATGTTGCATGTACTGATCAGAATCTTGCCAATAACGGGTATATTTCTCCAAGTTTTGATCCAGTGGAGGATGATGAAGAGATAGACTTGAATGATGGTGGTGAGGAAACCGCTATTGGAAGAGATGATCAATTTGTTCCAAGTAGCCTTCAGAATTTGAACATGCATGATGTCAGAGATGATGTGGGTGGACAGTTTAATATTTCACAATTTCACTTTCCATCAGTGCACCACACAAATGTTAATTTTGTAGAAGTTGAGATTAGCATATCTAATGATTGTCCAATGCAAAGATAGGATGGTGTTTTTGAGTTATGCAAAGGCTTGACATTCACATCAAAGGATGAAGTGAAGGCATGTGTAAAGAAATTTTTGATTCAGAATAATGCTTCATATAAAGTTGTCGAATCGAAGCCCTCATATTGGGTGGTGTGTTGTGCATGAGCCGATGATACAGGTTGTCAATGGAGACTAAGAGCCATGAAAAAAATGACATCTCCTTTGTAGACACCGGGTCCTGAGGCAGCCCAGACTGAAGTTACCCGATGATGAAAATGATGCCTGTTCGCAGGCAAAAGACAGATGGAAGTGATGATTTTCTCGAAAAATATGTTTTCCTTTTTTAATAATAAAAAAGTAGTTTTAGTGGGCCGTTTCTTGGGGCCTGGGTAGTGAGGCCCATCACACTAAATGAGATGGCAGCCTCACTAACGTGAAGCCCATCTCACTAATGTGAGATGAGGCCTCACGTTAATGAGGCCCATCTCACAGGTGAGATGAAAGTCTCACCTGCCTTTTCCCTCCAGCAGGTCCCTCTTCCAGTTTTTTTAGCGGGAGTTGATTTTGAAAGCATGGGTTGATGTGTGGTTTGGTGAGAAATCACCTAAGGCATGTCTGAGAGATAAAAGGAAAAGGGAGAGGAATTATTAGGGAGAGCGGAGCTGAGAGAGGAGAAATACAGAAAGAAGAAGAGCTTTGAGCAAGAAAGTGATTTTTGTCTCAAAGCATTCTGAGGTTGTTCTTGAATACAGGAAATTAATTCCTGATATTTGAGATTCAATCATCCTTCATCTCCCATTTTCTTTCTTTACGTAAACTTTCATCAAGAGTTTTTGGGAGTCTCTGTTTTAACTTCATTTTCAAAGAAAACTAAAGAGGAAAATCAGAGCTTCTTCATTTGCAGATCAAGGATCAAAATCTGAGGGTAAATACTGGGATCTTTGCTTCTTCTTTCTTTCTCTTATTTTTTCTTTGCTTTCTTTTTCTCGTTGGATTTCATCAGTAGATTTTGTGCTTTGTATATATTGTATATATTTATTGTTTGATTCATTTAATCTGTTCATTGCATGTACATCGTCATTATGATTAAGTTAGCATGTTTATTGCATGGTTTTATATGTGTTCGTTGGTCTGTTGAACTTCCTCTGTTTTCTTGGATTTTTGAGTTGTGATTTTGTTTTGATTGATTTTTGATTGCCGATCGGATTTTGTTCTTGTTTTTGCTTGAATCATGTTTCTTCGGTCGGATTTTGTGTTTCTCAATCGGATTGAGCCATTGAAACCTTTCTTCCGATCGGACGCATCAGAAAACCTCCAGTTTCCCGATCGGATTGCACGAATTGTGCATGCTTTTCACGACTCGTGAATGCATTTCACGACTAGTGAAATGCATTCACTAATTGCATTCACGAATCGTGAAATGCATTCACGAGTCGTGACCCTTCTTCGGCTTTTCTTCTTCCGTTCTTCCCCTTTCGTTTCGCTTTTCTTTGGCACGTATTATTTGTTCTGTTTATTCAATTTATATTAATGCAAATGTTTTATATTTAATTTATTGTTTATACCTGATTAATTTAACTGATTATTATTTAATTGATCTATTAATTATTTTAATTATTTTATTCATTTAATTTATTTGTTCCTATTACATTAATCATTTAATTATTTTACTAATATTCATTTATTTATTTTTATTGTCTCAAAATTATTTTTTCGTTCCCGAATTTCGTTCCCGCTCGGGCCTTCATGACTCGTGCATTCACGCACGAGTCGTGCAGGTGGTGCACGACTCGTGCACTCGTGCACGAGTCGTGCAGCTCTATTTCCCATTCCCTTTGCATTTCCTTTTCTTTTCCATTTCTTTGAATTGTATTTCATCATTTTGGGCCACTTTTTGTCTTTTATGTTTAGCCATTCACGTGATTGTTAGTTTAGTCATTTTATGCTTTCATTCTTTATGGTTTTCTTTGGTCTTCACGTGATGCTTTAATTTACTTTACTTTAGTTTTTATTCTTTGTGGCCATTTTCGTCCTCTTTTGATTTGTTATTTCATTTTACTATTATTGTATTTATTTAGCCTAATTATTGTTAATATCTTATATTAATATATTTTCAAAGATTATTATTATTATTTTATTAATATATGTCTTAGTATTGTTGACATCTTTCTTATTATTATTTGATTAATTTATTAATCACTTTAATTAGTTATTCTTACTAAGCTAATTTTAGTTAATTAATTAATTAATTTATATTATATCAATTATTTAATTTACTTTACTAACATTTTACTTCGTTTATTTGTTTTATGGCTTAAATGATTGTATGATTATGCGAGTTACACGCGTGCTCGGACCGGGAGATTAAAGACCATCCAAATTTTGGGGTTTGCATTTTCATTATATTTTTTGTATATTGTCTTATTTTTTATTTATTTGGTATGTAAAATATATTTTAATTATCCGCATTATATAAAATCACATTTTTTAGATAATTAATAATTTGAGATTTTTTATTAATAAAATGGACCAGCGTTCTATTTTAATCAATAAAATTACACTTTCAAATGGAGAACTAGTTTTCATAAAATTGGATCACTCATCCAGGTTTTCTCAATCAATATCCTAAAAATAGTTCTACAATTTTTCTAATAAATAAAAAAGGAACCAATGTTCCTAAAATTTAATAAATAAACCGATTTATGTACGTTGTATTTTAATTTCCTTTATGTGTTTATTTATTTGTTTATTTTATTTATTTACTTATTTATTTGGGGGATTGTTCTACCCCATTTCTTTTTATTTATTATTCATTTTGGGGGATTATTCTGTTCCAATTTTTATTTTTGTAATTTATTTATTTACTGCTTTATTTATCGCTTTCCTATGTGAATGAATGCGCTTTAATTTAATGCATAATCGCGTGAGATGAGAGATGGAATTTTGATTTCTTAAAACTCATTTATTAACTTAAGTCATTAATAAGAGTGAAGTTCCGGACACCATCTCTGGTTTAGACCAATAGAGGTTAGAGACCTTTCCCAGTTTCTCGTTAACTGGGTGGCGACTCCAAAATACCTCAAAGAGGCCTAAAGGCGTTGTGGGTCTAGATCCTCCTTTCCAATGTTCTATTGAAAAGGAGGCATCCAAGATGACTCATGATGCCCAAGATCATAAAAGACGCGAACCAATCCCTCGAATCCTAAAAGCGGGTTCAATGAGGGCCTTGTTGGTTCGGCGCGGGTCACAGTGGCGACTCCACTGGGGACAGTAATCGAAACTTCGCTTCGAAAGTGACTTAAGTTAAAATTATAATTGAGTTATTAAGAATCAAAAATTTCATTTCTAATCGAAATTGCATTGCATCCATTAGAGCCTTAGAATTATGATAGTTGGTCCCCATTTTGCCCCGGTGCATTCCCAAAACACGACCTTACTTTCACTCATTGTAGGGAAGTGCTCGAGATAATCACCAGCCCAAGCCTTGCGCCATCAAATGGTATATCAAATGGAAACCCGATTGGTCGCTATGCTCGTGATGAGCTAGACCCGTTGGCAGGGACCATGCTTAGGTAGACCTAAAGTAACACCACCTTTGACCAAAGCCCATGTAATGGCAATAGACACTTCCACTAGGTGAAATGTACCATAATACCGTGCTTGCTATTTGGGCCGTCATATATTGAACGAAATCAATTAAATTAAATGGTCTTCATCAAAGGCTTTCATGCCCCGGTGGGCCCATCTTAATTTAGTTGAATTGTTTAAATACATAATGGCCAAACACCCATGCGTATGTTCATTAGGCAAAAGTTATCATGCTGCCGATTTTTCACCGTGCAATATACGTGTCCAATGGGTTCTCTGTTAACCTTTTGGATAAAGCCTACCTAGAAAAGAGACCGCATGACCCCGTGTGTGGGAGAAATAAGGTTGGAATGATCTATCTGCTTGCATGTGGTTGTGGATGCTGCACAGCATGCTTGTGCATCACATGTCATTTATGCATGTCGAAAAAAATAAAATAAACAAATATATATATATATATATATATATATATATATATATATATATATATATATATATATATATATATATATATATATATATATATATATATATATATGAATAATAATATATGTTGCATGTGTACATATCCTTTTTTCTGCATATTATTTTTCACATGTACATATCATCTTGCATATTATTTCTTCCATGAATCACACTGTAATCTTTCACTCATCGAGGACCGTCTGCATAACACGACCATGCATTGTATTTCAATCATGCATCATTCTAACAATCTGAGCTTTTCAGCCATCATAGATTCATCCAAGTGGATTAGAGGTTCTGACAGTCGACTAGTGAGAACAGACTCGCCCTTTGGATTGCTAGAATTAGTGATTGTTTGTGATTCTGGGTCACTCTCAACATCTAGTGCATCATCCTCGATGGCAGAAGAGACTGGGGCTCTAACCACTCAAGATCTTGCCAGGAGGCTAGAGGACTTTGAGTGGAGAATGTTGGATATGATGGGCGCTATGGCCGAAAGGATTGCTCATCCCCCTGTTCCACAAGCACCAATTGCTCCACAAGCACCTATCGCTCCACAAGCGCCGACAGTCCCTCCTCGGGGGCAAGTTGAACTGCCTGCTAGCGAGGAGGCTCCCCTTGCTGGAGCTATTGCCCGTTCATCCGTTAATAAAAATGAAGCTGCTGTGCCTGTTGAGCCAAGAAGGGCAAGGGTCCCTAATCCCGATGAGGATTTTATGGTGAAAGATGAGGCCGAGGAGATAGTAGCCCACCAAGTTGTGAGAGGGAGGGTACCCAAAGTGGAGGATGAGGCACTGAGAGGAATGAGACAGTAGATTGAGGCTATCACCCGAATATTATCAGCTGGAAAGGGGATCAACCCTGAGGACAGAGATTTGGGGGATGAAGAGTTGCGGCCTCAGAGGTTTAAGATGCCTGAGTTGCATAAGTTCGATGGTACTTCGGACCCGTCTGCGCACATTAAGTAATACACCCTAGTGATGAAGGGCACAGGGCTGACTAAGAGGATAAAGGTGGAATATTTCTGCCTCAGTTTGGTGGGTCCAGTGGTAAACTGGTATCATGGGCTGGATAGAAGATCCAAAGAGGACTGGGACCTTCTGACTGATAAATTCATGAAGCAGTACGACTGCAGCACTAGAATGGAGGTCACCTTGAAGGACCTTGAACCTCTACAGCAAAAGAGCGACAAGTCATTCCACGAATACCTCACCAGGTGGAGGAATAGGGTCATAGAGATAAAGCGGAAGCCTGACACTGCTGACCAGATCAGGTTATTTATTAGAAACTCCTGCCCTTACCTGAGGGATTTGCTCAGTTTTAAGGGGCTCCGAGATTGGGAGTCACTTAAAAACATTACTGTAGAGGCCGAAGGGACTTACCTGGCAAAGAAAGTAAACCAGAATAACTTTCCTGGGAAGAACTTTGGGAACCAGTCTGGATACAGGTCAGGTGGGGCTGGAAGCAGTAATAGAAATGGAAAGGCAGCCGAGGTAGCAGCTACAAAGGTCAGACAGAGTCAGAGGTACTACTCTAACTTGGGCCGCTCTCTATCCTAGGTATTGGAGAGACTGATGAAAGAAGGCAAGCTACGACCTTTAGCGCCTAGGCCATCCGTGAATTAGGGACAGCCGGGACATAGAGATGACCAATACTGTGCTTACCATAAGCACACTGGGCACCTGACAGACTACTGCCGAACTCTGAAAAATAAGATCTAGGATCTCATTAATACCAAATAGATCACTGATCCCGAGAAAAGAGAGAAGAAGAAGAAGATAGGTTATAATGCCATCCCTCCACCAAATATGTGATCGGGCCTGGTTCACCCGAGTGGCACATTTTGCAAGAGCAACATGGAGATACTGTGTTTTTGTAGATGCTTTTTTATTTTAAGAACTCCTTGTGACAATTTGGTTATTTTAATATGATGAACAGTTTTTGCTTATTTGTATGGTGTTTCTGATGATTTTATTTCTTATGATAACGATACATTCATCCATTTTGACATTAACCCAATTAATACGGCCTCGTCTAACCTCGAAACTTTGGGAAATCCAAACAAAATCTTGATAGTATCTGGTATAACTCCTGAAGAGAGGATAATTTTGAGAGATAATGATAAAATAATAATAAAAAAGAGAGAAAAAAAAGAAAAGAAGAAAAAAGGGAGCCTTTGCCTGGATCAGGTATGATATGCTGAAAATTGACAAGGACATTATTGAGACAACGTTGCTTTCACATGTACCAACCTGATGACAAACAGAATTTTGAAAATCGTTCCTTTGCATCCACAACATCTGGGTTGCATATGGTGCTGCCAAATAGGATCAAACTCCGAGAGCTACATCAGAAGTTGGACAAATAAAATTCAAGACCTTTGCGAGAAATATCTAACTCAATAGTATGACTCCTTTTCTCCCAACCACTCGAAATGTGTATCCCAAAAAAAATTAACCATCCGGGACCCTTATAGCCAAACTTGGGAGGATAGCTCTTTACCCTTTCGAAAAAAAAGAAAAAAGAAGAAAAAAAGAAGAAAAAAGAAAGAAAAATAATTCAAAACCACAATTTTGCCTCCAAACTATCTGAGCCTAACCTGTAACCCAATCTCAACCAGAACTTGAAAAGCAGATAAAAGTAAGGTGTGGGTTTCACATTCAAGTCCCAAATAAGAAACTCGTCATCTCGGCCAGTTTACATAAGGGTCGAGAACAAGACTTTGAAGTTAAAAAAAAAAAACCACTCTCAAGAAGCAGCCTCCCCTATTAGCTAAGACGAAGGCAAATTTAATCAACACCGACGGACTGAAAGAGGGTTCATGGCAAAGGCTAAAAAGAAAAAAAAAGGAAAAAAAATAAAAGGAGAGAAAATATTCAATCATGAAAATTCGAGAGGCCTGATTGATAACAGGAGTTTGATACTTTCAGGATCTATCCGAGATTAGATGAGGTCTCATATTTTTCGAATTAATGCCAAATAGTGATCTTGTGTTATGAAATCAAGTTGAAATATATACATTTATGCAATGATATATTTATGTGACCAGAACAGTTCATCTTGCATACTCAAAGTTGTCTGGGTCCGACATAGAATCAACGCATTGGTACTATCTTCCCTTTGATGTTCTATCCACTCGGGCATTTCAGTCAACTCTTCGTGTTAAAAAAAAAAGAAGGCCGTTAGAGATGAAAACCGTGACTGGCGCTCTAAGCAAAAGTTAGGCCAAAGGACAGGGTGAAAACTTGGGAACAGGAAGTCTGTTCTATAAAAAAAATGAAATGAATAAAAGCCACTGGATTGGGTTGGGTCCATCCCAGGCAAAAAATAAGGCACAGGGTTATGTGAAGATCCGAAAGGACGCATTTCCCGCTAAGAAAAGCTAGTGTAAAAATCCACAAGGGATGTACTACCTTAAAAGAATGATTACAAGTATCAGAGGAGAGCCTCATGAGCCCCAAAGGCACGAAATTCAAAAGCAATTCCAGAGGGCACCGATCCTACTGCAAATTGTGACCAAACCGGCTGTCGCATCCAAATCCACTCAAATGAATTCTTATCCTGCATTTCTGCATAACTCATGCATTTCACTTGAATGCTCACCAATTTTTCCTGCATATTCTATTTTCCAGTTTTGCAGTAAGAAAGATTCGATGCGGACACCGACAAAAGGCGAATGATGACATCAATCCAAACAATCAAACCAAAGACCTCTCAGGGGAAAATCAACCAAAGACCTCCCAGGGGGCAATTAACCAAATGGCTCATAGACAGCATCACTTCAGAAGGGTTAGCACGATGACGGGGGTTAGCATGATTACGGCATTACCGCTTCACATCTCAGAAGGGTTAGCAAGATGGCGGCACTACTGTCACACCCCACAAGTGGCTTATTTGGAAATTGGAAATTTCTAATTGGACATTTAAGGACAATTGAGTAATTTACAAATGATTAAGGATTAAATTGCAAAGAAATAAAAGATGTAAATTAAAGATTTTCAGTTTGGGGAGTTAAAGTGTAATTAGTAAGGATTAATAGTAAAAGTGGATTAAGTGGGTCTGTGTTTCTTGTGCATGTGTGCCATGTGGAAGGAGGATGGGCACGTGGGTGAGGGAAAAGAGAGTTTTGAATGTTTTGGTTCCTGGAAAACTAGACACATGAAATTTTCTCTCTTTTGCTCTCCCTCACGTTAGCCATCTCTTCCTCTCCACTTGCTGCCCTTTTCTCATTTGCATGTTAGCTCTGTTATTGTGGAACTAGGGTTTGAGATTGGGAAAGAAGTTCCAGAGGTAAGTGGCTTTTGGTTTTCATGTGGTTTTTCTTCTCCTTTGGGTTTTATTATAGAGATTCTGTTCTTGGGTTGATTATGGTTTACTTGTTTGCAAGCTCCTGAGGATAAAAGAAAAGAGAAGGGAAAGGGCAAAGTTGTGGATTGAAAGAGCAGTGGACGTTGTTTTGGACTTCAATAGGTTTGGGAGTGTTTCCATTTTCTCATGTTTGGATCCTGTTTGCTGTGATATGAATGCATTTATGTGTGTGTATATGAAATGTTAAAGTTATGTGTTATTGTAGACATATTTACAGTAGAAAAAGAATGATACGAATATGCAATGAGATGAATGTGCTTGAATTTGAATGCAAAATACTGGGTTAGTGACTCTCTCTGTTTTTACTGATTGACTGTGTAAGAATGTGATTGAGTTGAGTATAAGTGCTGTAAATGTGCTCAAAAGACTATAAGGTATGTGTTAGTATGATTTTTGCATGAAAAATGAATTTAGACAAATTGGGTTTTGGAGATTTGATTGCACTCTGTTTTGGACGTTTTCTGAGTTTTCTGGAAATTCTGAAGAGTAATTTTGAAGAAGAAGGAGTTTGAGAAGAAGATCACGCGACGTGATGGAGCATCACGCCGTGACCTCCCTCCTTTGGGGAAGTCACGAGACGTGATGGGGCATCACGCCGTGATCCCCTTCTCTGGGAAGTCTTTATGATGAAGGAAGAAGCAGAGAGGAAGATCACGTGACGTGATGAGGCATCACGCCGTGACCTCCCTCCCTTGGGGAAGTCGTGACGTGATGGAGCATCACGCCTCGCGATCTTGCCTGTCTCCCTGCGTGTCTTCCCCTCTCCTCGCAGGCGTCACGAGACGTGACTGATGGTCACGCCGTGACCGCCTGCTCTTGCCTTGCTTTCTTGCCTTGCTCTTTTGCCTGGCTCGCGTGAAGCCGGTGTCACGAGACGTGACTGAAGGTCACGACGTGACCGGCCTCTGCCTGCTGTCCTGTCTTCCTAAAACAAAGATTTAACTTCTGATTTTTAGGGTTTTTACACTGTTTGATGAATAATTAGTTTTAAAATCTAATTTGTAGTTTAATAATTGCTTATTATTGAGTTGTATACATGATTAATAATTAATATTCATGATTTACACTTTTTATAATTTATTTGACATGGATTAATTCAATGTGAGCTATATGTCCTTATTACCTTCAGTATTGATATTTATATGTTTAAATATTCTGAATGTGATCAGTATATAAGTATACATGAATTATAAGCTAATATAATAGGAAATTCTCATGATTTGATATATGAATTATTGAGTTGTGTCATATAAGCCTGTATAAGTCATAGTAGTGGATAAGTAAGCGCTTACTTAGGTCAGTGTGTGTGTGCAGCTGCTATATGATAAAAATGTTATATGCGGGTCCGTTTGGATCCTTGTTTTGATCCTGTTAGGATCTATATGGAAATAAAGCGGGACCTCGGTCTCTATATGAAAATTACATGTTTGAGACTCATGTCTCTATATGCTTGGGATATTGTGTTCTATCAGTATCCATTAGACCGTATCCACTTCTAATGAATTTATTCCGACTAATCAGGCTATATGTGTACATGTATTGTATATGTTGAGATGTTTTTAACAAGATGAAATGAATATGTTGCACATGAATTCTTGTATAACTTGGTGATATGTACCTTGTATATTGACTACAGTATTGTTGCATATATGTTATATGTATATTGTTATTTTGTTTTGTTCCTCCCCACTAAGCGTTATCGCTTAGCACGGGCTCTTTTCCCGTGCAGGTGGCGAGTGCAGTTCAGAGTCGGATATCTGCAGGTCGGCCACTAGGAGTCTTTTTGGATGAAGTTGTTTTATTTTTGAAGTCTTCCGCTGTAATTATTTTTGTACATGGCTTGTGTATAGCAAAATGAATCTTTTGTAAAGAAACAAGTATATATTTTTGTATATGTATTTGCTTACGAGCCCTTTTTGTAAAAATGATATAAATATGATTATATGTGTTTGCCTGCGTGGCACTCCGGTATCCTTCCAACGGGGATGGCGGGGTGTTACAGCTTGGTATCAGAGCCCAGGTTTGGTGGTTCTGGGTTATGTTGTGATTGTTTGAGTAAAGAGTCGAGTCTATGCATGAGAGTCAGTTTTGTTTAGTGGCGTAATGCAGATGTCTTGTGTTTTGTAGTGTTTATATGGAGTCGGATCCAAGTGAGTATATGGGCGACACTATGAGCAGTTATAATGTGGGTCCTAGAGAGAATCCAGTTAGAAGAGATGATCCAGTTAGACAGGATAGACATGAGCGGGAACCTGCACCAGCTGAGGGTGCAAATAGAGGTATTGCTTTTGATCCAGCGTTAGTTCAGGGGTTATTACAAGTGGTTGATAGGTTGACTGCACCTAAGGCTCCAACTGAGTTGTTAAGAAAGAGAGGAGCAGAGGATTTTCATGGGACTGCCTTAGATGAATCCGATGTGGCTGAGTTTTGGCTGAAGAGAGTGGACAGAATTTTGCAAGAGATTAGATGTCCCGCAGATCAGAGAGCTTCATGTGCTATATCGTTGCTTCAGGGACCAGCCTATGATTGGTGGGAACTTGTGATGAGGAATCCTCAGCGACCAGCTGAGCTGACATGGGATTATTTCAAGAAAGAGTTTGAGCAAAAGTATATAACAAAGGCATACCAAGAAGCGAAATGGAGAGAGTTCATTAGTTTGAAGCAGCGGGGCATGACTGTCAGTGAGTATGATAAGGAGTTCAACCGGTTAAGTAAGTATGTGCCTGAGCAGTTGTTGATAGATGAGTTCAGATGTAGGCACTTTTTAGAGGGATTGCGTGAGGTATTCAGAGGCCCCTTGTCTGCGATGATTGTCTTGCAGCCAGTTGGGTATTATCAGATTGTGGCTGCAGCAATGAGGTTAGAGGAATCTGAGGAGATCAAGCAGAGAATGGCACAGAAGAGAAGAGCACCAGAAGGGGGAAATGTGAGTGCTAAGAAAGCAAAGGGTACTCCAGTTGAGCAAGGATCTAAAGGGAATGTTCAAGTGCCTTCACAGGTAGAGGGTGTAGCCCCACAAGGAAATAAAGGAAATCGAGCACCAGAATGCGAGCATTGTCATAGGTACCATTGGGGTACGTGTCGCAAGATTACCGGCGCTTGTTTCAAGTGTGGAAGCATGGAACATCGGTTTGCATTTTTCCCTGATCGACAAGTGGACCAGAATCAGCAAGAGAGTAAGAGATCCAATGTCGTCCAAAGTAACCGGGATGCAAGTCGAGCTCCGAGAGTACCATCAGAAACAGTGCAGCGACCTGGTGCTACTGAGGATCATAATCAGTATAGAGGTTATGCTATGATTGCTAGAGATGCGACGGGTGCAGCGAGTCCTTCGGGTAAGTGTTTACATGTTAAGTTTTGTTTTGTTCCGGTTTTGGTATTTGAGATGTGTTTGTTAAGCGAGGAAATTTCGAGGACGAAATTTTCTTAAGGGGGAGAGAGTTGTCGCACCCCACAAGTGGCTTATTTGGAAATTGGAAATTTCTAATTGGACATTTAAGGACAATTGAGTAATTTACAAATGATTAAGGATTAAATTGCAAAGAAATAAAAGATGTAAATTAAAGATTTTCAGTTTGGGGAGTTAAAGTGTAATTAGTAAGGATTAATAGTAAAAGTGGATTAAGTGGGTCTGTGTTTCTTGTGCATGTGTGCCATGTGGAAGGAGGATGGGCACGTGGGTGAGGGAAAAGAGAGTTTTGAATGTTTTGGTTCCTGGAAAACTAGACACATGAAATTTTCTCTCTTTTGCTCTCCCTCACGTTAGCCATCTCTTCCTCTCCACTTGCTGCCCTTTTCTCATTTGCATGTTAGCTCTGTTATTGTGGAACTAGGGTTTGAGATTGGGAAAGAAGTTCCAGAGGTAAGTGGCTTTTGGTTTTCATGTGGTTTTTCTTCTCCTTTGGGTTTTATTATAGAGATTCTGTTCTTGGGTTGATTATGGTTTACTTGTTTGCAAGCTCCTGAGGATAAAAGAAAAGAGAAGGGAAAGGGCAAAGTTGTGGATTGAAAGAGCAGTGGACGTTGTTTTGGACTTCAACAGGTTTGGGAGTGTTTCCATTTTCTCATGTTTGGATCCTGTTTGCTGTGATATGAATGCATTTATGTGTGTGTATATGAAATGTTAAAGTTATGTGTTATTGTAGACATATTTACAGTAGAAAAAGAATGATACGAATATGCAATGAGATGAATGTGCTTGAATTTGAATGCAAAATACTGGGTTAGTGACTCTCTCTGTTTTTACTGATTGACTGTGTAAGAATGTGATTGAGTTGAGTATAAGTGCTGTAAATGTGCTCAGAAGACTATAAGGTATGTGTTAGTATGATTTTTGCATGAAAAATGAATTTAGACAAATTGGGTTTTGGAGATTTGATTGCACTCTGTTTTGGACGTTTTCTGAGTTTTCTGGAAATTCTGAAGAGTAATTTTGAAGAAGAAGGAGTTTGAGAAGAAGATCACGCGACGTGATGGAGCATCACGCCGTGACCTCCCTCCTTTGGGGAAGTCACGAGACGTGATGGGGCATCACGCCGTGATCCCCTTCTCTGGGAAGTCTTTGTGATGAAGGAAGAAGCAGAGAGGAAGATCACGTGACGTGATGAGGCATCACGCCGTGACCTCCCTCCCTTGGGGAAGTCGTGACGTGATGGAGCATCACGCCTCGCGATCTTGCCTGTCTCCCTGCGTGTCTTCCCCTCTCCTCGCAGGCGTCACGAGACATGACTGATGGTCACGCCGTGACCGCCTGCTCTTGCCTTGCTTTCTTGCCTTGCTCTTTTGCCTGGCTCGCGTGAAGCCGGTGTCACGAGACGTGACTGAAGGTCACGACGTGACCGGCCTCTGCCTGCTGTCCTGTCTTCCTAAAACAAGATTTAACTTCTGATTTTTAGGGTTTTTACACTGTTTGATGAATAATTAGTTTTAAAATCTAATTTGTAGTTTAATAATTGCTTATTATTGAGTTGTATACATGATTAATAATTAATATTCATGATTTACACTTTTTATAATTTATTTGACATGGATTAATTCAATGTGAGCTATATGTCCTTATTACCTTCAGTATTGATATTTATATGTTTAAATATTCTGAATGTGATTAGTATATAAGTATACATGAATTATAAGCTAATATAATAGGAAATTCTCATGATTTGATATATGAATTATTGAGTTGTGTCATATAAGCCTGTATAAGTCATAGTAGTGGATAAGTAAGCGCTTACTTAGGTCAGTGTGTGTGTACAGCTGCTATATGATAAAAATGTTATATGCGGGTCCGTTTGGATCCTTGTTTCGATCCTGTTAGGATCTATATGGAAATAAAGCGGGACCTCGGTCTCTATATGAAAATTACATGTTTGAGACTCATGTCTCTATATGCTTGGGATATTGTGTTCTATCAGTATCCATTAGACCGTATCCACTTCTAATGAATTTATTCCGACTAATCAGGCTATATATGTACATGTATTGTATATGTTGAGATGTTTTTAACAAGATGAAATGAATATGTTGCACATGAATTCTTGTATAACTTGGTGATATGTACCTTGTATATTGACTACAGTATTGTTGCATATATGTTATATGTATATTGTTATTTTGTTTTGTTCCTCCCCACTAAGCGTTATCGCTTAGCACGGGCTCTTTTCCCGTGCAGGTGGCGAGTGCAGTTCAGAGTCGGATATCTGCAGGTCGGCCACTAGGAGTCTTTTTGGATGAAGTTGTTTTATTTTTGAAGTCTTCCGCTGTAATTATTTTTGTACATGGCTTGTGTATAGCAAAATGAATCTTTTGTAAAGAAACAAGTATATATTTTTGTATATGTATTTGCTTACGACCCCTTTTTGTAAAAACGATATAAATATGATTATATGTGTTTGCCTGCGTGGCACTCCGGTATCCTTCCAACGGGGATGGCGGGGTGTTACAACTACCATTCTACGGAAGGTTAGCACGACCACGGCACTATCACTTCAAAAGGGTTAGCACGATGGCGGCACTACCATTCTATGGAAAGTTAGCACGACCACGGCACTACCACTTCAAAAGGGTTAGCACGATGGCGGCACTACCATTCTACGGAAGGTTAGCACGACCACGGCACTACCACTTCAAAAGGGTTAGCACGATGGCGGCACTACCATTCTACGGAAGGTTAGCATGACCACGACACTACCACTTCAGAAAGGTTTGCATGATGACGGAACTACCGCTCCACGGAGGGTTTGCACGATCACGGCACTACAGCATCAACAAAGCATGCCGACAACATGGCGACAACCGCAACAATAGCAGAACCCAGTTCAAGAAGACAGCTGCCTCAGGTATGCGTCTCTTCTTTTTTCTTTGAGTTTTGGCTCACCTAGGCACCCAGACACTACGTTCCCCAAAACTGGGGGCAACTGTAGACACCGGGTCCTGAGACAGCCCAAACCGAAGTTACCCGATGATGAAAATGATGCCTGTTCGCAGGCAAAAGACAGTTGGAAGTGATGATTTCCTCGAAAAATTTGTTTTCCTTTTTTAATTATAAAAAAAAAGTATTTTTAGTGGGCCGTTTCCTGGGGCCTGGGTAGTGAGGCCCATCTCACTAAATGAGATGGCAGCCTCACTAACGTGAAGCCCATCTCACAGGTGAGATGAAAGTCTCACCTGCCTTTTCCCTCCAGCAGGTCCCTCTTCCGGTTTTTCAGCGGGAGTTGATTTTGAAAGCATGGGTTGATGTGTGGTTTGGTGAGAAATCACCTAAGGCATGTCTGAGAGATAAAAAGAAAGGGGAGAGGAATTATTAGGGAGAGCGGAGCTGAGAGAGGAGAAACACAGAAAGAAGAAGAGCTTTGAGCAAGAAAGTGATTTTTGTCTCAAAGCATTCTGAGGTTATTCTTGAATACAGGAAATTAATTCCTGACATTTGAGATTCAATCATCCTTCATCTCCCATTTTCTCTCTTTACGTAAACTTTCATTAAGAGTTTTTGGGCGTCTCTGTTTTAACTTCATTTTCAAAGAAAACTAAAGAGGAAAATCAGAGCTTCTTCATTTGCAGATCAAGGATCAAAATCTAAGGGTAAATACTGGGATCTTTGCTTCTTCTTTCTTTCTCTTATTTTTTCTTTGCTTTCTTTTTCTCGTTGGATTTCATCAGTAGATTTTGTGCTTTGTATATATTGCATATATTTATTGTTTGATTCATTTAATCTATTCATTGCATGTACATCGTCATTATGATTAAGTTAGCATGTTTGTTGCATGGTTTTATATGTGTTTGTTGGTCTGTTGAACTTCCTCTGTTCACCTCTGTTTTCTTGGGTTTTTGAGTTGTGATTTTGTTTTGATTGATTTTTGATTGCCGATCGGATTTTGTTCTTGCTTTTGCTTGAATCGTGTTTCTCCAGTCAAATTTTGTGTTTCCCGATCGGATTGAGCCATTGAAACCTTTCTCCCGATCGGACGCGTCATAAAACCTCCAATTTCCCGATCAGATTGCACGAATCGTGCATCGTGAATGCATTTCATGAGTTGTGAAAAGTATTCACTAATTGCATTCACGACTAGTGAATTGCATTCACTAGTCGTGAATGCATTTCACGACTAGTGAAATGTATTCATTAGTCGTGAATGCATTTCACAACTCGTGAAATGCATTCACGAGTCGTGACCCTCTTCGTCTTTTCTTCTTCCGTTCTTCCCCTTTCGTTTCGCTGTTCTTTTGCACATATTCTTTGTTCTGTTTATTTAATTTATATTAATGCAAATGTTTTATATTTAATTTATTGTTTATACCTGATTAATTTAACTGATTATTATTTGATTGATCTATTAATTTTTTTAATTATTTTATTCATTTAATTTATTTGTTCCTATTACGTTAATCATTTAATTATTTTACTAATATTCATTTATTTATTTTTATTGTCTCAAAATTATTTTTTCCTTCGCAAATTTCGTTCCCGCTCGGGCCTTCACGACTCGTGCATTCACGCACGAGTCGTGAAGGTTCATGCACGAGTCGTGCACGTCTATTTCCCATTCCCTTTGCATTTCCTTTTCTTTTCCATTTCTTTGAATTGTATTTCATCATTTTGGGCCACTTTTTGTCTTTTATGCTTAGCCATTCACGTGGTTGTTAGTTTAGTCATTTTATGCTTACATTCTTTATGGTTTTCTTTGGTCTTCACGTGATGCTTTAATTTACTTTACTTTAGTTTTTATTCTTTGTGTCCATTTCCGTCCTCGTTTGATTTGTTATTTCATTTTACTATTATTGTATTTATTTAGCCTAATTATTGTTAATATCTTATATTAATATACTTTCAAAGATTATTATTATTATTTTATTAATATATGTCTTAGTATTGTTGACATCTTTCTTATTATTATTTGATTAATTTATTAATCACTTTAATTAGTTATTCTTACTAAGCTAATTTTAGTTAATTAATTTATTTATTTATATTATATCAATTATTTAATTTACTTTACTAACATTTTACTTCGTTTATTTGTTTTATGGCTTAAATGCTTGTATGATTGTGCGAGTTACACGCGTGCTCGGACCGGAAGATTAAAGACCATCCAAATTTTGGGGTTTGCATTTTCATTATATTTTCTGTATATTGTCTTATTTTTTATTTATTTGGTATATAAAATATATTTTAATTATCCGCATTATAGAAAATCACATTTTTTAGATAATTAATAATTTGAGATTTTTTATTAATAAAATGGACCAACGTCCTATTTTAACCAATGAAATTACACTTTCAAATGGAGAACTAGTTTTCATAAAATAGGATCACTCATACCGGTTTTCTTAATCAATATCCTAAAAATAGTTCTCCAATTTTTCTAATAAATAAAAAAGAAATCAATGTTCCTAAAATTTAATGAATAACTCGATTTATGTATGTTGCTTTTTAATTCCCTTTATGTGTTTATTTATTTATTTATTTTATTTATTTACTTATTTATTTGGGGGATTGTTCTGTCCCATTTCTTTTTATTTATTATTCATTTTGGGGGATTGTTCTGTCCCAATTTTTATTTTTATAATTTATTTATTTACTGCTTTATTTATCGCTTTCCTATGTGAATGAATGCGCTTTAATTTAATGCATAATCGCGTGAGATGAGAAATGGAATTTTGATTTCTTAAAAGCTCATTTATTAACTTAAGTCATTAATAAGAGTGAAATTATGGACACCATCTCTGGTTTAGACCAATAGAGGTTAGAGACCTTTTCTAGTTTCTTGTAAACTGGATGGCGACTTGAAAATATCTTAAAGATGCCTAAAGGCATTGTAGGTCTAGATCCTCCTTTCTAATATTATATTGAAAAGGAGGTATCCAAGATGACTCATGATGCCCAAGATCATAAAAGACGCGAACCAATCCCTTGAATCCTAAAAGCGGGTTCAATGAGGGCCTTGCTGGTTTGGCGCGCGTCACATCCTTACTGGATTATTAGTGTATACAAGGAATCTCACAACTGTACTACATCATTGGTATCTTAATTGCACAAACAATTAAATACACAAATCATTTGCGATTGCATCTTGGAGATGGTTAGTGCCGCCCCTAATCTAAAAGTTAGTGTTATAATGGCTGACATCAAGAGTCATTTCAACTATGATGTATCATATAGCAAGGCTTGGTATGCAAAGACTACGGCGTTGAAGGAGAGATTTGGCAACTATGAGGCTTCATATGGAAAGTTGCCAGGTTATTTAAATGTTATGGAGAAATACAATCTAGGATTTTGCCAATTTTTTGTTGACAACAGTGTACAACAAAATTGTAGGCAACTCAGAAGGTTATTTTGGGTGTTTAAGCCAAGTATAGATGGACTACCACATTGCAAGCCAGTATTGCTAATTGATGGTACGTTCATGACAGGAAAGTTCTATCAGACTCTTTTGATTGCAAGTGCTATTGATGGTAATAATTACTTGTACCTAATAGCATTTACTATGTTTGAAGGTGAAAATAAGTCAAGTTGGGGTTGGTTCATGACATGCATCAGGCGATATGTGACTATACAATTAAGTATAACTGTTATTTTTAACCGGCATGCCGATATTATGGTATTATTTTGTGATGATAACAGTGGTTGGAAGGAGCCATTAGCTTATTATCGTTACTTTCTGCGCCACTTTATGAGCAACTGCAATACTGCGTATAGAAATTCCAAAATCAAAGACATGTTATATAAGGCCGGTATGTCAGTTATAGTTTTTTTATAATAATTATATACTGGTTTATATGTTGAATGTTCAAAACTTTATTAATATCCATTAACCCTAATTGACAGAAAATAACTTCCAACCCCGAAAGTTTACGAAACGAATAGAAGAGATAAAGGAACTTGATATTGACTCATATAATTAGGCAATGTAAAATGATTTGGAAAAATGGACATTGTCGTATAATAATGGGCACATATATGGCAACGCTACAACGAACATTACTGAAAGTGTGAATAGTGCTTTAAAAGGTGTAAGGATGATGCCTGTTTGTAGTGTAATTGAGCTCGTATTTATACGACTGGTTAAATTTTTTGACGAGCTCAGATAGCAGTAGGTAATACTTACACTAAAAAAATATATGGAAGAGATGGCGAAGCATGGGCAAAAAGCTACAGGCCATAGAGTTAAAAGGTTTGATTGACGTACTGGACTATTCACGATAAGGACGAAAAATAAAAAAAGTAAGCAAAAAGGCAATAACACCCAAACTGTTAATTTGGATTTTCGTCATTGTGAATGTGTTAAGTTCTAAGGAACCAAAATGCCATGTGCACATGCTATAGCAGCCTATATGCATGTGCGTGTTGACATGTGGACATATGTTGACAACTATAAACTGTCCTAGGCCTTGAGCTGTTACCAGTCTTTTTTTCTAGTCACTTGCACATTGTGATTATTGGGAGCCATATGTTGGTCCGACTTTAATTCCAAACCTAGATCTCATAAGAAAAAAAGGCCGATCGTGAATCGCTAGATATCGAAATAAAATGGACAGAAGAGACCGTAATCGGCCTAACCGATTTTCACTATGTCGGAATGAGGGCCATAACAGAAAGACATGTCCAAAATTGGCGGGACCGTCAGAGTATACATCAAGATATCCATGAATTATATAGTTTCACATATGTGTAATAAACAATTTAGTTGCCCGGAAGTCGTTATATTATTTTACTTTTATATTGACATATTCTGATCTTTAGTAATATATGAAAGTATATTGATATGCAAATTTATTATGTATAGTTTTTACAAGTGAATTAAAATTAAAATGTACAACTCAATTAAGATATAAATTTAGAAGATTAACAGAGTAATCACTATAAAAAGTAAATAATATTTATGAAGACATGTATATGTAGTCCATATCCATAATATTATGTTATATTAAAAAAGTATTGTAAATCTGGAAAAAAATATAAATTATAGGAGTTAAGAAGTGATTTCAAATTTTAATTTGGAGTGTGACTAATTAGTACAAAATATTTATATAATATCAAATTGTAAAAGAAATAAAAATTTAAACTCATGGTAGCTAATGAAAAAGATGTCATCCTATACCACATCTAGTGGGCCTGCTATCTTGACCAAGATACCTTCGGTGTGGTTGTTCAACTTGTGCATCGCTTGTTCCTTCACCAACTGAATCAGGGTAAATCCCAGAACCAGTTTGGGTCAACCGTCCCCCGTTCGATCTTGAATCACCACTCATTAAATAATTGTAGAAATCAGAAAATGATGGTACTTGTCCATCGTTTTCGTGCATGTTTGATTCTTGATGTGTACTAAACTTACTTTGAAAAAAATCATGTTGATACACCCCTAGTGATGATTGAGAATCGGTATTGAATACAGGTACTGTGTATGCACAAGGTGTCTATTGTACATCAGAAGACATGGGTACCTCTGGATTTTGATAGCTTGAACCACCAAATTCAGCCTGACTATAACTCATGGACCCGACTTCATAGGATGATATATTTTGGCCAGGAATTTGTGTTGTGCATTGTTCATGAGGAGATTGAACATCATGAAAAGGTCAAGACATAGGTGCTGGAATTTGCATTACATTTGGATCATAATAGCTATCTGGAACATTGTCACGCCTATCAATCATCCCCTCCCATGTCGTTAAGTCTGAATGTCTACAAACTGACTTTCCATCAGTGGTACATGATTTGGTCCTAGCTATCTTGGATAATCAGTTAATAATCGATCTTCAAGACCGACTGTAGCAAGTATGCTTTCCATTATCATTATGTTGGTTAAATTGTTCATGACCTAATCGTTCAACACCATTAGCCTAAAATAATTAAATTTATAATTAAACCTAAAAATTTAATTACAATGTCTAAAATATTTTTTGCATAATGTAAAGTATAGTAAAATGAAATACTTACAGTTGCTGTACGAGATGCTCTACTTGGGGTTATCCAACATCTAGTGCATTGCACATACCACAACATGTATTTAGATTGATTATTTAATTGCTACCTGAGCTCTTGTCCAAATACAACCCGGGTGTGACAGTTGTTCCATTCATTTATGAAAATCGCAAATTCAGCAACCCAATCCAACTGATTTTGGCCCCGCAAGTCTATTGTATGTAAGTTATCTAGTATAAGGGGTGGGAAGGGAATTGGCTGGTTAAAGCCAAATTGCCTTATGGCTCTATCTGGATGGTGCCACTCAATGATATGGAAGCATATTAGTGGAACACTAGACATCCAGCATGACTGACCATTTTTACAATAATCTGGGAGCATATAGATTATGTTATTGTAAGGCCCCCACTTAAATTGCATGTAAAAAATGGTAATAAATTTTACATTATAAACAATAGACACATATAATCTAAACATATTATGTTAATGTACAAATGGATTATATTTTAATAAAAACTTGTTCCGTGGATTGCGTATCTAATGTTTCTCAATATGTATTGATATTCATCCTATTAATGTTATGAATGTCTAGTTGTTGTGTCCACCTAATATAACATCGGGTTAAAAATTAATAGACAAATTGCCTTATACTTAAATTTCAATAAAAAAAAATTCATTTATATTAAATATGTTAAGATACCTGAAACCATAAGGCATGGTTGGGTTTAGAGCATACGGTTGTATATGCTCAGGCCTAAATTGTGGAATTATTTCCCACGCCCACATTTGCAGGAGTTGTAGATATCCAGCAACTCCTTTTGCATCAGGACAAGTGGCCTTGCATAGATCTCTCTATAGCCAAGTTAGACATATTGACCCCCAACTATATTAGCCAACGGATTCCAAATCCTCTAGAAGAGGTATCAACATCAAGTGGACCAATGATGAATTTTGGGATGCAAATAACATTCCACCAAAACATTTCAGCATCCACGCACAAGCATGCTGTCATATCAATTCCGGTGTTGCATTATCAAGAATTTCACTAAATGTTCCATCCAACCATGTCAACTTGACTTTACTCCCGTGTAGATCATTTACAGGAGGAACTACTCCAAGCATATTATGATAAATATTTATCCAATCCATGTTTGTTCTTCCAGTCACAGGTTCACCCTCAATTGGTAAACCTGTTAAAATTCCAATATCTTGAAGCGTAATTGTGGCTTCAACACATGTCAAATAAAATGTGTGTATTTATGGTCGCCACCTTTCAACAAGCGATGTGATTAAATTCCAATCTAAATGAATCATACCAATTTCGGCAATTCCTACCAAACCAGCTGCTCTTATATAAGGTAAAATTCAAAGGTCAATATATGTATAGTGTTCATCAATGCTACTCCTTCTTGTCCTCAATAAATCCCTCTTAACCTTTCGCATAAATAAAATAAGTCAAACCATAAAGTAAAAAATAAATAAACAAATAAAAACTTGTTATGTAAAATATAGTTATAATTAAAAAATTATTGAATTATTCCATATTGCATTAGATCGGTGTCTTCCTTGAAATGTTAGTAATTTTTTGATTAATAGACCCGGATTTATTCGTGCAGCTCCTATATGGCAATCCATGTCAAAACCTAGATCAAATTTTACATCATACATGTTCAATGAATCATTAAATTTTATTTTTTTGTTTATCTTATATTTGTTCTACTAATTTTATTTATTGTTATAATTATTTTAAATTATTTTATATATATATCATCAATATATTATTATCTAACTTTTGAATTAATATTATATTTTATTTCGTAAATTATTATGTAATAAAACTAAAAAATTATGACAAAATTACATAAAATATTTAACATTGATAAATAATATGATAAATAATAAAATACACTTAAAACGATAATGAAATGTAAATTTAAACATAACTAACATTTTCATTCATATAGGCCTAATTTTAATGTTCTAATGAACATAATATTTAGGCCATTTATTATAATTATACCAGATACAATAAGTTTTTTGAGATACTAGCATTGTATCTCTAATTTTTAAAAAATTATCTTCACCAATATCAATAACATCTTTCACAAATATGAGTACTAATTCCTCATATTTTGTTACATGAGACATATTTCAAATTTTCATGATACATTTCCAATAAGTTATTGGTAGTATCATCCAAATAGATTCCACCATCTTTGCCTCAGTCATAGGATATCATCTCATAATAATATCTTGTAATTTTTTACTTATTTTAATAATATGATCGGATATTATCATGCCCTTTTCAATTCGGCTATTGCACAAATCATCCAATTTTTGGTTGACAATTTCCTTTGCAATATCACTTATCATTGCTCTTGGTGTTAAATATGTGTACACCATGTATAATATGAAATTCATAAAAAATATATTAATTTATGTAATTAAGTATTTCCATATTATTGTTTTCTCAAATATTTGCAATACATGCATCAATTGTATTTATCAAATTTCTTAATATAAATATAAAAACCAACATAATAATAAACAATCAATTATCAATTTCATATCAAATTTATAAAAATATGTCATATAACAAATAAATTTTTAATATATAATTTTTAAAAAATTATATAGGATGAAGTTAAAATTAATCATCTAAACTTACACTAGAAATTAATCATCCAAACTTACACTAGAAACTAATCATCCAAACTTACACTAAATATATTTTTAAAAATAAATTTAGTAATAATAATAATAACTTACCTTTGATAATATTGACCGGATTTATGTTACAAACTTTACAACACTTATAATTTAAAAATGAAAATAAAGTTAGTCAAAAATTTAAATTTTATTAACAAAATTAATTTATAATATATTCACATAATATTACCTTTTTTTAACCTTGATAAAATCTTCTACAATAACTTCAATAAAATTTCTATCACGATAATAAACTACTGAAATTATTCAATGTAAAAAGAAAGGATATTAAACTGAGAGAAAAGAACAATGAAATGAGGGCATAAGTGATCAAGGGAGACCTCAATTTGGGTTTTATAACAAAAATTAAAAAAAAAAAATGCAGAACCTGTACTCTGCTGTACGCATGGGATTTACTGTGCATGCAGTGCATAGTAAATCCTGTGCACCTGCAATTTTGACCATTAAAAAAAATAATGAATGGTAGACGCTGCAGGGCATGTGATTTACTATGCCTGCAGCGCACAGTAAATCCTGCTCCCGCAGGTTTGACCAAATAAATAAAAAAAAAAGAAAACGGCACATCATGTGTCGATTTATGTCAGACCGGGGCTGTAACACCCCCGCCGCCGCCCCCGTTGGAAGGGTGCCGGCGGGCGCGCTACCCAATGCTCACTTACAACATACATACATACATACAGGCGCTAAGCAGAAGCATTCACTAAAAATAATGATAAAGACAGAATATAAATCTCATACAATCAAAATATAGAGTTAAATACAAACCCAAAAAATTACATCAATCCTTTACAAAAAGTTACATAAGTCACTATACAAAAATATTACATACAAAGAGAATTATAGGAGGAGATAACAAAAAAATAAAGACTCTACTCCTATGTGGCCGACTTGCAGATGCGCAACGCGAGCAATCTCCCAAAATCCTGTCACCTACATGGGACAAGAACCCGTGCTAAGCGATAACGCTTAGTGGGGAGGAACAAAACACAATAGAGCACTATGCAAGATATTAAACATTATCATACAGAATTCACTAAACATCAGAGGGCAGAAATAGATATACAGCTCAAGAGTCACTATACGATATCATAATTAAAAACAGAAAACATGAACATTGATCATAATCAGAATCACGCAATAATTAGAACACTTCACTAATCACACACTAGACACTTAACACAATAGCCTGAATTCAATGGTGGAGGATACGGGAACACGGCACGGGAGACCGAAGCCTCAAAAACAGTTTTAATACTCGAAGGTAGCGCGGGAGACCAGAGTCTCAAAACATTTTATCACTACACGGAAGATGACCATCTCGGAGGTTGACTGCTTCGCCCAAATGGGACGGACACGGTAGCTGCACTCACTAACACTTCTTAAGCATGCTTAATTATCCAGGACCTTGACACTTCAGGCTCGACAACTCATTCACTCACACGACAATACACAATCAAAACAAGATTCAACTCAGGACTCTAACATCAAATAAATTCATAACTAAGACACTAGTACAATGATATCACGAGTCATAAGCACAAACATATTTCATGCAATAGTGAGAAACCGTGCAAAGTGGAACAAAAGAAACACATTCCGAAAATAGGGCAAGCAGGAAGGGCCTCTATCGCGATCGTGACAGTGTCGCGCTCGCGACAGAGCACGAGGCACCTCCTCGCGAGCCCGCGCCAGAAGGCCTGCTCGCGACGAAGTCCGCTAGGCAGATTTGCACAACCGAGCTCTGTCGCGCTCGTGACAACGTCGCGGTCGCGACAGAGACCAGTCTCTTCCTCCTTGCGAGCACGCTCGGCAGCATGCTCGCGCAGGAACTCAGCTACCGAGCTCTCTGTCGCGCTCGCGATAACGTCGCAGTCGCGACAGAGGACTCACTAGCAACAAGGGGCCAATCCACATTCTGTCGCGATCGCGCTAGTGTCGCGATCACGACAGAACCCAGAACTGTCCAAAAACTGCACTTTTCCTACTCTTTTCACACACAATCCTTCATACATGCAAACAACATAAACAAACACTTACCTCAAGCCTCTTGCACAATACCGCATCACTCTCAAGCCACATATACACATTTACGCAATAATCAAGCATCAATTCATCAAGGATTCACTCACAACCAAACTCAAAATTCATTAACATAACATGCTCATACACCAAAAACACATACCATCCTCACTATATCACTAACATTTCACTATAAATCACTACTTATTTAAACATGCATTCCTCTAACAAAACACTCAAGGTTACAAGTAACATACAATTACAAGATAGAATTGATCCAAGGAGGAAAAAAATAGGGGAAAAACATAGTCCACAAACACAGCTCCCAAATACGACCAAAGTAAGCTCCCAAATACGACCAAAGTAAACTCCCAAACCTGGAAATCGTAGCTTCAAACCGAGCCCCTCACGAGTTTGCTTTCTCTTTTCCCTTGCTCTTTCTTCTAGCTTCCGATTCTTGCACAAAACCCAGCCACAACACACTCAAATCAACCCAAAATTCCACAATCAAAAACAGAAAAAGAAGGAGAAGAGAAGAACCGAAAAACCAAAGAACTCCAAACCACTTACCTTCAAAAACTTAGCTCAACCCTCAAGATTCCCACTCAAAGCTCAAAGAAAACACAAGAGGAAAGGAGATGAGAGCAGAAAAATGGAAGCAAGAGAGAGAGAACGGGAAAGAAGAAGAAAAGAGGAAGAAGTGAGCTAGCTTCCACTGGAAGCTAGGAAAATTCTGCCCTTCCCTTCCCTCTCTCTTACTTTTCATTTAATGCTCACCAACCCCTTGCCACTTGTCACAATCTTAGAGAATCAAACCATCTACTTTACTTAACCACTCTTGGCACCATACACTACACACACACTAACTTCTCTCACACTAATATCTTCCATGCACCAAACTTCACTTACACCATAACATTTCTCATAACCCACTTACATCCAAGGCACCATGCACCAAAAACCACACAATAAAATCTCTAAGTCCACTTATATCCTACTCCCATACACAACAAGCACACCATAACATTCCTTTACTTAACTTATTACTTAATTAATTAATTCCTTAACAAATAATTTTTTATTATCCAAATTTTCTCTTACTCAAATTACGAAAATACCCTTACTTTACCGACTTATCACGCAGATTCTGATCAGGCCCTTTTTGGGTTGTTACAGGGGCCCACTCCCTGGTTTGCTTTCCACTAGACAAAATAGTGTGTTTTGGCAGGCGAAAACCGGCAGGAGTACCGGCGTTTTCAGTCAGATCGGGGGCCACTTCTCGGGGTGCTTTCCACCAACCAAGCCTACCGTTTTTAAGGCAATTTAATTGCCTTTTGGATGTGGTCCCCACGTGTCAGAAAATGGCACATTATGTGCCATTTTCTGACACCCTATTTTTCTAATTATTTCTCTTGTAGCACCAGATTTCTAATTATTTTAAAGCATAACACTAAAAATTAAAAAAAAAAACCCTTGTCTATGTTAGTGTTTAACAATTCACAGTAAGAAGATGAATTAGAAGAGAATTTTGAAGGTTTAATGGATAAGGAACAATGTGTCCATGGCTGTTTCCCGGGGAATGATAGAGTCCCATGTTGAGGACAAACATTGAGAGCAAGGGGTTGTAGATTGTGTAATGCACACTTGCATTCTCTGTGGTATGGTCTTATTTCAGTGTCACGCATTGTTATTCTTCCATCAAAAACACACTGAATCAGTACCTCAGTTGCTACACTGCCCATTCTCTCTTATTATACTTTTCTGATTAATGTATTAGTTTTTATGGATAAGTTGGTGGGATTTTGAAAGCTTTTAAGTTCATCCTTGAACTCAAATGCTTATATAGAGCATACAAATTAATACTGCTGTGAGGCGTAGATGAGAACTAGAAACTAAAAATACAATATCTGTTAGTTTAATTATAACTAATAAGCTTATTCTTAATGAAATTCTAGTTCTTGACTATTAATTATATGTCCAAAGTCAGACAAACACAAAACGAGGATAGGTTGCCTTGGCTTGCTCCACTTTAATTTTATTCTTTAATCCATTAATAGCATAGTGTTTGTACATAGTTTTCTCTAAAGAAAATTATGTATTTTTAAGGTTATATGTTTGGGGAATATTGGCCCTCGAGAACGAATTTTAACGAACTCCTAACTACGTTGGAAAGCAGTTTATTGTTATTGACTTACTCTGTAAGTGTCCAAAACATGGAAAAAAAAAAACAAAACCAAAAAAGGAATGATCCAAATGGCGACAATTACTATAACTATGAAAATAAAATGGTTGGATTCTTATAATTAAGAAATTATTTAACTAACTAAGATTGGTCCAAATTTTCTTTCCTTAGGTAGTATGGTTGGCAATTTCAATGCATCCAACCCTACCCAAGTGGGAGATCATTCGGTGCACAACATGCAATACTGCCTAATCGAATAATTAAAGTAAACTGATTGTTTAGGACGTAGTGTGCAGCATAATCGCACATTGTATATTAAATTAACACTCCGTTTGAAGTGTTTATATATATATAATTTTGACATACTTTATAAATAAAAATAAACACTAATTTTGTTAAGTCACATTTTTTATATATATATACACGCATTCATATACAATACATGAATTACATAATGAAAAATTACAAAATTACAAAAAATGATAAAAGGATTTAAGAAAGAATGTGGGTTGGTAGGATACTTTGGGCCCATATGTGCGTTTAAGTCCAATTGTTAGGCCAATCTCACTGAATGAAATAAAAGAAATCTTTAAAATTCTAAAGGAAATTACACAAAATATCATTTTAAAAAAAAATATATATAAAGTTTCAAACTTACCCTATTTCTAAATTTGCATTTTAAAAATGCCTTCTTCTTTTGGTTTTTTTACTCTCATTCTGGCCATTGTGATATCTGGTCTTTTCATTTCTAACAACCACTCTTATCTCTCTATTCTTTTACATGATTCATCGGAAGTTCTCCATTTCATTTTGCGGCCATTGGTTTTCTACGGAATTTAATTCAGTCACTCGAGGCATCAAAATCTCTTATTTTTGTTGGATTTTTTTTATTCAGACAGAAAAATAGCAGTCAAACTTTTTATTTTTACTTGTCACTTACATGGAATGAAAGTGAACTTAAATAAATACAAGTGTGGGTAACAAACTTTCACAAAAGATCTTCATCACTCCCTCACACACCTATAAAATATTTGCTTCCCTAAAAATGTTCTACTACAATTCAAAATAATTCAAAATCATAAGGCCAAGTCTTTTGACTAACTCAAAGAAGAACCTTATTGACTAAAATAATTCAATCAACAAGGTAAATAGTAAATACTTAAATTAATTTCTACATTAATCTTCAACAATGTGAGTTTTTTCTTCTTGTTGAGATTGATTTCTTCTTTTTCTTTGTTACTTGTTCACTAGATGCTTTTTGACTTTTCTTCAACTTGATTTGTTTCTGCACTGTTAATTTCTGTATTTGATTTATTGTTATATATTTTGTTGATGCCTTTGTATATGTTTTCTTGGATTTTTCTTTGTAATCTTAGTAAATTATCGTAAAATTATGTAAAATAAGTAGTCCCCTGATTTCTACAGTTGGGACGACCTAAATTGGAATAAAATTCAGACTATATATCTGTTTTTTGCTTTTAAATTTTGAATTTCAATAATCTTCTATACTTGTTGTGTCTATATTACATGTTTTTCATTTATTAATTTACTCATATGTAGGCCATCAGGAATTAGTTCTTTTTCTTTTCCTTTTGTGTTTAATAGATATTGCCAAGAATTTTCTACTTCTTTTAGCCCATTTGATGCTGATGGAATTTTGCTAAGATTTTAACTTGTGAAGTTGAAGCACGAACCTAATTTAATGTTCAATGTGTAGATAAATTTTCTTATTGATAACCGGACTCTTCGAGTCATAGCTCGGTATGTACTTAACCGGACATGAATTATATGTCGAACTTGTGTGATATGAGTCCGGCAACCAGACACTCAGACAATTGCTATAATAGTTGCTCGGTTCCGGTAACAGTTCGGTAATAAATTATGGAAAGTCATCAGCAACGAATATTTCCCAGATATTGAAGAGATTCTGATCTTACAATGATGGAAAGTACCAAGAATCACTCAACAAATCTTCACAAATCGGGAATCAAGCATCAATCAAGAGATTAATGTGATTTTCTCCTATTCAAGAGATTATTTCCTATTTCGCACAGCTCTATATAAAGGAAATCATCATGTACATTATGGTCTCTCCGAATTCTTGAAAGAAAACCCTTGCTTTGCCAATTAACTGACTTGATCGTCGGAGTCTCCCTTGTCGGAACACCCGACAGTTTTGTGGTTCTTTTCAGGTGACTTAAGCGAGGAACAACCGGAAGATTTTACTTTGTTATCATTTGGTGCGGTGAGCGTGGAACACTCCACAGATTTCAGTTGATCCACAGATTTCAGTCAGTAATGGACCTCTTTCCCGATTTACCTGTTTCTGCTGCCCCAGCTTCTAGCCATCCCAGCAGTGCAACCCAACCCTCAGCCGATTTTCTTGGCCAACTCATTCAAAGCCTCCAACCAGCTTAGCCAGAGCAAATCTCCCCACTCCCAGCACGACAATTATTTCCCCCTACACAGATCCAAACACCAACAACACCGCAAGCACCCATGGCTATCCCAGCGATCCCAGGTTTGACCCCCCAAACTGCCCAAACTTTGCTTACCGCCCTGTCAGCTATGGCGGCCCAGGCACCATCCGTGGTCCAAACAGTAACACCCCCCACTTTAACACATATACAGCCTCCTGCCCAAACACCACCTCCATCACTGCCAAGCACCTTGGCCCCTGGTACCACCGTCACTATGACAGCCGAGCAGTTTGAGAGATTATTTGAAGAGAGAATGCAGAAATATCAGAACCGAAGTACTTTGCAGTACCAGGGCAGTTTCTGGTCTCCTCTATCTCGAGACATCTTGGCTACCCCGTTTCCCCAAATACGCTTGCCGAATCTGCCAAAGTATAGCGGTAGCACAGACCCCCGAGCTCATTTAGACGAGTTCCACCACACTATGCTGGTTCACACAACGGAAGAGGCAGCTTTGTGTAAAATCTTTCCCCAAACACTCACTGACTCGGCTCAGATATGGTTTCGTAACCTCCCAGAAAATTCGATTTATAGCTTTGAGCAGTTCAGTGACATGTTCATTGCCAAATTTGTAACAGCCATCCGACCAGCTAAAGTGTCTGCCAACCTTACTATGGTGTATCAGGAGAAAGGGGAAACACTCCGAGCTTACGTGGAGAAATTTAATGCTGTGGCCATGGACATTCAAAACTTAAATTTGGAGGTGGCTATTAATGCTCTTATCCGAAATACGAGGTGCCAAGACTTTAGTGATTCCCTCAGTAAGAAGCCCCCGGGTGACTTTACCGAGCTCATGTCTCGGGCACACAAGTACATACGCATGGATGAAGCTCGCAGGCTCAGATATCGCTCGCAGAACAGAGATTCGGATAGAGGGTTTCGCACAGGGCGAGATAGAAGCAATAATGGTAGAGATGAGGTTAGAGGAAGGGGGGCTAGCCATTCCAACCGAGCTTATTTGGTCTCAAAACCGAACACAAGAAACAAACAAGAAGAACGGTTTACACCGTTAACGGCCCCGAGGTCCCAAATCTTGGCCTGGTTGAAGGAGAAGGAGCGGGTTAACTGGCCGCGTCCGATGATGGATGACCCTAGTAGAGACCAGAGCCTATACTGCTCCTTTCACAGGGATAAAGGCCATCAGACAAATGAGTGCCGACAGTTGAAACGTGAAATTGAGTACTTGATCCGGCAGGGCAAGCTCGGGCAGTTTGTGAAGAGTACTGATAGGAGGGAGTGAGATAGGTCTCCTTCACAGAGAAGACAAGATAACAGAGCTAGCTCAAGCAAAAAAGCTCCAACCGGGGTGATTCATGTGATTGCAGGAGGCCTGCATTATGATGTTTTTGAGGAGTCCAGAAAGCGGAAGGCTAAGGAGGTATTTTCTGTGGGAACAGGCCGAAGAGGGGGAAGTTACGAGGTGACGTTTTTCGAGGCAGATGAAGCTCATGTCCGGACTCCCCACACCGATTCGCTTATTGTGGAAGCAATGATACAAAACTATCTGGTTCAGAGGATCTTGATAGATACTGGAAGCGCGGTGAACCTTATCACTTTACAGGCCTATAAAGCTTTGGGTTTGTCAGTCAATCGGTTGGAAGCAGTTTCAGCACCCCTCATCGGTATATCTGGGCAACCGGTCAAGGTAGAAGGCTCGGCTGTATTAGATTTGCAGCTCGGTGATGAGGAAAAAGTGTGCAGTTGCAAGAGCTGTTTTATGGTGGTTGACATTCCACTTGCCTATAACGTGATCATCGGGCGGCCTCTTTTAGTTGGGGTGGACGCTTACATCTCGATGCGTAAGCTGCTTGTGAAGATACCTGTTGAAGGTGGTGTGGCCGTGCTAAGAGGCAGTCAGAAAGCGGCTCGGGAGACTTATGTTAGCATGTTAAAAGAAGCAGATCAGGCATTACCCTTAGACACACTGAATATTCCAACGGCTAGGAATGCGGAGCCCATGGACTCACTCCGGGAAATCGAGCTTTCACCAGGAAAGGCTGTCAAGATTGGTGCTAGTAAAGAGGGGAAAGAGAAAGAAGCATTGGTAGCGGTACTGTCAGAATTTAGTGATGTGTTTGCCTGGCAACCCTCAAACATCAAGGGAATCTCTTCCGAGGTAATGTGTCATGCTCTCAATGTCCAACCGAGCTGCAATCCTGTCAAGCAGAAGAAGAGGAACCATGCTCCCGAGCGACAGCTGGCAATGTCGGAGGAAGTTGATACACTGCTGCAAAACGGGTTCATTAGAGAAGTGTTATACCCGGACTGGCTGTCAAACGTGGTTCTGGTGAAGAAGGCCAATGGAAAGTGGCGTATATGTGTTGATTTCACTGATTTAAACAAGGCCTGCCCGAAAGATTGCTACCCACTGCCAAATATTGACCTCCTGGTCGACTCGACTTCGGGGTTCGAGGAATATGCTTTCCTGGACGCCTCTGCCAGGTATCACCAAATCCCTATGAAGAAGAGCGATGAGGAGAAGACTGCTTTTGTCACACATCGGGCTACCTACTGTTACCGGGTCATGCCATTCGGGTTGAAAAATGCCGGGGCCACTTACCAGAGGTTAATGAATAAGATGTTTGCGGGGCAATTGGGAAGGAATGTAGAGGTGTATGTTGATGACATGATCGTCAAAGGAAAGACCGCTGCAGACTTACCTCGAGAACTAGCGAAAACATTCGGGGTACTCAGGGAGTTCAGTCTGAAGTTAAACCCAGAGAAGTGCGCCTTCAGAGTTCAATCTGGAAAATTCTTGGGGTACATGATTTCAAAGAAGGGAATAGAGGCTAATCCAGAAAAGATTCGCGCCATTCTGGAAATGGAGCCACCAAGATCGGTAAGGGATGTTCAGAAACTCAATGGAAGGGTGACGGCTCTAGGTAGATTCATTTCTTGTTCGGCTAAGAGATACCTTCCTTTTTACAGCACCCTTAAGAAAGTAAAGTGTTTCGAATGGACATAGGAATGCCAGAAAGCGTTTGACGAACTGAAAAACTTTCTCAGTACCCCACCTCTTTTAAGTCGGCCATCACCGGGGGAAGCACTGTATATGTACCTGGCGGTCTCATCGGGAGCCTTGGGGTCGGTCTTGATAAGGGAAGAAGGCAGTCAGCAGTTTTCGATCTATTATACTAGCAAGGTTCTAAGAGGGGCCGAGTTGCGGTATCCTATTCTAGAGCAGCTTGCTTTAGCATTGGTGATTTCCGCTGTCAAGTTACGCCTATACTTCCAGGCCCATACGGTGACAGTAAGGATGAACTCAAACCTCAGAAAGGTTTTGCAGAAACCCGAGGCCTCTGGGAGAATAACGGAATGGGCAGCTCGATTGGGAGAGTTTGATGTCCGATATGAGGCTCGACCATCTATGAAGGGTCAAGTTTTGGCAGACTTTGTGGCAGAATTGCATGCACCCCCGCGAGAGCCTAGTCCTTGCTCATGGAAATTGTACATAGATGGTGCATCCTCGTCCGTGGGTGCTGGAGCCGGGGTGATTTTGATTGGACCAGGGAAGATTGTGATCAGGGCAATGGCTCACATAGCATTCCATGCAACTAACAATGTGGCTGAGTATGAAGCTCTCAGTTTTGGCTTACAGCTCGCCATAGAGGTAAGACCGGATTCCTTGAATATCTTCTCCAACTCACAGCTTGTCGTTAGCCAGGTACTCGGCAAATTTGAGGCCAAAGACATTGCGATGATCAGATACAAGGAATTAACTGCTGCACTCTTCTCCCAACTTGAGAGCCGGGGTTGTGCATGGTCCATTGATCAGGTGTCAAGGGAGGAGAATGCCGAGGCCGATGTGTTGGCCAAACAGGCTTGCCTTCAAGATCAACCAGCCGTATCAAACATCATTTGGTCCATCATATCTGCCCCTACACACGAGACATACAAGGTACACTTGCAAGAGCCAATGGATGGGTGGAGGCTTCCCATCTACACATATCTGAGTAGCGGAGCTCTACCTGAAGATCAAGTACAAGCTCGCAAGACAGTTCGGCGATCCAGTCGGTATGCGATCCTGGATGATCAGTTATACAAGAGATCGTTTTCGGCTCCCTGGGCAAAGTGTTTAAGTACTGAGGAAGGGAAATATGTGTTAAGAGAAATTCATGAAGGTATTTGTGGGGCCCATGAGGGAGCACAGGCAATAGCTCTGAAGGCGCTATTGCAAGGGTACTATTGGCCTAGCATGGAGGGCAATGCGAAAGAGCTGATTAAGAGGTGCGATAAGTGTCAGCGGTTCGGCAATCTGAGCCATCAAAAAGCTGCTCCCCAGATTTCGATACATAGTCCCTGGCCATTTGCCCAGTGGGGGATTGATATAGTGGGCCCATTCCCCTTAGCAACCGACAAACGGAAGTTCTTAGTGGTAGCAGTGTATCATTTCACAAAATGGGTAGAGGCGGAGCCTTTGGCAACCATAACTCCGGCAAATATTATCAAGTTCGTTCAGAAGTCCATTATCATGAGTTTTGGTATCCCACATTCCATTGTCACAGACAATGGAAAACAGTTTGATTGTGCAGTTTTCAAGGGATGCTGCGCGGACTTGAAGATCCAACTTTGCTTCACCTCGGTATACCATCCGCAGGCTAACGGCATGACTGAGGTAACTAACCGGACTATTCTTGCAGGTCTGAAGAAACGACTCGACTCAGCGAAGGGTCTTTGGGTGGATGAACTATACAACGTCCTCTGGGCTTACCGAACATCGCCAAGATTAGCAACGGGAGAAACCCCCTTCTCACTCACATATGGGACAGAGGCGGTTATCCCCTGTGAGATCGGTATGCCAAATGCCCGGACTTCTAGTTTTGATGAAGCAGCCAATGACTCGCACCTGTTGTGTGAGCTGGATAGATTGGAAGAGCAAAGAGAACATTCTCAGCTGCGATCCGCTGCATACAAGCAAAGGATGTCATCTTACCATGATCGGAATATAAAGCCGAGGACATTCAGGATCGGGCAGCTAGTCCTTAAAAAGGTAGTCGCTTCACAAACATCGGCCGGAGTGGGCAAGCTGAATCCCAACTAGGAAGGCCCTTACATAGTTCATGATGTCAAGGGGGGAGCATATCGGTTGAAAGATTCTTCCGGGAAAATACTTCCCCACTCATGGAACATTTCAAATCTGAAAGTCTATTATCAATAGCTCGGCTCTGCGTTCTAATGGCTCTCTCAGCTAGTAAGTCATCTGTCAATTTTCAGAATAACTGTACTTCAAACAGTTCGGATTTTTGCCTAAATCAATTGTACTTGCAACAAATTCAATAAACGAGGTATATTCATGAAAATACAGTGTCTCCTATTATAATTATCTGTATCAGAATCGCTATAGCTCGGTTCAATACAACCGCCGACAGGGCGTCCATCCAATATTACCGCCGACAGGGCGTATATTTAAAATCACCGCCGACAGGGCGTACACTCTCATATTAAATAATGAAATCGATTAAGCTCACTCGGCTGTTATGCCATCGAGCATTTTATAACCTGAGTGTTTAAATCGATTAAGCTCGGTCACAACTCCCAAGGACTTTTTATTTTAAAGAGCTCGCTCGGGAGCAGCGCCACGACAACATCCGGTAATTCAATTGCAACTCCTCAAAAAAGTATATCAGGTTGGACATCACATTCAAAATGTCATTTAAATTATGCCAAATGATGATTTAAATAATTTGATAAATGCGAGCAAAAATAAATTCAGATTTCATTCAACTTAAAAGAAAAGTACAACGATCATTCATCCGAATACACTTCGTCCAGCCAAGACCAGTCCATATCCGGATGGCGCTGTTTAACAGCATCAGAAAGCTTCTGACTAAATGCGAGGCATTTAGCGACGGCCAACTCCACGGACTTGTACTCAAGATCGGCGAGTTTCTCCTCTAGGTCGGCTTGACCACGCTTTGTTTCATTGAGCTCCGTCCGAAGACTCGATAGCTCGGTCTCCATTTCCTCCTTCCTCCTACCACTTTCCGCTGCTTTTTCCAGTGCCTCAGAAATATTATTCTTGGCCTCTTGCTCTCTGATCTCGGCATCCAGAGCTCTCTTTTCAGCCTCTTTTAACTTGGCTTCCACGGTATTAGATCTAAAGCACTGCCCAGCGACAGATCGAGCTTCCCGATTGTAAGACATGATCAGGTGGTTCATTTTCCCTATAACGGCACCGCTCAGCATTGAAGCCTACACAAGTATAGAAAACGGTGAAAAGAGCACGGCATTTTATAAGAAATCAACTAGAGGAAGAATATCAAAGAATGGCTAACCTCAACTTGGTGTCTCTTGATGGCAAGGCTCAAGTCCTCGACTTTCCAGCGTGACATAGGGGCAACCTTGTGAGGGATATAAGCAAGGTGATGTACAAAGTCACAAAAGCCCGAATTTTGTTCGGAATACGCATCTCCTTCCTCTTTCAATTGAGTGCATATTTCATTGGCAAAGGTCCTCAAATCCCTTCTCTGAGAATGGGGATCCGAGGTGCCAGCGGCGGCGTCTCCTTCCGGGGAATGAAGCCCAGGTGGGGTCTGCGGGTCAACCGACGGCATCCGAACAGTTGGGATGGGGGGTGAAGTGTCTTCTAGCACAACAGTTGGAATTGGACTTGCGGCAGCAGCAGTGGCTCCCATGCTGGACTCCCCTGGCGTTGACCCGGTAGTTTTCTTTGACGTTTTGCCTTCATCATCTCAACCATGCTCGGTCTCTCTGCTCGCTTCATTTCTGCAAAAAACCGAACAATGAGAGAGTATTAGAACTGAAGAATCGATAAGAGAAAGTACCTCTTCTTTGGCGACGAGAAGAGGTTGTTCGGTCCAAACCAAACATAAGCTGATCTCTAATATCGATCTTGTCCGACGCTAAAGCTCTCCATCTGGCTAGAGTTCATTCTTCCTCCTCGGAGAGAAGGATGGGGTTGTCGTTCTTATTCACATATCGACCCCACGTTGTTCGGAAAGGAAAGTCATTGTTGCTCTCGACGACAAAGAATCGATTCTTCCAATTCTTCAGAGATTCTGGATTTCCCCTGAACACCCCGTAACCAGCTCGGGCTTGGACACAGTTGTGATCTTCAGTAGTAATTCGGAGCCCCACCACATGGGTAGCGTGAAAGAGCCGAACTATTAGTTCGATGCCGTTGTCTGCTGCCCACATTTGCAGGGCGGATATGGTTCGCCAAGCATTGGGATGAATCTGGCCCATGGTTAAACCATAGCGATTCATCAGCTCGACCTCAAATGTAGTAGGAGGAAGGCTCATCCCTGCTTCGAAATCGGCCTCATACACAGTTATGGTTTTCTTGCCTGAGAACTTTGCATTAGCTCGAAGACTGGCTCCAGGCACTCGGATCTTATAGCTTTCAGGAATCCCTAATCTTGTATGAAGCTCGACCATTTCACTGGTTCTCACAATCGAGCCAATACTACCTACTCGAGGATTCCTTTTTGGCTCTTTCCCTCTAGGCTGATTTGGCTGGCTGGTACCGGGAGACTCTGGAATATCTTCGTGTAAGAGTCCCTCTTCGACTCTTTGGCTCTCAGTTGAACCCTCAGAAGCACTCATGGTGAAAAGGAGGAAAAAAAATGAAGTACTAACCTGAGATAGGAAGGAGAGATGTAGAAGACGCAAAATGCTAAGGGATGCTTGAGGTAGTAAAGACTGAACAAGAGAGAAGTAGAGCAAAAAATGCTGAAATCCAATCTGAAATCCCTAAGAAAATCGAAAGTGAAAGAAAGGAGAAGAAGCCACAATTTATATGAGAACGGGACCACTCAGATGAGGACAAATGGCAAGCGTTGATTGAGTGAACTGACAATAATTACTCATTGCACGGTTATCAAAGAGGCGCCATCATCGCAGGGCCTGGCACAACCGTTGGATCACAGTTCACGAAACGACTGCGCACAGTGAACGACGCGCCTGTCCACGCTTTTTGAAGGTCACGCGCACAGCTGTCAATAGGGCAGTTTTAGTAGCCCTACGCGCGCTCTCTGGGAATGTTAGGTCAACGCTCCTATAACATGAATGTTATCATCTGAGGGGGGGGGGGACTTATGACAACCGGACTCTTCGAGTCATAGCTCGGTATGTGCTTAACCGGACATGAATCATATGTCGAACTTGTGTGATATGAGTCCGGCAACCAGACACTCAGACAATTGCTATAATAGTTGCTCGGTTCCGGTAACAGTTCGGTAATAATTATGGAAAGTCATCAGCAACGAATATTTCCCAGATATTGAAGAGATCCTGATCTTACAATGATGGAAAGTACCAAGAATCACTCAACAAATCTTCACAAATCGGGAATCAAGCATCAATCAAGAGATTAAGGTGATTTTCTCCTATTCAAGAGATTATTTCCTATTTCACACAGCTCTATATAAAGGAAATCATCAGGTACATTATGGTCTCTCTAAATTCTTGAAAGAAAACCCTTGCTTTGCTAATTAACTGACTTGATCATCAGAGTCTTCCTTGTCGGAACACCCGACGGTTTTATGGTTCTTTTCAGGTGACTTAAGCGAGGAACAACCGGAAGATTTTACTTTGTTATCACTTATCAAGCTTCCTGGAGGTGTGCTACTTGCAAAGGTAAGTCTTCTTAAAAGGTTGACACTCATAAAAAGTGCCCTGATGATGGACATAAGGAAAATGAGGTTCTAGCTCACAAGGTGCTAATGGACATAAGGAAAATGAGGTTCTCAAGTCAACAAAAAAGGAAAGTTCAACAATTGAAAAATATTTGTAGAAAAAGTCAAACATGATAAGTGAGCTGAAAATTGCTAGTGATGTTGTGACTAATGAGCAACGTACAAGTCCAAGCTGTGATTCATTCCTTACCCCCCAAAGTTGGAAACATAAGAAAATCTGCCTTAGTCATAATGAAGGCTTTAGAATTTTTGAAGATGCCATGCACCATATAGAGCTAGAAAAATATTGCCTTGAAGCCAATAGGTCAAGTACTAATATGTACACGGCTGGTTCTAGCTCACTAGGTGCTAATGGACATAAGGAAAATGAGGTTCTCAAGTCAACAAAAAAGAAAAGTTCAACAATTGGCACTAGCTTATGTATTGGGGATTGATTTTTTTATGTCGGCTTTTATGTTGATGCAATTGATGTTGCTACTTCTATTTCAATTGCTGGATATGCATTTGTGACTATTGTAGCACTTTTCTGACTTAAATATAATAAGGACATATTAAATTGAAAGTTTAAACATTTTTTTTTGAATAGAAAATGATCATTTATAACTGAAAAGATCAAGTACAATGAGGGAGAATATCCCAAACCTTAAATGAATCGAACAAAATAGATGCCCTGGCTAACTTATGAGCCTTTTTTATTCATGCAAACTCGTTTGTGAGTAAAAATAATAATAATAAAGTCATTCTTGTATTATATTATTTCAATTCTTGACAATAATAAAGTCAATAATGCAACTATTATTAAACATATAATATATGTGACTTTATTCAATTCTTGACAAAAATAATATATAAAATACAAGAATGACTTTATTTTTGTGAATATTTAAAATAAAAAATAATTTCAGAATCCTATTTAATATAACACACGCAATATATATTATTTCATTAAAACGAAAATATTATTCAATTTTAATTATGTACATAATAAATATATTATTTTTATTTTGAATTATTTTAATTCAATAAATATTACTAATTTTTTATTTTAATAAATTGTTATTAAACTACAATTTTTTTATCCTATTTATTGAATTTAGTAAGAAAAATATTTATTCATATTAATAAAATAAAAAATAAAATTGAATTTATATTATTTTATTAAAAAAAAAGTGAAATTTTATTATTTTGGGGGGGGGGGGGGGGGGGGGGGGGGGGGGGGGGGGGGGGGGGGGGGGGGGGGGGGGGGGGGGGGGGGGGGGGCAACCGGCCAGCCATGGCTGCCGATTGGGCAGGGGGAAGCTATTGCAGCTTCCCCTTTACAAATAAAAAAAAAAATAAAAAAAAAATAAAATAATTCAATCCATTTCCGCAACAATGTGTTGCGGAAATGGATTGGGGGACAGCTGCAAAATGCAGCTTTCCCCATAAAATTAAAAAAAAAAAAAAAAAAGTAAAAGTGGGTTGCCCATTTCCGCAAGAATTTCTTGCGAAAATGGGCAAAATACCCCATTTTTCCAAATAACTTTTAACAAACCCCAAAACTCTAATTATTTTTTTTAAACACACTAATTATAAAAATGTCCCCAAGTTCCTATACATTCACAGGACTCAGTATTACTGTCACTGTAAGAACTTTCCTCACTTATATTATTTAAATCGTTTTCTGAATAATCTCATAAACTATTTTCAGAAGAATCATTTATTGCTAGTTTCATAATTTTTTCTTTTAGTTCTTCTGAGGTGTCTAAACTATTTACTTTACTTTTCATTTTACAATTTTTTGAATAGTGTCCTGGTCTACCACATTTATAACAAATTACTATATCCTTTTTATTGGGCCTTTTATTCTTATAAGACTTTTTCTTATGATAAGTTGTTCTATTAATGGGCATTTCTAATTCTATGTTGGGTCTAAAGGTCCTTTTCTTAGGATTATATTTTCGTTTTCGGGCAGAGGGTGCACTAATTCTTTCGTAACCATACTGTTGACAAAAATCTCCTAATTCTTTCCTATTATTAATATTTTCTCTTTTTAATTTTGCCTTAAGTTTCATATCAGAACATATTGCTAGTCCTTCTTTATTTATGCTATTTATTATTTGGCCATAAGATAATTCCTGATAAGGAATTACATCATCATACTCATTTCTTAACCTAGTTCTAACCTT
This sequence comes from Excoecaria cochinchinensis, assembly GCA_947683425.1. NCBI lineage: Eukaryota > Viridiplantae > Streptophyta > Magnoliopsida > Malpighiales > Euphorbiaceae > Excoecaria > Excoecaria cochinchinensis. The sequence continues at coordinate 16,542,099 of CANTUQ010000005.1, forward strand.
TTCAGCAAATAATTTGGGTAATCCTGCTACAAATCTCTCTTTCCAATATGAATTACTACAGTCAATTCTGGTCATAACTTTAGTTAAAAATACATCCTTATACCATCTAAAGTCTTGTAACTTGGGACAAGTAAGATTTTGTAATATTTCTGAATTTCTATCCTGATACTGACTGGGATCTCCTATAAAACATTTTGTTATGGCAAATATTAAAGTATTTACACTATCCTCCATTAATGTTTCTGTTTCCATTTCATTTTCCTTCTTTATTATAGTTTTAGTTGCCTTTAAGATATATTCTTGTTCTTGATGGGTTAAATAATAATCCCACCAACCTTTTAGTTGTCCTGAAAAACCAGAAATTAAAGCTTGAACCACTTGGTTTTCTCTGTTTCCTGCAGTTCTGTAGGCACTAGCTACCATGGTCATTTCCTCTAAAATATTTAATATTCTATATTCTGATTGTCCATCAATATTCTACTCATAGACTGATTTTTCATCATAATTAGATTGATAATTTTTCTCTTCTAATTGAGTATCCGGAGGAGTAGGTCTATTATAATAATTCCTGGTAGTAGGCAGTGGTGCATTTCTTCTTAATTTATTTATTTCTAGGGTATTTTTGAAAGTTGATTAAATTGGTCTTCTATTTTAGCTATTCAATCTGTATCAGAGTTTGACTCTAATTCTTTATTTATTACAGTAATCTGTTTATCTTTTTGTTTATTATCTTTAACTATTTTTGTATTAATATTTATGTTTCCTAATCTTTCTTCTATTTATTTTAATATAGATTCTTCTTTATTAAGGTTAACAGGAGTTCCTGTAAACATAAAAGGTTTAAAGAAAGGTTTTTCTTCTATAAACGATTTTGGGGTAGTAGTTTCAGTTGAAGATGGTTTTTGTATTACAGTTTCTATTCTATTTAATTGATTTCCAATTGTTTCTAAGGTTTGATTAGTATAATTATTCTGGAGCATTATATATTGAATTCTCTTATCTCTAGAGTCTTCTTCTTTTATTTCGATAAAAGGTATTCCTATATAATCCTGATCATTTTGTCTGAATACTATATTTTCTAATGGAGGATGAATAGAAATAATTCTTTCATCATTAGCTAAATTCCAAAGTTTTCCTACTTTGTTTAGCATGCTTAATTCCTTTTCAAATGGATAATTAATATTATTTTGGTAGCAATAATTTTCAAACCATAAAAATAAAGGAATATTAATTTTTTGATCTTCCATATCTTTATACCATATTTTCCTGAAATTCTCTAATTCTATTTGAGAGAAGTTATTGAAATACCATTCTCTTTTTTCTTTATTATATTCTGCCTTTAAATCTGCTCTTAAGAATTCCTTATTAATTTCAAAATTCATGTTTTCCAATTACTAAAATGTTTTATTAATAATTTTCCATTTGAGATCTAGTAGGACTAACTGAAGACTCGTTTTCTTCTGTATAGATAGGCCTAGGGATGTTTCCTTTGAAATCAATTCCCCTAATATCTAAATTTCTAGCTGAGGATGTACGTCTTAAAGTGCTAGCTGAGCTAGAAGGTCTATTGTTAGAATATACTGAGTGTCTACCTGTTTGAGGAGTATTTGAAAAATCTATTTCTACTGATCCATCAATTAGTTCTATTATTCTAGAGACTTGATTATCTATATCAATTGGTCTGGGTTCACTGATTTCTTGAAGGTTCCATCTAGTTGATCAAGTAATTTCGTCCCATTTTAATCTTTTAGGTATCTGAATGTTAGAGTGTGCCCTATTTCCTTCAAATATAATAGTTTCATTTCTGGTTAAGGTATTTATTGATTTTGGATTAATTGAACTTATCATAACCTTGTAATATATCCTGTAGATAACTGCTACAGCTTTTCCTTCTTCTTTGACATTTAAATTTTTTGTTTTTACTGTTAAAGTTAATGTATCCATTAAATGTCTGTCATATAAACTTAAAGTAAATCTTGGGTAGCGATTAAAATAAACTGGTCCATTAGCTAAATTAGTTTCTGCCATAGCTAATAAAGAGTTTGAAAAATCTAAATGTCTGGCGTCTCTTAAGCACATTAAAACATGGACATCTAACCCTAATCTAAATAAAGTTTTGATAGCTATCTGTACCGCTCCTATATGTAAAAACTTATATTTATTTCTCCTATGATTATTAATTGCTTCTCCTAAAAATAATTGAATATTAGCATGTTCCTGATTTATAGGTAGAGTTTGTTCTGTTGTTTTAATTGAATAACTAGACATAAAATCAAAAGTTCCTATTGAATATATTGTTTTAATATTCTGTTTTGGGATAGTCCAATTAAGTAAATCTTGTTCTACTTTATCTATATTTATTTCTAAAGAATTGATATCTAAAGAATTTCCTAAATCCTGGTTCGAATTAGAACTAGATCCTTTTTGATTTTCAAAGAGAATCTTAGATAGCCTATTCATATTAGCTTATCTTAATTAAATTTGCCTAAAAATAATCAACAGTAAAGATTGAACCTGAAAGTATTCACGGGACCACCCAGCTGCGGGACCACCTTATGCCTCTCCTGGGCTACTGGCTGACCAACGCATGCCTTCAGGGCTGACCAACGTTTCCTACTTTCATGAACTATCTGTTCTGTAATTATTTCTAAAACAAACTTAGCTAAAATAATCTTTCTGAACAGCCTATATAAAAGTATGCTTAAATTTGAAGTGGAAATGTTAAGTGCAATTCTAAATGAACAAAAAGGAGGTAGAAGACAAACCAGAAGAGTATTTAATTTTAAAGTTATGTGCCATACTTGTATTGAAATTAGGTTATGGAATATAGCCTTATACGTGGTGCATTTGATTTCGAATATACCGGTCATTTTATTTATAATGATGTGTTAATTAAAGCCTGATAACAAGAATATTAATGCCCTTAAAAAATGGTAGAAATCATAGGTAGGATATAATTAGCCGCCATAGGAATGGAATTTCAATGGAGTGTAGAGTTAATGGAGACCCATACTGTAGGTTAGCAAAAACCTACATAAATGAAGTGAGGGCAGTGCTCGGTAGTGGCCTCTCACAATTTGGTATAAAAATAGCAGTGTTCGATATTTATCACTTTTTTCTTAGGATTGAAGTGCGGTGCTCAGTATTTATAACACCCTTATCACTTCCATACACTATGTACATTACATTACTTAACGATTACCATAAGTGTCTACCTACTGACCAATCGATACTTATGGCAAATGCGATAAAAAAAAAAATTCTTTTCAACTTATTCTTTCATTTATTCTTGTAAACTAACATATCACTAACAAGTCTCATTCAATCCAGTCCAAACATAACATTTCGTATCATATCATTCAATCCATAATACTTAATACATATTAAATGCTAAAAATTTTCATAAACATGCTACTAACAATAACAAACATACTATTCTTGACATCAATTCAAAGGTCCAGTTTGATCTCAAAACTGGTAGCCTGCCTGCTCCTTGAACGTCCTTCTCGGTACCTAAGCGCAGTCAAATAAACTACGTACTGGGTGTTAAATATGTTCAGTAGTGATTACGAATCTAAAAATTTCCAATTCTAACTTAGGCACACACATACATGCACACACTTAAGTCTTCACCTTTAGACTTAACAAGGTCACATTACAATTTAGTCCCTCATTTTCCTCATTTTCCAACTTTACCCTTCATTTTACTTTAGTTACGATTTTATACTATTATTCACTCTTAACTTATTGTCTTACTTGTAACATATCTATTTGGGCTCTTTTAACTAACCTTTTGACTTATTACTCTTTTAATCCTTATTTTGATATTTTTCACTTATCTTATCTTATCATTTAACTTCTCTTGTTTTCATTTGCACTTTACCCCATTTCTTATAAAATAATCATTCCATTCCTTTAACTTTTAAATCTTTGCGCTTTATATCTTTCACTATTTTCTATCCCTCATTCCTTCAGTACCAATATCAATTCAATTCAGTTCATATTGACATCACATGCAATAAAATTTCTATACCACATTTGATACAATTTCCATGTCAATTACAATTTAGACGGTTTTAAATTAGTTATCTTACTTTATTTGATTTAATAATTTAGTCACTTATTTCCTTGTTAAATCTTTATTTCCTATTACATTTACATTATTTAATTTCAATCAGTGACAATTTACATTTTTGTCCCTAAGGTTACTTAATTATCAATTAATCCTTTAAAGTCCATTACATTATAACTATACATTTTTCTTTCAATTATTTACCAAAATTGCCATTAATTCAATATTCACTCATAAAGTTACCCTTTGATCCTCATTTTTCAATAAATTACAAAAATACCCTTTGGTTCATTTTATTCACGAATTTGCCACTAGTTATATATTTTGTACTATTGAATTCACTATTCCTTTGTAAGATTATGGTTTAGTGATCAATTTCTTACTTTCAGGTCTATTTTACATGTTAGTCCATATTAAGCTTTTACACTGTAATTAAATGATTCATTTGGCCTACAAATTACATATTAGCCCTTAAATTAACACTTTCACGTCAAATTACATTTTACTCCCTAAACTTTGTATTCTCTACATAATTGTCATTTTAATTTCACTTTTATCAAATTACAATATTGCCCTTCTTTTAACATTTGTTTACAATTTTGCCATTTATTTACTACATTTCCACATTTATTCACTTCTTAACTTATGACTTATCAATTAGTCTCCCAACTAATTATTTTCACTGTAAATTATGTTTTAGTCCTTAAACTTTTTATCTTCTTTCATGTAAGTCCTTTTTCATTCAAATTTTCATTTTCATTTTGCTTTTTACATTTTCATGTTATTTTTACCATTATGACCCGTTTAACTCATTATCTGGGTAAATTACCTTTTTCACCCTAAACTTTTTATTTTCATTCATTAAGCCTTTTTGTTCATACAAATTCTCATGTTCATGTTACTTTTCACATTTTTAAGTCATTTTAACATTATGTTATGCCATTTTATCATTATGCCCCTAGTACAATCCCAGCAGAAAATCTGCAAATTGGATCTACGTGATGTAGACCCCACAGGTCCACTGCATTGCACTGCACTAAGGAATGACCGCGAAGGACCACTCTATCACTTTTCACTAAACATATAACATATCAATGCACTATAGGAGACCATTACGAATCTACCATAGTAAAGCAATTCGTCCTGGCTTGCACCGCGGTATGGGTATCCCTATGGCTAGCCAAACATATCCTGAACTAGACTTAAACCGCGAGACCACTACTAAGGGCAATACTTTCTCAATTATCTTTTAAATCAACTTTTCACATTTTAACACTTTCACTTACGTTTACATTTCATTCACTTCTTTATCGTTTCAATATATTACTCAATCACTATTCTTATCATTTATGCACAATTCTCATTATATACTTATTTTACAAAATAAGTATATACTTCACTTCAAGGCCACCACTTCACTTCAAGGCCACTTTCATTCTTTTCTTATCATTTCACTCCAATTGTTTTTTTAATCAAAAGTCACATCACATATACATATAATTTTAATTATTTCAATATTTATCATTATTTTCGACCATAAGCATAATGGGAAAATATTCTAAAAAATGCTTAACTAAATTCTTATAATTTTATTTTAAATTCATACACTTTCAAATCATATACATATTCATTTTATGGTCTTATTATCATTAATTGGACTAATTATATCTTTGATTTATTAAGTCATTTATTCGGTTTTCATGTAATTCTTTTCATTACAATCTCTTTTTCACTTCTAATTCATTCATTTAACCAATTTATCAATCATATAACATGTATACCATATAACTTACCACATTTCCTTTCAATTATTCATTTAATAAAAAATAACATCAATATAAGTATAATTTCAATTATTTCAATAATTATCAATATTTCCCACCATTGACATAATGGGAAAATATTCTAAAAAATACTCAATTAAATTCTTATAATTTTGATTAAATTCATACACTTTCAAAATACATACATAATCATTTTATGGCCTTAATACCATTAAATGGACAAATTTAATCTTTTATTCATTAAATCAATTCTTCGGTTTTCATGTATTTCTTTTCATTAAACTTTCTTCTTCACTTCTAATTCATTCATTTATCTAATTTATCACTCATATATCATGTATATCATATAACCTACCCCAATTTCTTTCTTAACCCATTCGGCCACCCTTAGGGTTTTACTGTACCATTTTATTTTTCATCCATTTATTACTCATTCCATTAAATTAGGTCACAATTCACATGTGTATACCCTCTAATTTCATTTAATCGCTAGGTATACTATGAATATACCTAAACATACTATTATATCTCACTATGACCAAGGCTTGCACTTGGTTTTCTTTCACTTTAATCATTCTAATTAACATATCTACCCTCCTTAAGCTCAATTATCACTTCAATTTCAATTTATACATGCAATTCACACACATTCACTATACAAACATAAGGTAAAACCCGAATTTTCATATGAAAATGCTTAGATTATGTAACCACAAACCTCATATCCTTGCTTTAACCTTCATAACCTCCTTAATCCTTGTCCTTAACCTTTGATTACCCCTTTTCCCTTGATTTCTCCTCTAAGGCCAAAAATTCAAGGAAACAAAACACTCATCAACTTTCTTCTTTTATCAAATATAACTTCATAGACACACTTAACACATCCTAATCTATCATCTAAAACTAATAAATCAATTTTAACCAGCCTATTTCTCTTACCTCAATTTGGAGACATAACCTTAGATCCTTGCTTTTCCTTGCTTTTAATCTATCAAATTGATAGTAGAGGCTGCTATAATCCTATAGAGGGGCTGAATTACATTTAGAATACTTGAATTTAGGAAAACATGGAGCATTAATTAAAAAATTGAGAGAGGAAAGGAAGAGAAAGAATTCGGGCAAGCTAAGGGAGAGAAGGAGCTGAAGAGATAAGGATTATGCACCAATAAATCTACCATCTAATTGCTTTTATATTGGATTAAAATGGTTCAACCTTGGTCCAACCAACGGTTCAACCTATAAAGCCCAATTAGCCATTTTAAGCCCATTTGGCAATTGTTCTATGGTTTTCTCACTTCCTAAATCCAATCCATCCTGAATTCAATTTCATAATTCCTAACATGTGAAAAATAGGTTGTACACAAAATTTCAACTCAATCAGAGTTCATTTCTGGTCCAGTTCAATCAAATCGGTCCGATTAGCAAATTTTCGGTGTTCTCGAAAAATTTCCTTTTCACTACCAAAAATTTTTAAATATCATTTAGAGTCATTTGAAATTTTTAATCAATTTTAAAAATTATTTGCTATTTTTAAAGACTCGGTCAAACTCTAGTCAACCCAAGTACTATTTGTAACCCAAGTACTATTCAAACCGAAATTGTAACTTTTCCTTATTTCCTGAGTTCAATTCCTCATAAAAATGACTCCATAATTTTTAACATATATTCATTAGACTCCAAGAATATTTTTGGGTCAATCGAAAATAATTCCTCGCTCTAATAATTATTTATCAGTCCGATAATTCAATTTTTCAATGTCACCAACATTTAATTTTTCATTAACATATAATTCTACTCATCACTATGAGTACTTCCATATTTTTAGATTATTTTTCTAAGGTCTATAGCATCTTCTACTGTCTGAGCAAACTCTCAGTCAACCTAGTTACTATTTGGGTCGAAGCAGTGACTTTGTTTTTTTATTTTCAACTTTTAAGGACTCATTTAACCTCCAATTCACTCCAAATGTTATCCTCGAACTTATCGTGACTTATATTTTTCGACAGTCAAATAACATATTTTTTCACCTCTGGCTGTACTTTTCGCCTTAAAAGCACTATTTACTATCAAAAAATACTATTCACGACTAACCCAGTATTAGGGACATTACAATATTGGACACTTCAATCTGATAGGCCTAAAAGGCCTCAGTCTTGTGTATCCCCTTGATGAATTCCTTTGAGTTACTTTGGCCAATGAAACAAGTTTTCTTAATTTAAAATAATTTAAATGTTAAATAATGACAAGGGTTAAAATTTAGTGGTCGCCACTAAGCATTAATCTTAGCGCATAGAATTTATTTCTGTCCATAGCTACACAGGCATGATTGGACAGAAAAGACAGCCGGGGATCTACCAGGAAGTAAAAAGGAATCCCTTAACTTCATGTTGGATACTTAGGCTCAAGATTTATATTTTAGAATTTTTACTATATTGAAGTGTTTAAATTGTCTACTAGATGTCAAAATAGCATTTGTTTTGTATATTCATGGGTGATGTGATTTGATGTATATCCATGAAGTTTAAGGAATAGTTGTAACTACATACATGTATATATAAAAGTTATTATCCTTTGTTATGAAAAGAAGATGAATTGTGCCTAAAGTATAGTGTGGGTATGCAAATTATATGATTAAGGTTGCTAACTTATAAGCATTTGTGGATTTTAAATCTTATTTTTTGATTTGATGAATCGAGGTGGATGGGGAAATATTTAGTATTCGTTTATTGAGGATGGAGATAAGTATATGGTTGATTTTATAGAAGTGCATTTGCAACTGTTTAACAGGGGGATAAAGGAACCTGTATAGGGGAACTCTATCGATTTTTTTTGTAAAAAATTGAGCAATATATGTAACATCCCTTACCCGTACGTGGTAAACCACATTTGTCACTGTAGTTTACTAAGCAAGGTGAAGAGTGTTAACAACATGATAGAAAACTTAGTAATACTAATTATAACTAAGCATTTAATAAAATCAGAATTACAAAATTTTCTCAACTTTCATATATATATATATATAAGTACCATTTCAAGTTACTCTTGCTATAGTTCATATTAATTCATAATACAAAGCTATTATTAGTTACGTACATGTGGGCATACACTACTGAATGCATATTTTTTACAAAAAGATTATATTTACAAAGTAGTACCCTAACATAAAACCTACATAAGGAAGCTCTGACTAGTGTGTTGGCCTTAAAGATTGCGAGATGTTCTTGGCATTATCTCCTACATCAGTACCTACATGGATGAAACACCCGTACTAAGCATAAAGCTTAGGGGGGAAATTATCATGACATGGATGACCACTTACAATGATTGTCAATGCATAGACACACGCATGGTAAACAAACACATATAAATATTGCATAATTAAATTAAACATTATAATACATAATACTGAATAAACACCTTACAAATTCTCAGGAACTTATGATCCTTATAGTTTATTTAATACATATAACAGTAATTTAAAGAGCTTGCAATGCCTAAGAAAGTGGATAATGGGAATACAGCACAATAAGTACCCGTAGGTACAAATTCATTTTAATTATTTATTTAAACTTATGTGACAGAAGGTGACCCAAACAAGGCAGATAGAAGACCCAAACGGGGCTGGAGTAATGACCCAAATGGGGTCAACAAAATAGAATAGTAGGCTGTAGCATTTACGGTACCTATAGTCATGCCTATTTATCCACAACCCGAACACAAGCAGTCGACTAATTTATTATTCATATATTCACTATATATTCTTAGTTAAATTTGAATTGTCTCATTTATTTCATATTCCATGTCATGAACCAATTAATCCGATTATTTTATCATGCATATTCCATAAATAATTTCAATAAATAAAATCACATGTGGCTTCATATATTGCATTTAGGTGCATATTTCCACACACACACACATATATATATATTAATAAAATTTTCACTATAATGTATTATATATAATATAATTAAAATCATTTCCATTTCATTAATAAATTTCAAAGATGTAACTAACCATTTAATTCCATAAGAAATAATGATTTGCACAAATGGGACCGAAAGAAGATCAAAGGGTAAGTTGGCATTGTCAAGAGTCGTGTTTCATGTCATGATTCATGACAGAGGCTTGTTGTGTTGAGTCGGCACAGCAAAACCCAAATGTGCCGAGTCTTCATCAATGCAGACTCTGACCCCCAACTTGTGTGTCCAAAATGAGCTAGCAAATGGGATGTTTAGCCAAAATGGCCTTCTTAACAAATGTTTCCCAAGATGTTAACTTTCTAATAGCATAAATTTTAGGTCATTTAGATAACTAGAACTCTAGCGATGACCTAAACAATCCAGACTGCTCCTATTGGGGTGGCAAAATCCCTAAGTCAACACCTCAATTTCGAGCGTCCTAAAGCCAAACTTAGGATATATGTCTTAACTTTCCAACCTAACTAAACTCATGCAATTTGAAGTTGTATATCCTGTATTGGAAGAATATGCGACTCATCTGATCAATACCTTTGAAGCATTGATACATGAAATACATCGTTTAGTTTAGCCAGTTCAGGTGGAAGAGCCAATCGATAAGCCATTCGACCAATTCTTTCTAGAATCTCATATGGGCCAATGAACCATGGAATGAGCTTGCCCTTTTTCCAAATTGGAGTACTTTTCGCCAAGGAGATTCTTTAAGAAAACTTTGTCCCCGACTTCATATTCAATATCTTTTCTTTTCAAATCAGCATATTACTTTTATCGGTCACTAGCAGCTTTTAACCCTTATTTAATAACTCAAACTTTCTCTTCTGTATCCCTTATAATGTCTGGCCCCATCATTTTATGTACATCCAGGTCAGTCCAACAAACATGAGTCCTACATTTTCTACCATATAATGCTTCATAAGGTGTCATGTCGACACTTGACTGATGATTGTTATTATAAGCAAATTCCATTAGTGGAATGTACTTATCCCAACTGCCAGGAAAGTCTAACACACATCCTTATAACATATCTTCTAAAATCTGAATCACCCTTTCAAATTGACCAAGGTTTAATGATGAAATTTTGTACTGAAGTAAAGTTGAGTACCTAAGGCCAACTGCAATTCTTTCCAAAACCTGGATGTAAACCTTGGATCTCGATCAGACACAATGGATAAAGGAATACCATGGAGTTAAACAATCTCATTCACATACAATTCAACTAGCCAATCCACGGTCTAATCAAGCCATACTAGTAGGAAATGAGCTATCTTGGTAAGTCTATCAACAATCACCCAAACTGAGTAAGGCTTCCTTTGTGTCAGCGTAAGACCGATCACAAAATCCATGGTGATATTGTACCATTTTCATTGCAAAATCGGAATAGGATTTAGCAAACCCGAAGGAACTTGGTGTTCAGCTTTTACCTGTTGACAAGTCAAGCATTTAGATACATAATCAGCTATATCTATAATGACCCACTATACACCCTAACAGTAATATGGAATGTTTCGGGTGAAATAAGAAACGAATGTGTGTAAAGTAAGGGTGAAAATATCAAAGAGGACGTAATCATCATTAAATAGAAAGTTTTGGCAAGTATGGTAAGTTAGAATTTATTAAGTATGATTTGTATTATATTAAAAGAATTAATTTGGTGACAGAAAGTGTATTATCGGGTAATTGAAATGGTTAAGAGAAGTAGAGGACCTAATCGGTATTAAGGGGAAAGCCAAGGATTAAAATAGTTATTTGAGTCATTTGGACTAAATTGCATTAACTAAGTTAGTTGATATGTTAATGTGTGAGATTAAGTAAGTTATATGGTTAAAACATGATTAAAAGTGAGTCAAAGGATTTAAAGTGAAATTTGGAAGATGAACCAATCACAATTTGACATACGTGTGGACAAAATCTAAAGTGGGAAAGAAAGGGATTAGCATGACCTTTTTCGGCCATGAGGGGCGGTAGAATTGGGGAGCAAATCCGTCCCTTTCTCCTCCTCGTCTCCATCCATTTCTTCTTCAGATTTGTCCCTAAGTCTTCCAAGCAATTTATGTTCAAATATTTTCAAGGTTAGGTAAAGTAATTCAAGTGTTTGCTCAAGCATAAGGGTAAGCTAGTGGTATTCTTTTATTTTCACTTTCAACCCGTGAGTTTAGAGGGGGGAAAATTATGTTTTATCATGTGATTGATGACTTTATGGTGTGTTTGTAGTGGTAGAGATTAGGAAGGCAAAAGGGAAAGAGAAAGAATGTGAAAAGATAGCTTAAAGGAGCAAGAAAGATCAAAGGAAAAATGTTTGGGAATTTTAGTCCTCAATTAAATTCCAATTTAACTTGCACAATTACCAAAATACCTTTTAATATCCACTTAAATCATGCAAAATCTACTAGGCCCTATTTAGGATGTTACACGCTTGGCAGCTTCTCGACAACCGAGCTCTCTGTCTCGCTCGGGATCGAGGTCGCTCTTACAGCAGATGCAAGGCCCTTGGCAGGAGCTCGAATGATCGGGCTCTGTCGCACTCGCGACGGGTGTCGGGTTTCCAGCTCCTTCAGCCAAAATCTATAGAAATCCTTAGTCCAAAACATCCTCCAACTTACAATCCACTCAACAAACTTCAACACAATCCTCATCAAGCATTCCCAACATGATATACAACATAAAACCCAAGTTTAATTCTAATTAACATGCAATAAAACATCAAAATAAACAATTCAAACCACAAATCTTCAAACCCATAAATTTTGCCAAAAACCATACTCAATCTCAATTTCACTACCACAATCAACAATTCCACTTCAATTCATCATCATACACTTCAATCACACATATATATACACACTTTCAAACAAAATTTCCAAAAATCATAACTAGAGTTCAAAAAGATAAAACATGAAAACCACACAATTCCCAAATCTTAAAATCAATCAGCAGCACCTCCTCCCACTTTCTCTTTACCTTTGGGCTCCTTGGGTGGAAACTCAGCTATAACAACCCAAAATACACAAACAATTCAACTAAAGCACAGCTATAACACACACACACAACCCAACGGGAAATAAAAAGGAGAAGAAGAAGAAGAAGAAGAAGAAGAAGAAGATAAGGAGCAAAACACGTACCCAAAATCTGGAAATTTGCCAAAACCCCTTCAAATATCACAAGCTTGAGGAGAAAAATCAAAGAGCAAGAAAAGAGAAGAAGAGAGGAAGAAGGAGACGAAGAGGAAGAGAGGGCACAGAGCTGTCCCTCACGTTTCCTCTCTCTTTCTCTAAGTCAACCCTTTTCTTTTCTCTCTCCTCATCTCCACCATCCAAGTGTCATGATCCTAACATGGGTTTGGCAATTTCCCTTCTAATCCTCCTTCTTTCCCCATAACATAACTTAAACAACACAATTAAAATATAACATAAAATTAAACCCTTAGACAACACACACACACATGCTCAAAACTACTATGGTGGGAATCGGGGTGTTACAACTCTCCCCCTCTTTAAAGAATTTCATCCTCAAAATTCTCACCTGGACTGAACAACTGAGGATACTACAATCTCATTGCTGATTTCAGTTCCCAAGTAGCTTCTTAGACTCTATGGTGTTGCCATAATACTTTAACCAATGGAATCTGCTTATTTCTAAGCTGTCTCACTTCTCAAGCCAAAACAGTCTTGGGTTCTTCATCATACGAATAATCAGGCTAAACCCGTATATCTTGAATCGATAACACTTGAGATGCATCTGATCTGTACCGACGAAGCATCGACACATGGAACACGTCATGCAACTTGGCTAATTCCATCGGCAAAGACAACTTATAGGCAACTGGACCAACCCTATCCAAAATCTCATACGGTCCTATAAACCTCGGACTCAATTTTCCCTTCTTGACAAAACGCAAAACCTTACGCCATGGTGACACTTTTAAGAACACTTTATCCCCAACATTGAACTGAATATCTTTCTGCTTCAAATTAGCATAGGATCTCTGTCTATCCTTAGTTGCTTTTAAATTCTGTTGCACCACTCTGATCTTTTCCTCGGTATCCCTAACCAATTCTGGCACAACAAAAGAATGTTCCTTCAACTCAGTCTAATTAACTGGAGTCCTACACTTTCCTGTATATAGAGCCTCATATAGTGCCATCCCGATGCTCATCTGATGACCTTTATTATACGCAAACTCCATCAGAGATACATATTTGTCCCAACTACCCGAGAAATCCAAAATGCAACCCCGAAGCATATCCTCTAGTATCTAAATAACCCTCTCTGACTGCCCATTGGTCTAAGGATGAAAAACAGTTCTAAAATTCAGTCGTGCACCCAAAGTAGCTTGCAACTCTTTACAAAACTTCGATGTAAACCTCGGTTCCCGATCTGACACAATTGACAATGGAATTCCATGCAATCGAACTACAACATTTATATAAATCTCCGCCAACTTATCCATCGGGTAATCAAGCCAAATCGATAGGAAATGAGCTGACTTAGTGAGCCGGTCTACTATTACCTAAACCAAATCATGTTTCTGCTGAGTCAAAGGCAAACCCGATATGAAATCCATAGTGACATTATCCCACTTCCACTGAGGGATAGGTAAAGGATTGAGCAACCCAGATGAAACTTGATGCTCGGCCTTTACCTGCTGATATGTTAAGCACTTGGAGACAAAATCCATAATCTCTCTTTTCATCCCAGGCCACCAAAAGAACTGCTTCAGATCACGATACATCTTTTCACTTCCGAGATGCATAATGAAAACCATAGTGTGCGCCTCTAAAGTTTCCTCTTTAACTCATCGTCATTAGGCACACACAAATGATTTCTATAACTTAGCATCACTTCTTTCATAGAAAAATCAGTCTGATTCCCACTTTGGACTACTTACATAACTTGTTGCAATTTCGGATCATCCCTCTGAGCATCAACAATCAACTGCTTCAAAGAAGGCTTAGCTTTCAACTGGGCAATCAAAGCTCTATTGGAATCAAATCTCCATCTACTCCGATGCAAAGATAAAGCCGAAACTGACTTCCTACTTAAGGCATCTGCAACTACATTCGCCTTACCCGGATTATAACACCCCCATACCCCCTGGAAGGATATCGAGGCACCATGCAGACACATACGTATACATATACATATACATACACTAGCGGAAGCGATAGCATTATACACATTCATATAAGGATAGTAAAATAAAATAATATTACACTAGGGCCCATCATGTATTTCATATTAACTACACATATATATACATATTTATCTTTATACATGTTCATATTACAACTTGTTTTCTTTTAACTTTACATATACATCTACATGTGACTACTATACTCATTTCTGTACATATACATGTGATTCCATTACTTGCATTACATAATGATGTTACTCAAAATATCACAAACTCTATCCCTAGCTTATACAAAAAGATGAACAAAACTCCCTAGTGGCCTTGACCTGCAGATGCGTCACTGTTTTGAACCTGTACCTACACAAAAATAAACATCCGTGCTAAGCGATAACGCTTAGTGGGGATGAAAATAATGCAAAGGACTTCTTTTCGAAGTCACAAATAAATCACACATTTCATATAACAAAATCAAATAAACTCATGCATATAGCTCTTATACGTGTATAGGTTGCATGCTCAATTATCAAAACTATGAGCTCACATGTATATAACATCTACTCTTTTACTTATTCATGTACACTACAACTCAAGCATATAACTTTCACACACTTGAACAGATCATTTATTCAAATATACATTATCATGTGTCCACATTCATGTAAACATATACTTGTATATGAATTGTCACGTATTTAAAACATTACTCTCCTGTATTATAACATTTATTCAAAGCAACACTTTTAAGCTTTTCATGTTTACTATACAATAATAATAAGCCTGAATTCCTTTCATGGTGGATACGGGTAACTCTGGATACTGTTTACAGTATCTTACATGTGGAGAATTAACTCAAACTCTACTAAATACACAGGGTATTCAAAACTCTGGGCACAATTAAGGCCAACTCTAGCAGTTGCACTCTAACCCTTTATAAGCATGCTTATTTATCCACTATAATGGTAATCAGGCTCAATAAGCAACTCAATTATACTCTATACCAATGCCAAACCATAGCTTATAATTCAGGTACGTGCATCAATTTAGAGATATTCAATTCATTACATAAACATATAAATCATGCAAAGCAAGACAGAAGAAAACATTCTTAAAAAAAAAATAGGACAGGGCGAGAAGGGGTTCACTGTTGCGATCGCGACAAGAAGTCGCGCTGGCGGTAGAAGCCAAGTTCACTGTCGCGATCGCGACAGAAGCCAAATTGCAAAAAGACTCTATGTATTATACCAAAAGCACTACAATAACTCAAGCATTATATAACAATTAAGATCACAGAGCATGTCGTGTTCAACACTAACTCTTATGCCGTGGCATTAATTACCCAAATGACTAGTCTTATAATCATTTGATAAACCTAAACATGCATGGTAAAGACCACGAAAACATTCCGGGGTAATACGGGTTCAATTCGGGGAGAGAAACACATAAAAATATACAAATTAGTTGAGGGGAAAGGTGGGGAATTGATTCATGTCAACCATGGGCTCTAAATCAAGAGGAAAATCACTCTTATGACCTTCTCTGTCGCGCTCGCGACAGAAGGCTCCGCCAGGAACCTTCACGGGACTGCTTCTCACCTCAAACTTTTATCATCTAAACCGACCTCTAAACGTCATTTTTAGACAAAACATCCTTCTTAAAATTTGTTCCCTTGGAAGTTTAATTTCAAATGGGACAAATTTCAGGTAATTTGGAAATCTATAACTTAAGATATGATCTAAACAATCTGAACTGATCAAATGAACCGGCCAAAGTAGAGACACCTCTGTTTTGGCCAATTTATAGGGTCTTAGAGAAATAATTTGCTCAAGGTCATTTCTGGAAATTTTGTAGGAAGTCATGGTTCTAATGGCTCAATAAGCACTCAATATAGAGGTCTAGAACTCTACTTATGACAAAAATACTTCATAGAGGTCAGATGCAAAATGAACAGAATTTGTCAAACCAAACTTTATCATCACAACTACATGGTAACCCGTCTAACAACATCAACACACACTCAAATGATCAAGTTACATACTTATAAACATATATACTCATATCATAAGCACTACAAGTAATCAAATTAAACATCTAACAAATATACTCTAAAAGAGCAGTTGAGTTAATTAAAGCTCATCAAGCATCTCTCTATTCAAACATATTTCATGTAAACACATGCAAGAATAATAAAATCACACTCGATCCCTACCTCTAGGAAGCTCAATCTCTGTTTTTTACTCAATTCCAACCTTCTCTTTGCCTTTATCCAACTTCTTGTTCACAGCTTCCACAAATCACATAGAAAACACTTAAGTTAAACTTCTTCTCACTTTAAATCAAAAACAGAAAGAAAAAGGGGGTCAGATCGAAGAATAAATCCAACTTACCTTCTTGAAGAGACCTAATCAAGTTCTACTACACTCTCTCTAAGCCAATCCAAGTGGTTCTTCCCAAAGAACCAAGCAAATGAAGAGGAAAAGAACAAGAGAGAGGGCAAAGCAAGGAGGACAAGGTAAAACCCAAAAACAAAGAGAAAGAAAGGAAAAACAAAAGGCCAAAGCAAGAAACCAACGTGAAAGAAGAATGGAAAGTTGGTCAATGTTAATCCAACATTTACTATTCACATTAATGCCCACTAACCTCATTAATTCATAATTATCTTTGACTAGCCAAGTGTCTCATTTCCTTGTTTCTACTTATTCCTCTTTAATTCATATGTATATCTCTTTTCTTAATAAATACATACATGTATTTTGACCAAACCACATAATATCCCATGCCACATGTCACCCTCCTACAATGCCACTTGTCAAACTCCTATGCCGCCATGTGTACGATACACATCAAATAATCCAACTCAAATAGGCTTCACATGAAGCATTCTGTCGTGCTTGCGACAGAGCCCACACACAGCCACTTACTTAAATACACTCTCTTATACACACAAACTCTTGAATTCCCGAACAAAGATTCCGAAATTCTACTAGGGCCAAATCGGGTTGTTACACGGATGGTAATCTATAATACAATCATAGTC
The DNA here is from genome assembly GCA_947683425.1 of Excoecaria cochinchinensis. NCBI lineage: Eukaryota > Viridiplantae > Streptophyta > Magnoliopsida > Malpighiales > Euphorbiaceae > Excoecaria > Excoecaria cochinchinensis. The sequence goes on from CANTUQ010000005.1 coordinate 16,560,100, forward strand.
CTTAAAAGGCTCTAACCATCGCCTCTGCCTAAGATTTAGCTCTTTTTGAGTTAGCAGATACTTTAAAATCTTGTGATCAGTAAAGATCCTACAAGTTTCTCCATATAAATAGTGTCGCCAAATCTTGAGAGCAAACACAACTACTGCCAACTCTAAGTCATATGTCAGTTAATTCTATTTGTGAGGCTTCAACTGCCTGGACACATAGGCTATCACTTTACCCTCTTGCATCAAGACACAACCGAGTCCAATACCTGTAGCATCATTGTACATAGTATACTGCTTACCCGAGAGGGGTTGGGTAAGTACAGGAGCCTCAACCAACATCCTCCTCAACTAATCAAAACTCGCTTGACACTTGTCAGACCATTCAAACTTGACTCCTTTCCGAAGAAGCCTAGTCAAAGGTGATGCAATAACCGAAAAACCCTTCACAAACTGCCTGTAATAACCAGCTAACCCAAGGAAACTCCTCACTTCCGGTACGTTCCTCGGTGGCTTCCAATGTACAATTGCCTCAACCTTGGACGGATCAACCCAAATACCTTCCTATGAAATAATATGCCCTAGAAAAGATACTTCCTTGAACCAAAAGTCACACTTGCTAAGCTTAGCAAAAAGCTGATGATCTCTTAACACTTGAAGTATGAACCGTAAATGTTCCTCATGCTCATTCTTATTCCTCGAATACACCAAAATGTCGACAATGAACACCACCACAAAACAGTCAAGATATGGCCTAAACACTCGGTTCATCAGATCCATAAAAACCGCTGGTGCATTGGTTAAACCAAATGACATCACTAAGAACTCATAATGGCCATATCATGTCCGAAAAGAAGTCTTAGCCACATCCACGTCCTTAACCTACAATTGATAATACCCGAATCTCAAGTCAATCGTAGAAAACACTCTGGTTCCCCTAAGCTAATCAAACAAATCCTCTATCCTTGGTAACGGGTACTTGTTCTTCACAGTGACTTTATTGATTTGCTGATAATCAATACACATCCTTAAGGTGCCATTCTTCTTCTTAATAAATAAAATCGGAGCACCCCATGGAGAAACACTAGGCCTGATAAAGCCTTTATCCAATAGCTCCTGAAATTGAGTTTTCATCTCTATCAATTCCATAGGAGCCATTCGATAAGGAGCTTTAGAAATAGGAGTAGTGCCTAGCGTAATCTCTATGGATAGCTCCACCTCTCTCTCTGGCAGCAACCCAAGCAACTCTTCAAGGAACACATCCACAAACTCCCTTACCACTAGAATATCTTGAATCTTAACTTGACTCCATCTAGGAATCAAAACCAAGGCCAAAAATGCCTCACACCCCTTTCTCATAAAACATCTTGCTTGCATAGCTGAAATCACATTACTCAAGGGACTAGAACCCAAACCTCTCACAACCACTGCAGACTGATCACTACTCTTGAGCACTACTGTCTTTCTATGATAATCCACTACTACCCGGTGCTTGCACAACCAATCCATGCCCAATATCAAATCAAACTCATGGAATGGCAAACTAATCAAGTCCACAGGAAACTCTACACCTTGCACTGCAAGGGCACAATTCCAAAATACTCTACTCACATTGACACTATGCCCTAACGGACTGGTCACACAAATCTCATAATCTAATTGATCCATATTAGGCAACTTAGCACACAACTTATCAGAATACAAATATGAGTGTGTGGACCCAGGGTCTATTAGAGCATGAAATTTAGTGTCAAAGAGTAGGAACTTACTAGCGATCACTTCAGGTGCATCTTGCTCTTCCTGAGCTCTCATAGCATAAGCTCTTGCTAGTGCCACTGGCGGACGATCCACAGACTCAGATGAAGCTCCATCTCTAGACCATCCACCATGATCTCGACCTCCACCTCGACCTTGACTGGCCTGATGGGCATTAGACCCCGCTCTACTAGCTTTTTGCCTCCCTTGGATATTCTCAAACAAATTCAGACAGATGGCCAAGAAATGATTTGTGTTGCCACACCTAAAGCAGCCACCTATCAACCAATGACATTCGCCTCGATGGCGCTTGCTATAATGAGAGCACTCTGGTACTACATTACCTCGGCCACCAGAACCTCCTCTACCTGTACCAGAACCTTGAGAAGACCCTTGTCTTCTACCTCTGAAAGTAGGGCTAGGTGTAACACCCCATATATAAGGGAGCTCATCCACAAGAGGAGTGAGACCTCGTATAGATAAGGGTGCACCAAACCGAAACATAACTAAGCATACAAATAACATGAATAAGCAGAACAAATAAAAATTTTATAGCTCAATCAATACATTCAAAACTACCAACGAAAATCTCAAGATACTTTAATTGATATACCAAATTATCCATTATAAGAAGAGGAGTACAATATCATTCTTTACAAAAAAAAAAATTACAAAAATTACAAAAGGCATAGCTGAAGTATTACAAAATCAAGACAGAAATACAAGTTATACAAAATAGTAAAAATTACAAAACTAAGTCTCTAAAAAAGCCTCCCTACTGTGTTGGCCTAGACTATTGTGGATCTCCCAAAAACTCCATCGCTTTCGCACCTGCACGGATGAAACACCCGTGCTAAGCGATAACGCTTAGTGGAGAAAACAAAAGATGAACGACCATTCATAATGGCCATTAAAGCAAAACACATACATATGGCACATGCATCTATACATAATTCCATAAAAGAGTATATTAGGATAATATCATACGTTGCATTCATAAGGATTTCACAGTCTATAGACATTTGTATAACATAATCACATTCATTCAATAACCATACATATGCTTGCAAACTCAGAGTAATGGATAATGAGTGGACACATTGGTTGTAACACGCCGATACCCCCGTTGGAAGGATACCGGAACGCTACTCCGACACTCACGGCACAACATACACTACATTAAAGCAGAAGCATACACAACTCAATAATAGAAAGGAGATCATAACGTATATATAATCTTAACATAAATTTAAAATATATGGTATACAATATCCAAAAATTACATAATACATACGTGTCACTGTACCCAAAAAGAATTACATAATTACATAACAAAAATGATATATAAAAAGAATACAGGAGGAGTACAAAATAAAACAAAACTCTACTCTTAGTGGCCAACCCTGCAGATGCGCGACTCGAACCGAACAAAACTTGCCACCTACACGGAAAAATAACCCGTGCTAAGCGATATCGCTTAGTGGGGAGGAACAAAGACAAAGAGCACTATACAGAAATATTAATAATAAAACATCAACATACTGAATTCAAAGTAGCATAAAATAGAGATACGTAAGTCATATTCACTATAAGAAAGCAGAGCTTAATAACATTATGCATGAAACAAATACACTAACTGAAATCACTCAATAGTCATAACACTTCACTAAGCAAAATACCAAACACTTCAAACAATAGCTTGAATTTCAGTGGTGGTGGATACGAGAACACTACACTATACGGGACACTGCGAACAGTATCAAAGTGGAGACCGAAGCCTCAACACTATCACTAATCACTAGACCCTAAGCGGGGTCATCGCAAGGCCCAAATGGGGCAACATAGGCAGCTGCACTCACTATCCCTTTATAAGCATGCTTATCTATCCACTACTATGACACTTCAGGCTCAACTTACTCATTCAAAACATAACACTTGACACTACCGGGAACACAAATCGAAACACTATAATGTCAATAATTATTAATACAAAACTTTAATTATAATATAAAAGAGGTATAAGCAAGCATAAACCATGCACTAGGGAGAAAACATGCAAAGTAAGACAAGAAGAAAACATTTTCAGAAGCAGAGCAGAGCAGGGAAGGGGTTACTATCACGATCGTGATAAAAAGTCGCACTCACGATAGAAGCCAGGTGCACTGCAGGGAATGGGGAAATTGCACGATTCGTGCTCTTGTGCACGACTCATGCTCATTGTGCACGATTCGTGGACGTGTGCACGATTCGTGCACAGCAAAGCATAAAACCCCTCTCCGAGTCGTGCTGACTTTCATGACTCAGAGCACGCTGTCTCTTCACAATATACACGGAGCATCCAGGACGCTGAAGAAATTCGCTTTTGTCGCGATCGCGACAGAATCGTCTTTCTTCCCAAAATATGGCTCTTCAATGCTCTGTTTTCAAAACCACTCACTCCCACATCACTCAAACATGCAATAATTCTTACCTCAGCACTTAATTGCCTCCAAGACATGCTCATAAACACAATTACCACAATAATAATTCACTGAACAAGATATAACTAAGATTTAACACAATCATGCTCAAACTCAGAACTTCATCCGCATCACATGCTCATATACATCAAGAACACATGCAATCATCATTATAACACTAGCATTTGAATCCAAATTCACTACCTCACTAACACATGCATATACTCAAGAAAATCACTGAAATTTCTAGAATTTAAAATTGACAAAAAACACACACTAAATCCTAAATGAAAACTAGGGTAGACAATCTTCCAACTAACATAGCAAAAGAATCAACCAAACAAACACATCCAAAATAGAGCTCCCAAACCAAACAAAAGAAGCTTTAATCTGATCCCTTCAAGATCCCACTTTCTCTTTTCCTTTGCTCTTCCTTCTCTCCTCCGATTCTTGCACAAAACCCAGCCAAAATACACACTTAAATCAAACTAAACATTAACCCTTCCAAACCAAACAATAAAGTAGAAGAATGAAGAAGAGACCCAAATCAAAACCTAAGCACTTACCTCTTCAAAACCCAGCTCAAACTCAGAGAAATCCAACTCAAGCTTAAAGATTCACGTTAGGGCAAAATAAGGGAGAGCAGAAAAGAAACGAAGAAGGAGAAGGACGAGAGGGAAACGTGAAACGTAAACAAGAAGCAGAAAATCTGCTTTTCTTGCTTCCCTCTCTCCTTCACTCACTTCACAATTAATGCTCCCACCTACCTATGCCACTTGTCTCAATCCTTTAGGTCCATTTGGCAAGCTCCAATTGGACCAAAGATTCAACCTTTGACTTTACACTTTACTCCCTAAACTTATTTCTTCACTTAGAACTTTAATTAATTCTTCAATTAGGTCCTTAAATAATCAAATTCCCACATGCATAATTTACTGAAATACCCTTAATTTCCCAACTTAGCATGCAAATTTCGACTAGGCCCTTTTTGGGTTGTTACATTGGTACCCGAGGGTACAATCAAAAGCAATTTCTTTCATTTTCATCCAAAAAAATTTTTACAATGGGGGGTCTTAAACAAGATCCTAATATATTAAGGATCACGAGGACCCAAACGAGGACCTGATCAGCGTCCGGAATACATTAGGGCTGTAGCTAACTGAACTCTATAGGCATGCCTATCTGTCCACTTACTTGACTCTTGCAGGCTAGGCATCTATAATAAATTTCATAATCATCACATAAGAATTAACATATCTCAAGGAAAATGCTACAATTCAATATCATTTGCTAGACAAGATTTCGATAGATAAAAACTGCAAGCAATGTTAAGTTCAAAAGAGACAAATGAGACAGAATTTAAAAGTTTAATTTTTCAAAATGATAACTTCAATATAGTACTTAGTTTTGATGGTGTTTTCATATGATTTTTGGGTGTTTAGTTGTGTTTTTGTGTCATGTTTTGTTTCCTTTACGTTAATTTTACTAATCTTAGTCAAATTGGAATTTTGATGCATTATAGATAGTTTTTGATGGAATTTGATTTGTCTTTGCAGGTGTGGTTCTAGGTACCTCACGGTTACAATGAAACTCATTATGACCGTGACATAAAGATAAATTGAAGACAGGAGCAGACTTAGAGGGGTCACAGTCACAATGAATTTCATTATGACCGTGACATAGCAAACCTTTGGACAGAATGCAAGTATGAAGCATGTCACGGTGGCAATATATTTCATTGTCACCGTGACATGAAAATCATTAAGGCAGAATCAAAGCAGCACGTACCTCATGGTGGCAACAAAGTTCATTGTCACCGTGACATAATTTTTTCCTGGATAGAAGCAAAAATTGAAGAACTCACGGTTACAATAAAATTCATTGCCACTGTGACCCCTCTCTTGTGCGCAAAGGCAAATTAACGATCTCGACACCTCACGGTGACAATGAATTTCATTGTCACCGTGACCACTCTGAGACTATTTAAACGCAATTTTTTGTTTGGCTAGGGTTCCAAATTTTTGGAGAGTAGCTTTCATATCAGTTTTGTGATTGAGAATTTTCTAAGTTTTTCTGCTATTCTAATTTTAGTTTTCGAATCTTTGTCTTTAGTTTTGAATTAGAAATCAAGAATATTTCATTAGATCCATAGAGTTTAATTTGAATAGAGTTTTTAATTTGGGTTTCCAGAATTTTAAATTAATTCTCCATTGAAGATTCAAAGAAGAAGATCGAAGAACGTGGGATTCAACCGGGATTTCTACCTCAATGAATTTCTGGGTTTATTCTTTCCTTTATTCTTTTAATTTTGTAATGGATCGTGAGTAGTCTTTTAGTTGTTTGGGGGATCTCTAAATCCCCTATCCTTGATGTGAATTCTGAACATATTTTGATATTCGATATATGAATGAAGGGTTTATTTCACTGGTTCTTATTGTCAAATCATGAGATGTATATTTTCAAGTTAATTTCCTGTTTTGATGAATGATTTAATTCATGTATCTTAATTGGTTATTGAATTGTATGATTGAATGTCATGATCAATTATCTTTAGATTTTCTGTCATATTTGCTGTATCATTTGGACTGCTCCAGAATGGAAATCTAGATATGCAGGTTTTCATGGTTTAAGATTGGAGTGAGGAGTGAAATAGTTAGGTTTTGGGTCGTTTGGCTCCGGAATGGGAAAGCAAACCAAACTTATGATTTTAGACCCGTGCTTAGGCTAGTTGTATGGCTTGCTCCAGAATGGGACGTCATGTAATTAGAGTAGCTTGCTCCGAAATGGGACGCTTGGGTTAAGAGGGTTATCCCGATTTCGTTCATATATATTTCCTTTATGTGTTTTGATTCATATTTGGGTATGGGGTGGATGAGTGAACCTGAGCAACGCTTGTTTATTTTGAATTCTTATATTGTTATTTTTTCCATCATTTTATTTCTTGCAATTATTGCTATAAATTTAATTTGATTAATTCTATTTGTTTATTTTGGTTACTTAAATTTTTTTGTTTTTAATCAATAGTTAACTCAATCAATTCAAACAATTGAGAATTCTTTAGCATACACTTGATTTTCATAGCTTGCACACACAATCCCTTGGGTACGATAATTCGGGGTCTTAAATATACCCCACTGTATTACTTGCCGATTCAGTACACTTGCTGAGGTCGCGTCAAGTTTTTGGCGCCGTTGCCGGGGATTGGCATTGTTTGTGAGTTTTGATTTTTATTGGTATGTGTTTTTCTTTTGTTTATTTATTTTATTTTATTTTTATTCTTTGCAGGTAGTCGTGGTGCATGAGCAGATTGAGACAAGAACAAATAGTACCCTACGACCCTGAAATTGAGAGGACTTTACATCAGCAAAGGAGAGCCAACAGAGATAACAATATGGAAAATAATCCTCCTATTGGTGAATTTCCTCCGGAGAACGAACAAGTGCCGAGGGCACAGCAAGAGAATCCGGGAATATACAGAGAAGAGGCCCCTAGGCAGAGAACGATAAGGGACTATACTGTACCGAGATGGAATGAGGATCATCGGACAATTGTGCTGCTACAGGGAGTACAGTTTGAACTTAAGCCAGCAACCATTAATATGGTACAGAGGAACCAGTTTTTAGGTTCTGAAGTGGAAGATCCTGCGCAGCACTTGGATATATTTTTGGAGGTTAGTGATACGGTCCAGATTCCAGGAGTGACATTTGATTCGGTAAGATTAAAGTTGTTTCCTTTCACTTTGATTGGAAAAGCAAGAGAATGGCTGCAAATGTTACCGAGACAGTCAATCAGATCATGGGACCAGTTACAAGAGAGGTTTTTGATGAGATTCTTCCCTCCTACAAAGACTGCGAACATCCGCAACAGTATTCTAGGTTTAAGTCAGATGGTTGAGGAGCCTTTTCATGAGGCTTGGAAAAGATTTAGGAGATTATTGAGAAGCTGTCCACATCATGAGATAGCAATCTACCATTTAATGACCATATTCTATTCTGGGGTTACACCACAGACGAAATCTCTTTTGGATGCATCATCAGGAGGTTCATTCATGAATAGGTTACCAGAGGAAGCTTTCCATCTGCTGGATGAAATGGCAGCGAATGATGCTCAATGGGCTAATCCTAGATCGGTTCCGAAGAGGCAAGGAATACATACTGTCGATGAGGTGTCAATGCTTAAGGCAAAAATTGAGTTAATGCGGAAGGAGATGAGTGGTCTGAAGGTGAAAAATGTAGCTTCTATTGCTCAAGAGAGTGGATGGTACGAAAATGGGCAATATGGTCAAGAGAATGAAGCAATGGGAGATGTAAATGCTGTAGGAGATTACAGAAGAAATGACCCCTACAGTAATACATATAATCCGGGTTGGAGAAATCATCCAAACTTCTCTTGAAAGGATGGAAATCAAAATGCTTCATCCTCTAATTCACAGGTAAGAGCTCCCTTCAACCAAAACACTCATCACAACCAAGGGAAGTTATACCAACCTCCAATATCCACTCAGTATCAAACACCATATCCTCCCCATCACAACCAAGGACAAGATTTTAACCAATCACAAGCTCAACCATACCACCCACCGGGATACCAACTGAGGCCACCTGTGCAAGAAAAGAAACCAAACCTTGAAGATATGTTGGCGACTTTCATAAACAGTCAACAACAGTTTGTGAATAGCCAGCAACAGTTTATGGCCAATCAAGAAACAAGGTGGAAATCTCAAGAGCGGTGGAACCGGAACCAAGATGCTTCCATGAGAAATTTAGAAACTCAGGTGGGACAACTTGCAAATTCTATGTCTCAAAGGCAACCGGGAACGTTTCCGTCAAATATGGACCGAAATCCAAAGGAAGAAGCGAAAGCAATCACACTGAGAAGTGGCAAGGAAGTGGTACCGAGAGAGGACCAAGGTAAAAATTCTTCATCTTCAGAAAAGGAGGAACCGACACGGATGGTAAGTAACTCTAATTCTAGGGTAGAGGTTAATGAGAAAGCTCCTAAAAATGATAAGGGTAAGGGTCTAGTGAATCCTAAAATAGAGGATCTTGATATTAATAGACTGACATTTCCTGCTGTGGTTAGACAGGAAAAGAAAAATGAGCACAAGGCTAGGTTTCTAGAGATGTTTAAGAAACTGCACATAAATTTACCATTCGCTGAAGCTTTAGCTCACATGCCTAACTATGCTAAATTCATGAAAGAATTATGTTCTAATAAAAAGAAATTAGAAGGGCATGGAACTGTGCAGCTCACAGAAAATTGCAGTGCTATAATCATGAACAAGATCCCTAAAAACTGGAGGATCCAGGTAGTTTCACTTTACCCTATGAAATCGGTGAGGATTTTTATGGAAATGCTTTGTGTGATTTGGGTGCTAGCATAAATTTGATGCCTTATTCTATTTGCAGGAAGCTTAATCTTGGGGAGCTCAAGGAGACGGGAATGAGACTCCAACTTGCAGATAGGTCAGTGAGGAGACCCAAAGGAGTGATTGAGGATTTGTTAGTGAAGGTGGGGAAATTTATTTTCCCAGTGGATTTTGTAGTGATGGAGATGGAAGAGGACCACAAGGTACCACTCATTGTGGGTAGGCCGTTTTTAAATACAGCCAAGGCATTGATAGATGTACATGGGCAAACGGTAACCCTAAGGTTCAATGATGAGGAGTTGGTGGTGGACATGAACAAGGCTCAAAAGTATCCATATAGTGATATGGAGGAGTCTGTTTATTTTGTGGATGAAATAGATGAGTGTATAGAGGAGGTGCAGGAAAAAGTGTTGGGAGCTGATCCAGTGAATGTGAATTTGATACATTCATTGGAGGACAGAGAGATGGAAGAAGAGATGAAGGGAAAATCGATAGCAGCCATGGAAATAGAAAAAGAAGAAGAGGAATTACAGCAGGAAGAGCTTAATCCGAAAAAGGGGGATTTAAATTCTGAACTTAAACCTCTTCCTTCTCATTTGAAATATGTGTTTTTAGAAACTGAGAAAAAACCAGTAATTATCTCTTCTTTGTTAATAGATGTTGAAGAGAAGATGTTACTTGAGGTGCTGAAAAGGCACAAGGGTGCCATTGGATGGGAGACCTCAGATTTGAAGAGAATTGACCCTAGTTCCTGCACACACCGAATTCTGATGGAGGAAGAATGTAAGCCGATAGCTCAGCCTCAAAGGCGACTCAATTTGGCAATGCAAGAGGTGGTAAAGAAGGAGGTACTTAAACTCCTTGACTCAGGTATTATCTACCCTATCTCTGACAGTAAATGGGTTAGTCCAGTGCAGTGTGTGCCTAAGAAGGGGGGAATGACGGTGGTAAAAAATGAGCTGAATGAATTGATTCCAACCCGTACTGTTACGGGTTGGAGAGTTTGTATTGATTTTAGAAGGCTAAACAATGCCACTAGAAAGGACCATTTCCCCTTGCCATTTATTGACCAAATGTTAGAAAGGTTAGCAGGCAATAGGTTTTACTGTTGTTTAGATGGATACTCGGGATATTTATAAATCCCTATAGCCCCTGAAGATCAAGAGAAAATAACTTTTACCTGCCCTTATGGCACATTCGCCTATAGGAGAATGCCTTTCGGATTATGTAATGCACCGGCTACGTTTCAGCGGTGTATGATGGCTATTTTCCATGACTTCATAGAGAAATTTATGGAGGTATTCATAGATGACTTCACTATATATGGGGCTGACTTTGAGAGCTGTTTAGAGCATCTCGATTTAGTGTTAGGGAGGTGTGAAAAAACCAACCTAGTTTTAAATTGGGAAAAATGCCACTTTATGGTGAGAGAGGGCATTGTGCTTGGGCACAAAATTTCTAAACAAGGGATAGAGGTCGATAAGGCCAAGGTGGAGGTAATAGAAAAGTTGCCACCCCCGACTAGTGTGAAGGGCATTAGGAGTTTCCTCGGACATGCAGGTTTTTACCGCCGTTTTATCAAAGATTTTTCAAAAATTGCTAAACCCTTGTCAAATTTGCTTATGAAAGATGTTCCTTTTAATTTTGATAGTGAATGCATGCTAGCTTTTGAGACTTTGAAGCAACGACTCATTTCAGCCCCGGTGATTATATCTCCGGATTGGAATCTACCGTTTGAATTAATGTGTGATGCTAGTCATTATGCAGTTGGAGCAGTGCTTGGACAGCGGCGAGATAAAATATTTTATGCAGTTTATTATGCCAGTCATACTTTGACAGGAGCACAGGTTAATTATACCACCACTGAGAAAGAGCTTCTCGCGATTGTTTATGCTTTTGAGAAGTTCAAGCCGTATTTGCTGGGTGCAAAAATTGTGGTGTGGTCAGACCATGCAGCTTTGAGGCATTTGTTTGCCAAGAAAGAATCCAAGCCGAGGCTGATTAGATGGGTGCTTCTATTGCAAGAATTTGATTTGGAGATCAAGGACAAAAAGGGGGCATAAAATTTTGTGGCAGATCATTTGTCAAGATTAGAGAATGCTCATATTGAGAAAGGGGAAATTCTAGATTTATTCCCTGATGAGCAGATTTGTGCTTTATTTGCATGTGAAAGTTCTATCCCTTGGTTTGCTAATGTGGCGAATTTTCTTGCAGGAGGTTTTATGCCGAAGGATTTTACATGGAAGCAAAGGAAGAAGCTGCGAGCCGATGCCAAACATTACATTTGGGATGACCCGTACCTATTCCGCTTGTGTACAGATCAAGTTCTAAGGAGATGCATCTCAGATGAGGAGAAGGGAGAGATTATCACAGCTTGTCACAGCGGAGAAGCTGGTGGACACCATGCGCCAAATAGAACGGTATCGAAAATTCTATCCTCTGGTTTTTATTGGCCTACTATGTTTAAAGATGTGCAATTCTTTGTGAAAACGTGTGATAGATGCCAAAGGGCAGGAAATATTTCTAAGAGAGATGAGATTCCCTTGACTAATATGCTAGAGGTAGAACTGTTCGATGTATGGGGAATAGACTTTATGGGAACTTTTTCGGTATCATGCGGGTTTGAATATATTCTAGTGGCAGTTGATTATGTGAGTAAATGGGTAGAAGCTGTCGCCACTAGAACTTCTGATGCAAAGGTTGTTTTACAATTTTTGAGAAAAAATATATTCATTCGATATGGAACCCCTAGAGCCATTATTAGCGATGGTGGTAAGCATTTCGTTAACCACCAATTTAAGGCTTTATTGAAAAAATTTGGAGTTAGGCATAAGGTCACGACCCCTTATCATGCTCAAGCTAATGGTCAGGTTGAAGTGTCAAATCGGGACTTAAAGGCCATTTTAGAAAAGACGGTCAATGCATCTAGAAAAGATTGGTACCTTAAGTTGGATGATGCTCTATGGGCTTATAGGATAGCATTTAAGACACCAATAGGGATGTCACCTTTTAGGTTGGTTTATGGGAAGTCCTGTCACCTCCCAGTGGAATTAGAGCATAAGGCTTATTGGGCTACCAAATTTTTAAATTTTGACCTTGAGAATGCAAGAAAGTGCAGGGCCTTGCAGCTGACTGAGTTAGAGGAGCACCGATATTGGGCATATGATCATGCCATGAAATACAAAGACAATACCAAGAAGTGGCATGATCGAAATCTAGTAAGGAAAGAACTTATACCTGGAATGAGAGTACTCCTTTATGATAGCAGGTTGCGGTTATTTCCCGGAAAGTTAAAATCGCGATGGAAAGGGCCCTATGAGGTTGTGGCAGTTGACAAGTTTGGAGTGGTGACATTGAGGCACCCGAGGTTTGAGAATGAATTCAAGGTGAATGGACATCGTGTGAAGCCTTACTTTGAGTCCACATTTGATAGTGCTTCCACGATTGTCACTCTTGCAGATCCTTGACGGTATTTAAAAGTCCAGCTGCGGACTTGTTAAATGCAGAACTTCTTCTTAACTTTGTAGGTAGTTAGTTTTGTTTAGTTTTGACATATTTGTGTTTATTCGTGAAACTATGTTTTGTTGGAGAGTTTTCAAAGTAGTAGTAGCTAGAAATTTAGAGAGATTGATGACATTTTTGCAAGTGTGCAGGTGGTCACAGTGACAATGAAATTCATTGTGACCGTGACCAAAGGAAGTTGCATTCTGGATTCTGGTTGGTGCATATGTCATGGTGACAATGAGTTTCATTGTGACCGTGACCATTGGGTAAGTAACATTCTATTTTGAGGTGTGCACATGTCACGGTGATAATGAAATTCATTGTCACCGTGAGGTCAGGTGAGTTACATTCTGTTTTCAAATTGGGTTATGTCACGGTGACAATGAAATTCATTGTGACCGTGACATGAGGCACATTCATTCTGTTTTCAAAATGGTTTATGTCACGGTGACAATGAAACTCATTGTGATCGTGACATAATGCACATTTAATTCTGTTTTCAACATAGGTTATGTCACGGTGAAAATGAAACTCATTATGACCGTGACCTCATGGCGGTTCAATTCTGGATTGAAGTTTTCGGGTATGTCACGGTGACAATGAAATTCATTGTGACCGTGACCCCACGAAAACATCTTTTAAAATCCCAGTTTTCCATTCGTTATTTCTCACTTTCCCACAACTCATTCATTCTCACCGTGCATTATTTGTTCTTCTCTGCCTTCTCTGTGTTCTTTTCTCTCTTTTAGGCTACCATTCCGGATAATCTACAACAAGTAAGTAAATTTCTCTTTCTTTTACTTTAATTTTAATTTTGTTTTTCTCCTCCTCTCGTCCCCTATTCTTATTCGTTATCCCTTGCTATGCATTTCTTGGTCGCTTTGTCCGAAAATTTTGTGTTGTTCTCTGTTATTGCTTTGAAATCTTGATGTGAATCCTCTTAATTCTTACTTTCCTTCTTAATTTTGATCCTTACTTCTGACCGTGACTGAGTGGGAAGTAGGAATTTAGGGCGTAAATGGTGCACAACTTGGGTTGATGATTTTACTCAAATTTTGGATTGGACTTGAATTTTATTGATCTTAAACTGTTTGTTATGCATTGTATTGTTGTTAATTGCCAATTTGGGGGGTTGTTAGTACCGTTGGTTTTCAATTCTAGTGCGTTTAAATGCTTGCTTACCAAGTGCTTGATAAAATGTCTCTATGAACTTATTTTCCAGATTTTGCAATTTTTAACATTTTGAAATGCAGAGTTTTATATGCCCTGATGTTAATTATGCTTTAAGGTTGTCATTGCACACTCTTAACCTCTTTATGTGTTGCTTCACTTTGGTTAAAAAAAAAAAACAAGCTCATTTGGAGGATGAATAGGATAAGGTAGAATGGATTGGTTATTGATGAGTAAGTTGTAGCCATTGTTTGTTTACACTTATATTGTTATTGAATTGGCTGATTGTTTCATGCAGTGGCTCCAAAAAGAAAAAGCTCTGCTGTAGCTTCTAGCTCTGCCAGCCAACCCCCCAGCACAGATTCAGTGGACATTTCTAAGGTGCCAGCCTGGGTTCCAGGTGCTAAAAAGGTTCCTTATGCTCGATTCACCAAATGCTCGTACATCCCAATGAGCTATTTGGATTTTGGATTGCTGGAGAAACTTGGCATAAAAAATGAAGTCCAGCAGCTTATCGCCAACATTGGCTGGGAGCGGGTTTTCATGCTTAATGAGAAAGTCTATCCTACTTTGACAAGAGATTTTGTGTCGACTATCACCTGTCGACCAGGCCGTGACCTTATCACCGATCTAGGTTCTGTTTCATTTTTCTTGGACACTATAGAGTATAACCTCACTTTTCATGAATTTTCAGAGTATCTTGGTTTTCCACACCTGGTGCCGGATTGTTATGATGATTACGCTAAAGATGGTGCTTGGGCGATAATTCGAGACACTATGACTGCCACACAGTATGTCTCAGGCAAAACTAAGGTGCATCATTTGAACAGCCACATTTTGCGGATCCTCTATCGATTTTTTTCATTATCTTTGTTAAGCCATGCAGATTCAGCGGGCCAAGTCAACTTATCGGAAGCCTTGTTTCTCGCGTGCATGATCCAGGGTGTCCAAATAAATGGCGTCACTCATTTCTGGCACAAATTGGAGGAGATGCAATGGAAACCGAAAAAGGTGACAAAAATCGCACTTGGTGGATTTATCATTGCTATAGCTAAGCGTGTCCGTCATCCCTTGAAGAAGTATAAATCATTGCCTTCCATTGCTACCATTGATCAGAAGATGCTCACAAATATGAAGGTCATAGTGAAGGATGTGACAACAGCTGACGGCTTTCGGTTGTCCACTCATGACGAGTATTTGCACGGCGTCGAGCGTGGTTTGGGAGGCTTGCCACGCGAGAACGAGGAGGATCCTGAGGCACCAGCTCCCCCAGCCCCTGAGCACCAGCAGTTTTCTTCCGCTCAGTATGACGCGATTATGGAGCGCATAGACACCATAGCCACATCTGTGGACACTATCTCTGCATCTCAGGCCGACATTCAGTCCCAGATGGACCAGATGCTTTTGGCCTTTTCCTCCTGGTCTGCTCGATTTGATGCCCAGTTTCCACCGCCACCACCTCCAGAAAATTAACCAGGGAGACTCATTATCTTTTTTTTTATGTTAACTGTGGTTTGTAATTATTTTTAACTTGCTGGGGACAGCAAGGTATTAAGTGGGGGGTAGAAGGAGTAACTCCATCCAACAGCTTAATATGTAAATAATTACTTTATTGTTTTTATGTTTTTTGCATGTTTGATGTTTTATTTTAATTGTATTTGCCTATTTTATTGTGTTTCAGTTATTTGAGTATTTAATTGTGGTTGTTAGAATTTTTCCTATCTTAGCTTGGCTGGCTCTTAGTTATTCCTGTTGTGAATGTTTTGAACTTTAATTTGAGAATGGTTTATCTTAAAAATTGATCATAGCAAATGAGTAGTTGGAAGTTTTAGAAGCAAATTAATCTAAATCAGTTATATATCTTATAATTTCCAATCTTTTCTGCACTATAGGCTTGTTTGTAAAAATTTGAAAAATCCAGTGCGTAAGAGTTTTTGAGTGAAGGAATTTTACGATAGTTAGAACCTTTCTCATCACCCTTCGAAACATCATAACAACTCAAGCAAGTTTAGGACATGATTTAGGCAATTTTTTTCTTTGGTAACCATTTTAAATAGCTTTTGACCTACCTGTTTACTTCATTTTCATTGCTAGCCCCGTTGAGCTGATTTAGTATGCTAAAAGCGTACTATGCATTTTTCTTTGTTACACTATTATTTTACCATTTAACCTAAATGCCTTTGACTATCCTTTCTAAGAGTTGGCCACTCTAGGATTGAGTTGGGATAATATTGAAAGTTGAATTAGGGTATTTATTGTGAAAATAGTGTGGGAATGAGAAGAATTGTGAAACTGTGGGGTGTTGTCTAGTGTATCGTTTAAGTTCCCTTTAATGGAATCAAATTTGTGGTAGGAAAATAGAGGTTTTGGGTATCTCATCATACTAAAATAAATAAATAAAATAAAAAATAAAATAAAAAATTAAAAAAAAAAAGAAAAAAAAAAAGAGAAAAGAAAAGGAAAAGAAGTTGATTGATTATTGTTAATCTTGGAGTTAGTTGATTATAGAAAAATTCGAGTGTGGGGTACCCTTAATTAGAAGAAGACGTATTCATATTCATGGATATTTGGGTTTGAAAGAGAAATTTATTAAGAAAGCTCATCACTTTGTTTTCTTAAGGTTTAATGCATTTCATGTTTGGGGAAGTTAGACGACCTTTGGCAACTATGAGTAAATTGAAGGTAAGTCATGGAAATTTTTGTTCAGTTTGGATAGTGGAATTATAGGTAGAGTGGCTGACTCTTTATTTGATTTCCCTTACTTTTCTTGTTAGCCAATACCCTAACCCAACATTACAACCTTGGGATAAGTCCTAATGATTCTGCTCTTAGCTTGAGTTATTTAGTGGAGATGACCCTTGTGGTTCCGGTGCTAAAGGAGAGGCTTATGGTTATCCTGAGTTTTAAGTGCGAAACCTGTATGCAAATTTACTTGCATATTCTTTTTCTTTGCTCAATTGCTGGAATGCAGTGGTTGTTTTGTTTTGAAAAGAGAAAATTTGTTTTGAGCCTAGCACACACACACGTGAAATTACTTGATATAAATTGATTTGAGAATTTGTAACTAAGGCCCCTCTGCTTGGTGCTAAGACTGTTGTTAAGTTTTTGTATTCCGAGTTAGAGTTTGAAATTTCAGGAATGTGGATAATTCATTTACTCGAGGACGAGCAAAGTCTAAGTGTGGGGTATTTTGATAACTTCAATATAGTACTTAGTTTTGATGGTGTTTTCATATGATTTTTGGGTGTTTAGTTGTGTTTTTGTGTCATGTTTTGTTTCCTTTAGGTTAATTTTACTAATCTTAGTCAAATTGGAATTTTGATGCATTATAGATAGTCTTTGATGGAATTTGATTTGTCTTTGCAGGTGTGGTTCTAGGTACCTCACGGTCACAATGAAACTCATTGTGACCGTGACATAAAGAGAAATTGAAGACAGGAGCAGACTTAGAGGGGTCACGTTCATTGTGACCGTGACATAGCAAACCTTTGGACAGAATGCAAGTATGAAGCATGTCACGGTGGCAATCTATTTCATTGTCACCGTGACATGAAAATCATTAAGGCAGAATCAGAGCAGCACATACCTCACGGTGGCAACAAAGTTCATTGTCACCGTGACATAATTGTTTCCTGGACAGAAGCAAAAATTGAAGACCTCATGGTGACAATGAAATTCATTGCCACCGTGACCCCTCTCTTGTGCGCAAAGGTAAATTAACGATCTCGACACCTCACGGTGACAATGAATTTCATTATCACAGTGACCACTCTAAGACTATTTAAACGCAATTTTCTGTTTGGCTAGGGTTCCGAATTTTTGGAGAGTAGCTTTCATATCAGTTTTGCGATTGAGAATTTTCTAATTTTTTCCGCTATTCTAGTTTTAGTTTTCGAATCTTTGTCTTTAGTTTTGAATTAGAAATCAAGAATATTTCATTAGATCCATAGAGTTTAATTTGAATAGAGTTTTTAATTTGGGTTTCCATAATTTTAAATTAATTCTCCATTAAAGATTCAAAGAAGAAGATCGAAGAACGTGGGAT
The DNA here is from genome assembly GCA_947683425.1 of Excoecaria cochinchinensis. Lineage (NCBI taxonomy): Eukaryota > Viridiplantae > Streptophyta > Magnoliopsida > Malpighiales > Euphorbiaceae > Excoecaria > Excoecaria cochinchinensis. The sequence continues at coordinate 16,578,386 of CANTUQ010000005.1, forward strand.
TCAACCGGGATTTCTACCTCAATGAATTTCTGGGTTTATTCTTTCCTTTCTTCTTTCGATTTTGTAATGGATCGTGAGTAGTCTTTTAGTTATTTGGGGGATCTCTAAATCCCCTATCCTTGATGTGAATTCTGAACATATTTTGATATTCGATATATGAATGAAGGGTTTATTTCACTGTTTCTTATTGTCAAATCATGAGATGTATATTTTCAAGTTAATTTCCTGTTTTGATGAATGATTTAATTCATGTATCTTAATTGGTTATTGAATTGTATGATTGAATGTCATGATCAATTATCTTCAGATTTTTTATCATGTTTGCTGTATCATTTGGACTGCTCCGGAATGGGAATCTAGATATGCAGGTGTAAGCACCGTATCCCGGAGCGGTCCAGATCAGAGGTTACCCTATGATGAAATCAGCGTTCGAGCCTGCGTAAAGGGCTGGATTTGGAGGTTTTAGTCCCACGTTCCACGAGAAATGAGGCTTTTTACCATTCCTGGGCAGAGGGGGGAGAAAACAGAGGTTTTTCGAGTCAAAAAGCTTTTTGTACTCCACAGACGGCCAGCCCGTCTGTGAAGTCAGCCCGTCGCTTTGAGTCACCGACGGCTGGTGGTACTTTCCAACGCCCGTCGAAAAGTCACCGCCCCTGTCAGAACGCTGCCTGGTTTCCCGGAGCACGCAACCATTCCGACGCCCGTCGGTGGATGTGGCAGGGCCGTTGGATGAATCCTTATGTCAGAAGGATTCTTCTGACGCCCGCCGCTATACACTGACGCCCGTCGGTCATGTCTGGTTTATAAAAGCTCCGGATTTTCAAGAGAAAAGGGTTGGAAAAATTTTCAAAAGGGGAAACTCTACCCAATTTCAAGCAAATTTTCTCTCTCTTCCAACAAAACACATTTACAAAGGAAATCTATTGGATCAAGGATCAAATCAATCAAAAAGGAACTAAAATAATTAGTTTTCTTTAGATATTGATTCCAAAGTCAATCTTTTGAGGGATTGAAGAAGAAATAGCCCATTTTTCTTTCTTTGACCCTTCATCTTTTGCTTCTCGTGGAACGCGCGGGGCTCTAATCAACACAAGAATCTCACCCAAAGCGATTATCTGAGGGTAAATATTCCGGATTCCTTCTCCTTGTCATTTCATATTTATTCCTTATTTTGTGGAATTTATCAATATCTGTCATTATTTTCCTTTATTTTGACTCTCTTTGTCTCCTTTTGGGATAAAACCCATTTTTTGGCCTTGGAAAGAATTCTCTCTCTCCTGTTTTTTCGGAGACAGTGGCGACCGACGGGTCATCTTTATCACCGACGCCCGTCGGTCACCCCACTTACAGACGCCTCTCCTTGAGTGACAGACGGACATGTCGATTACCTTAACCGACGCCCGTCGGTCATCTAAGGAAGGCCGTCTGTGGGTTCTGCCTCCATCCTTTTAAATCGTTTTTTTATCTTTTTCAAATCCTTTCGGTTTTCTACATGTTAATTTTATGTATATTAACATCTCTCAACTTTTCTATGAGTGTATATATGATTTCTCTTGGACTACCACAAGCTTGAGCGGCTATCTACCATATGCGGAGGATTCCGTCCGGTTTAGTTCCCTAACCCTCTCGATTATTTCCTTCATGTTGTTATTTATTGATTATTTCATGTATATGGATATATTCTTCTCATATCTCATTAATGTATAAACATAATCTAAATGATTTTATACTTAAATAAAAATGAGGTTTCTATAAAGTACAAAAGGGGCCAAAGCCCTATCTTTATCCAATAAAATCATCATAAACAAAAATCTCCAATTTTAATAATGATGCATACGAGGACCAAAGTCCTCAAAATAAGCAATGCCCAGATTTATGCATGATTCGCACATTTATGAAAGGGAGTTGTATTCCGCTCCTTGTATTATTGTAATTTATCGCTTTCATTATCTATCTGATTATTTATCGCTTTCAAAATGTGAATAAGTGCGCCTTTTAATCAATTGCATAGTGTGGAGAGAGAGTGAATTGATGATATTAAGATTTGATCATAAAATAAATGAGGTAAAAATAGATGAGAAACCCCGGACCCAGCTCTGGTCTTTGGGCTCAAGAGGTTAGAGGTTATCCTCCAAAATACTTCTTGGGTCACAAGGCTTTAGCGCTAATCCTAGGCTCTTTAGGGTGAGAAGTTCACCTTCCATGACCCCTCTGGCTGGCCCAAAATGGATACCAAGCGCAGTCTTAGGCTCTCCGAGGCGAGAGTAACTTTCCCAATGTTCTATTGGGTAGTGACTCCATGAAATCTCCGTGTTGCCCAACATAGACGCACTTGCAATTCATTTGCAAGATGTCAACGGACCCACAAGTGCCCCAATCGCCCACGTGCGGGAGGTCGAGCGGGCGGCCGCGGGGATCCGGCGCGCGTCACAGTGGCGACTCTGTTGGGGACGTTTATGGTTCGAGATTTCGATTTGAAAATACCTCGTTTAACATTTATGATTAAAATTTAATTCACAAATTTGCTTTCTCTCAAAATTGCATTCGCATATCATTAGAGCCTTAGAATATGCTAGTTTGGTCCCTCTTTTAGCCCCGGTGCGTTCCTGAAGCACGACCTCATTTTCACTCAATTTGGGGAAGTATTAAGGATAATCACCAGCCCAAGCCACGTACCTCAATGGTATATCAAAATGACAACCCGATCAGTCGCTATGCCCATGATGGGCTAGACCTGTCGGCAGGGATCATGCTTGGGTAGCCTTAAAGAAACATCTCCCTTATCCAAAGCTCATGTAACGGCCGTAGCTATTTTCCACAGGTGAAATGAACCTTAATTCCATGCTTGCTATATGGATCCTCGTGTATTGGGTGAGTCCAGATGTCTCGCTTGGTAACCTAGCCAAAGGCTTTCATGCCTCGGTAGGGCCATGTCGAAATTTATGGAATGTCCAAATATGTGACGATCATTATCCATCCGCTTGTACATTAGCATAGGAGTGTCATGCTGCCGGTTTTTCGCCGTACACCGTGCATGTCCATTGGGTCCCTCGTTGACCCTTGGGCTAATCCCACCTAGGAAAGAGACTGCACGACCACGTGTGTGGGAGAAATAAGGGCGGAAGGACTTACTTGCTTGCTTGTGCTCTGTAAGTGTTGTATATCACGACCATGCAATATACCTGCATTTCATGCATCATACCTAACTTTTTGTCCCTGCAGCCATCATAGATCTGCCCAGGTGGACTAGATCACCAACCGAACGACTGATCCGAGTTCCTACTCCCGAGCTGTCGGATAGAGAGGGTCTACCAGAAATCTTATCAGGAATCAGTGGTACAGTATCTCAGATGGCAAACTCACCTAGGGGGGAAGACGCCACCAGGGCCATGATTGCGGAAGAAGTGGGCCGCCGTTTTGAGGAATTCGAGGGTAGGATGATGAATATGTTGACCGCCTTGGCACAGCAGAATGTTCCGCAGAATGCCCCACAGAATCCTCCTCCTCCTCCTCTAGTGAGACAGAATGAGCCAGAAGAAGAAAGGGTTGAAAGGCGAGAAGAGCCCGTTAGGCCGCCACCAGTAGAATTGAGATCAGTGGCCTCAGGAGAGCAGAGAAGAAGGCCTGTGCTGAGAATTAATGATGATATCGAAGACAATAGGATGAGCCTCGCATCTGAGAGGGGGAAAGCACCTCAGACCGATGACTTCATTTTAAAGAAAATGGAAGAGAGGTTTGAAGCTATGGCTCGTATGTTGAGCAGGGGTCAAGGGATGAACCCGGAAGATAAGGAATTGGAGGGAGAGGACTCGATCCCTTACAACTTCAAAATGCCAGATGTGCCGAAGTTTGACGGTACTTCTGATCCAACCGCTCACGTGAAACAGTATTCTCTGGTTATGAAGGGGACCACATTGTCTAAGAAGCAGAAGGTAGAATACTTTTATTTGAGTCTGACCTCTCATGCCATCGACTAGTATCATGGCCTTGACCGCCGCACTAAAGAAGATTGGGATCTACTCACTGAGGAGTTTTTGAAGCAGTATGACTGCAATACCAGAATGGAGGTGACTCTGAAAGATCTTGAACTGCTCCAGCAGAAAGCCGGAGAATCTTTCCATGATTATCTCACCCGATGGAGGAACCGTGTAATGGAGATGCGGAGGAAGCCTGACACCCAGGATCAGATTCGTTTGTTCATCAAGAACGCGAGCCCGTACTTGAAAGATGGGTTGAAGATGAAGGGGTTGAAGGACTGGGAGTCTCTCAAGGATATAGCCATCGAGGCAGAAGGAGAGTTCTTGGCTAGGAAGGCTAATAATGATAATTTTGCCAAAAGGGCTAACCCCGGTCAAGGAACTAGTAGGCCGGCGGGTCCCGGTAATAGCACCAGAAGAACGGGCGAGGTGTCTGCTACTGAGGTAACCACCCAGAGGAAGTTTTCGAACTTGGAGAAACCATTATCTTGGGTTTTGAGAAGGTTAATGAAGGAGGGAAAATTGCAGCCCTAAGCTCCTAGACCTGCTTTGAAGCAGGGGAAGCCTGGACACAAAGATAATGAATTCTGTGCGTTCCACCAGCACTCAGGCCACATCACAGATAAGTGCAAAGCGCTCCGACACTCTATCCAAGACTTGATTGATAGCAAGCAGATTTCTGACCCTGAAAAGAGGGAAACTGAGAAGAAGCCCGGTTATAATGCCGTACCACCACCCGTGTTTATGATCGGATCTAGCCTGCCAGAGTGGTACGTGCTACAAGATCTATATGGGAGCGAGAATTTTGCTGCTGATTGTTCCGAGATTAGAAAGGAGAGAGCAATCATGGCTACCCTTGATTGCTGGTCTAGCAGTGAGAGCGGCGGAGAAGCCGAGGAGGAGGGAGAAATGAACCTTGACTTGTGGGGGTCTGATGAAGACAAAGAAGAAGAAATAGGGGCTGTGACGAGAAGCGAAAGAGTGGTCCCCGAGATTACGAGACTACCCGAGCCAGTGCAGACGCCGGCAGAGAAAGAACCAGAGGAGAATCAAATTGTCAAACAATTGAAGAAGACTGCGGCTTAAATATCCATCTGGGATCTTTTGAGACAATCCCCCTCTCATAGGCAGAAGGTAGTAGAGGCTTTGGTTGAGGCCACGGTCGCCACCACAATCTCCCCATCAGAACTGTTGGGCCTAATTAAGGGAGGATCCGAGGAGAGATTGGTCTTTTCTGACGCCGACCTACCGGTCGAAGGCCGCAATCATAACAGACCCCTATACATCAAGTCGCAGATTAACGACAAGCACACTGCTTGTGTTAAGGTAGATGATGGGTCTTCTATTAATGTGTGCCCCCTGATAGCTCTGCAGGCTTTCGGTTTAAACGAGGATATGCTCAGTGGATCAGATCTGACTATCACAACCTATGATAATTCGAGGAGGCAAGCCTCGGGAACCTTTAAGACCTTGGTCAAGACAGCACCCATTGAAGTGGAGGTAGAATTTGTAGTGCTGCCCATCCCTGCTAACTTCTCAGCTCTGCTTGGGAGACCCTGGTTCCACAAATTAGGAGGAGTGCCATCCACGCTGCATCAGATGATAAATTTCCCACGTGAAGGGGAGGTGGTGACTATCAAGGCAGCCAGGGAGAACCAGGTCTCAGCGCTTGAAATTGCTAATCAGCCATTTAGTGGCTTCCACGTGTCCATGATAAGAGAAGAGCACGGGTCAGTGGATAACCCAGTTGTGGTTAATATGTTGAAGAAGATGCATTAACTCCCTGGGGCCGGTTTGGGCAGAAACTCTCAAGGGTTACAAACAGCGATCACCACTCGAGGTCAGAAGAACCGAAAAGGTCTGGGGTACAGAGGTGGCTTCGGCAAGAAGAAGGCGACAAACAAGATCCCTCACATTTCGGAGAGCTTCGTACCAGCATCCTCAGTTTGTGCTTACACTGGCGAAGACGAGCCGCAATGGGTAGATGGGAGGATTGTCCCTGGCTTTGAGATCTTTAATGATGTATTTGATTGGAGAGTCGGGTTTATCAAGACTGCTGAAGACTTTTGGGATGAGAAGGTCATGACTCAGGGTATCACTTGGGACAAATGCGAGCCTGAAGAGGTTGTTACTGAAAAGATGATAGCTGCCAAGCTGAAAGGGAAAGGGAAGATAACAGAATTAGAACCGAAAATGGGAGATTTGAGGATTTCCTCTGACATGCCTGAGGGGCCTCTGCAGAATTAGGAAGCCAGTGAGCAGGCCGCGATAGCATCAACCTCGGAAGTGGCAGAAGAAGACTCTAGCTTAGACTGTCTTTTTATTCCAGAACTCTTTTATGATGTAAATGACAATTATAATATTATTAATAAGGCAAACAATTTCTCTTACTTGTGCGATGTTTCTAATAATTTCAACATGCATGAACATGATCATATTCCATCAATTTTTGACATTGATTCCACTGATACAACGCCTTTTAATCTTGGAACCTCGGAAAATCCGAGAGAAATTCTAATAGCATCAAATATAACTCTTGAGGAGACAAAAAAATTTTGAGAGAATAATAAGAAAACATGAAAAAGTCTTTGCCTGGACCTATGAGGACATGCCGGGAATTGACCGAGATGTGGCAGAACATGCTATCCCAACTTATCCGGATTACAAGCCTGTGAAACAAAAGTTGAGAAGGCTCAGACAAGGTTAAGGAGGAAATTCGATAGCAGGTGGAAGCCAAGTTCCTTGTTGAGGTGCAGTATCCTACATGGCTGGCAAATGTGGTCCCTGTAGCAAAGAAGAACGGAAAGGTCAGGGTATGTGTGGATTATCGAGATCTGAACAAAGCTTGCCCTAAAGATGATTTTCCACTACCCCATATTGATGTATTGATAGATAGTGCCGCCAATTGTGCGATGTACAGCTTTGGAGATGGTTATGTGGGCTACAATCAGATCCTAAATAGAATAGCTGACCGGGTTAAAACCGCTTTCATCACGGAGTGGGGGACCTACGCCTACCAGGTCATGCCTTTCGGCCTAAAGAATGCAGGGGCCACATACCAGAGAATGGCGATCAAGATCTTAAGTGACCTGATCCATAAAGAAGTGGAAGTGTATGTCGATGACATGATGGTCAAATCAGCCACCCAAGAGAGGCACTTTGAAGCTCTAGAGAAGTTCTTCACCAGGATTGACAAATATAATCTGCGACTTAACCCCAAGAAGTGCATTTTCGGAGTGACTTTAGGAAAACTATTGGGACATGTCGTCAGTCAGAGGGGAATAGAAATTGACCCGGACAAGGTGAAGGCCATCAGAGAGATGCCCGTGCCGCAAAAGGAGAAGGATGTAAGGAGTTTCCTAGGCAAGCTGCAGTATGTCAGCCGATTCATTGCCAAGCTCACTTCGATATGCGAGCCTATTTTTAAGCTGCTTAGAAAGAATCAACCTGTGGTCTGGAACGAAGAATGCCAGAAAGCCTTTGATAGCATCAGGGAATACCTGTTGAATCCGCCAGTGCTAAGGCCTCCGCAACCAATCAAACCGCTTATCCTATATCTGGCAGTAGAAGACAGTTCAGTGGGCGCCATGATGGCTCAAGAGGATGAATTTGGGGTAGAGTTTGCAATTTATTACCTCAGCAAGAAATTCCTAGCTTATGAGATAAAATATGCTGAAGTAGAAAAGATATGTCTCGCGGTAATTTGGGCGTCAAAGAAACTGAGACATTATTTCCACTCGTACAAGGTTCAAGCAGTGGCCAAGCAGAATCCGTTAAGATATTTGCAGGAAGCACCGTCTCTGCTTGGAAAGATGGGGAGGTGGCTGCTCTTGCTGCAGGAGTTTGATGTGCAATACATCACCCGCAAGACTATTAAGGGGCGAGCCGTAGCCGAATTTCTTGCTGAGCATCCTATTCAAGGAGACACTCCCGAGTTTACCTTTCCTGATGAGAGCATAGTCGCAATTTCTGTTCAGGGATGGCAGTTACACTTCGACGGGGTGGTAAATAACAGAGGAGCCGGAGTTGGGATCATCTTGACGACCCCAGATAATGAGAAACTTCCCCTCGCTAAGAAGCTGAGGTACAAAGCAACCAACAATGAAGCCGAATACGAAGCGTGCACATTCGGATTGAAAGCTTTAGCGGCATTGGGGGCAAAGAATATAGAAGTCTTCGGTGACTCATCCTTGGTGATTAACCAAATCCGAGGTGAGTGGGCAGTAAAGGAAGAACGGTTGATGCCCTATGTTGAGTATTTGAAAGAGATGTGTGGGCAGTTCGAGACCTGCACTTTCCACTTCGTGCTGAGAGATGAAAACCGTCTGGCTGATGCGTTGGCAACCTTAGTGTCAATGTGGGATAACCCCGAAGGAGTGGCTATGAAGCCAGTGCTGATTTCGAGTTCTGATAAGCCCAGTTTTGAAACTAAGCCTGTGATGGAAGTGGAAGTGGCAGATGGGAAACCGTGGTACTTCAACATCATGAACTACTTGGAAAACAATAAATTTTTAGAAGAAGCTACTGAGAAAGACCAGAGGATGATCCGGAAGCTATCCACTCAGTTCATATCCTTGGAAGGGGTGTTGTACAAGAGACGGTCGGATGGGATTCAGCTCAGGTGCCTGAATGAAAAGGAAGCCCGCAGGGTGATGGAGGAAACCCATGCAGGTGTCTGTGGGGCCCACATGAACGGTTTGACCTTGGCTAAGAAGATCATGAGGTAAGACTTCTATTGGCTTACAATAGACAATGACTGCTCGAAATATGTTAAGCAATGCCAGTTGTGCCAACAGTACACAGACTTGAAACACCTGCCAGTATCAGAATTACATAACCTGACATCACCTTGGCCTTTCGCTACTTGGGGGATAGATATCATTGGAGAGATTCGCCCTACGGCATCCAATGGACACAGATACATCATAGTCGCAATCGATTATTTTACCAAATGGGTAGAGGCGGAATCCTTCAAGAGGATCGACGCGAGGGACATGGCCAGGTTCAAAGAGAGAAATCTAATTTGCAGATATGGCCTCCCTCATCACATAGTGTCTGACAATGGGGTGCAGTTCATAGGAGAAACCAGGAAGCTCCTCGAGAAGTATGGTATCGAGCATCATAAATCCTCTCCCTACCGACCACAAGCGAATGGAGCAGTAGAAGCCGCTAATAAAAATATGAAGAAGATCCTGTCCAAGATGGTCCAAACCTACAAAGACTGGGCCGAAAAGTTACCCTTTGCCCTGTGGGGATATAGAACGACGGTAGGTACGTCTACAGGCGCTACTCCATTTTCCCTGGTATACGGAACGGAAGCAGTATTGCCAGTTGAGATAGAGCTCAAATCACTGAGAGTGGTCATGGAAGCCCAAATTCCAGAGGCCGAATGGGCGCAGCAGAGGCTACAGCAGTTGAATTTACTGGATGAGAGTAGGCTGAAAGCTTATTATCATAATCAGATTTACCAAAAGAGATTAGCAAGAACTTTTGGAAAGAAGGTGAGAAAGCATCGGCTGAAGGAAGGGGACTTAGTGTTCAAGCAGATGAGGCCAGCCATACCAGATATTAGAGGGAAATTCAGACCGACCTGGGAAGGGCCATATATCCTTAAGAAACTGCTGTCCAAAGGAGCTGCGATCTTGTCGGATAGTGACGGGAACGAATTCAAAGAGCCGATCAATGTCGACAGACTCAAAAGGTTCCACGGCTAAAGACCAAGATAAAAAGAAGAGAATAAAATGCCCTGCAAGTCGAAAACCGAAAAAAGGCGGCTGTGCTAAAATTGGGCGCCTCGACAAGGTGAAAACCGAAAAAAGGCATCCTGTACAAAAATTAGAGGCATGAGAGAAAATGTCCGATCGTGAAAACCCGAGAGGGCCGATTGGTAACAGGAGTTGATGCTGTTAAAATTCGATTCCTTGTATTGACAGCGCGTAAGCAGCTGAGTAAATGCCAAAACTGATCATGTATGCTGAAATTATATGAAAATATGCACAAATTGGTGAATTAGAACGAATATTGTTCTTTTCATTTTTGTCATTTCCTAGTTCTGCATTAAAAAGAAATGTGGCACCAAAAGAAACACATATATGGGCTAAGCTAAGTCCTGCTGCTGCTCTCGCCGACCAGATCCTTGAGCCCTCGAGTCCTATTATCAGATGCTGGACTAAGGATCCACTTCTTGTACTCACTAGTCGAAGACGCAGAATGATTGCCGAACCTCGGGATGACAGTCTTCACTGGTAGTTTGCCCCACAGCTCATGATACCGAGAAGCAAATGCAGCCGAGAGAGCTCCTCCTCGGAAGGACAGGGGAACCCTCACTACATCCTGGGTCATCCCGAGCTGGCGTGTACATCGAGAGGTGATGCAGAAGGTGGCCTGACGGAGGCCGCAGAGGGGCACACACCCCGATGGCCCATCAATGACCACATGAGACAGGGGGAGCCAGGTAGACGTAAAACTGATGTCATCATCTGACAGCTCGCCAAATCTGGTAATGCCTTCACTAGTAGTGGCACAACCATAAAGTCGTCGACGTGGCAGAAAATGGCTCGGCGAGTACTGTGGAGTAACTCGAGGGGGTGGTTCAGACAGCATCTTCAGTTTTTCTTACAGCCAGATCTGAAAAAAAAAGAGGAAAAGAGAAAAAAAAGAAAAAAAGAGAAAAAGAGAGAAAAAGAAAAAAAAGAAAGAAAAAAAAAAAGAAAAAAAAGCCGCTGGAGTAAGTAAGGTTTACTTTAGGCAAAAAATAAGGCACAGGGTTGTGTGAAAATCCGAAAGGACGCACCTCCCACTAAGAAAAGCTAGTGTGAAAATCCATAAGGGACGCACTACCTTTAAAATAATGACGTACCTGGAGCAATAAGGGGCTACCGGTAAAGGTTGTAGTGGACCCAGAACTCACAACGTCCAAGCCCAGAATGGTTTCAGCCAGAATGAGCGGTAAGGGTGATAATCCCAGATGAAAGTCGCCCAAGACTCCGAACAGGCGAGAGTCACCTGTCAAACCCCCTAGAACAACAGTAAGGAAGTTCACCATGCAAAACAAGAATGTGATGCTTACCCGGTAGGTGGGGATGTCAGTGAACTGATCTAGAGCCTCGATCAGTGGCCCCAGAGCAAAGAAAGAGCCCAGAGTAATCAGCCGGACGGCCTCAGATGAGGGTATGCCAAGCGCCATAGCTATATCCCAGGCCTAGAATAGACCGCAGCGGGGGACGCAGGGCAGAGCGCTAGGAGGGAACCAAGCTCCAAGAATAGCAGCTAATTCTTCAGGCAAAGGGCACAGTTCCTGATAAGTGAACCGGAAAACATGGAACCGGGGGTTCCAGAAGTGGGTCGCCGCCAAAAGGAGGTTTTGGTCGACTTTCACCCGGCACAGGTATTTCAGCCCGGACAGAGAGGAAAGGGCGCCCTCTTCCCAAGTGTGTTTGTCATCTAAGATACGGTGCATCCTTTGGGCTAGAGAGGAAGACATGTTGAGAAATAAGGAAGGCTCAAGGTGTTGGAAAATGAAGAGACTCAAGAAGAGCAAAAATCTTGGCATAATTTATAGGGAAGGGTCACCGACGGCCTACCCGTCTCTCTATAGAGACGACCTGTCCGTCGATAGAGATTCACCTGGCAGGCGCATGCGTCATCATTGCATTCATCACGCGCATTAAATCGCATTTATTGCATGACAGACGGCCAGCCCGTCGGTCGCTTCTACAGACGCCCAGCCCGTCGGTCACGAAATTCTATATAAGGGCGAGTGACAGACGGTGCAAACGCTACTGTCCCTTTCTTCTTCCTCTCCCAAACCGTTTTTAAGCGTTTTTTTAGTGTTCTTTCAAGCATTCTTCATTTTTTTCGCGATTTCTTCATATTTTCGCATTATTTACTCACCGGGCGCTTTGATATTTATATTTTCTTCAGTTTCTACACTTCTCGCGATTACAAGTAAGTAAATAATTACTTTTTTCTTGAATTTTATTTAATTTATTAATTCATTTCTTCTTCTTTCAACTTTAGAAATGTTTAGAAATTTAAAATGCCTTAGGAATTTAGGGAGAATGCTGCCCATTTTTTTTATTTTATTTTAGTGCAATTAACCTGAATTTTTGCATGATCACATAGAAATAGAATTTTTCTATAATCTTGATGCTTTAGAATTACGCTGTTTAGCGCACAATTCTGTGCATTTTTTTTTTTTGCGTTGGCGGCCTGAGACCATTATCTTGTGTTGTTGGGGGCACACTCTTGCCGAGGTGCGCCCCCATCTTTGTGCGCATATTGTTGTTGAGGCCTGAGGCCTATTTTTACGCCTTTTCATGCAGGAGGTCGGGCATACCCCTGCCGGGATGCTGCCCAAATTTTTATTATTTATTCTAAAATTGAATATTTTCACGCGTAATGCATGCCTCGGGACCTAGAAAGCCCATTTCCTTCACTCATTTTAAATTATTTGTATGCTAATTGCATATCGTTTTTGCCTTGATATGTGCAAAGCATGTGGGCAACCTTTGCCCTTTTCATTTATTATCAATTTTCTATCTTGTTTTGGGTCGCCATTGCCCTGGTGAGGCCTAAATCGGCCTTCGCCTGGAGAAAAAGTCTGATAATATTTGTTTTGTCAAATTTTTGCTGTCTAATTTCTTCTCCTTTGCAGGATGCCTCCTAGACGTAGAGCACCGCAGGCCCAGCCCTAGCTTGTAGCTCCGGATTGGATAGATGACGAGTCAGCTCAGAGGTATAGAGCATTGGCTCAGGTAGATCTTCGGGCCAGTCGCTTCGTGTCCCGACCGTTTCTAGAGGCCCTAGGGTTGGCCCCAGAGTTTGATTTACTTACCGAGGGTGTTGGGTGGACAGAGTTCCTTGAGCCTTCCTTCCAGACTTTCCCAGAGGCTACTCGCCAGGTCCTGGCCACTCTTCGCTACGCCGATTTTCAGAGTGCAGATACCGACCCAGGGGTGGTTCAGTTTTGGTTCGACGGCGACCACTTCAGTATTACCAGGCAGAGATTCGCTCAGGCCATGCGGCTCCCTACAGAGGAGGGGGTCGAGATCCCGCGGCGAGCTGTTAGACGCGCCCATTGGGCGGCCATTGCCCTACCGGGAGTGTTGTATGATCATGATACAGCGAAGAGCACCGTACTGGCGTCTCAGGCACTCCAATATTTGCACAGAGTGCTATCCAGTTCGTACCTCGGTCAAGCTGGTAATCCAGGGTCACTTAACGCGGCCGAGATCTGGAGCCTCTGGGCTATAGTGGCAGGCTAGCATCTCAATATTAGCCACGAGATCTTGGCCAACTTGACCAAAGTCAGCAGAGGGTTGACGCCGGTGGTGATAGTAGGAGGGGTTATCACCCGGTTACTTTTGAGGTTGGGGGTTAACCCTGAGAGGTTGAGAGGACCTTTGGGGGAGGGGATCCATGTGGATGCCGCAGCGGTAGTACAGATGGGGATGATCTCCCCGATATCAGGGCAGGCAGAGGCCTACAGGGTGTTGACCATTCATGAGACCATGCAGATGTTCTCACTCCCACCCTTGGGTGTAGACCCAGACCATCCTGAGCACCCGGAGGAGTAGCCTCCACAGCCCGAGCCACAGCCAGAGCCCCAGCCTCAGCCCGAGCCTCAACCAGAGCATCAGCCTCCTCAGCCACAGACTGTGCCACCACCACAGCAGCAGGAGCAGCCCAGGACTCCCTCGGACTTTGACTTCGAGTTCACGATGGACGACCTCTTGGCTGCTTCACCGGCATCCAGAGCGCCGACTCCAGCCCCATCACCGAGCGCCAGGGTACAGAGGTCTATCCATGGGCCCTCCGAGAGATACCACCCCTACTCCCGAGGTGACCTAGGGGCATCCACCTCCTCGGCACCACCGCCAGAGCCAGCACCGCAGCAGCCTGTGCAGCCTGACTTCTCTCAGCTCCTCACGTCCATGTTTACAGCCTTAGAGCGGAGGCAGGATGAGAGGGACAGGGCTATTCACGAGAGGTTGGATCGCCAGTAGGCTGCCATTCAGGAGCAGTCCCAGTCGGTGGAGCGCTTAGCCCGGGAGCAGGCCGGCTACATTGAGCATACGACTCGGGAGCAGGCTCGGGCCTTAGGGGCCTTCAGAGGTGAGCAGATGAGGCTGATTGAGCAGATTGCTCAGGGGCAGAGGGAGCTTAAGCAGCAGCTCACTTATGATTTGAGGACGTCACAGGACCAGGCGTCTCAGAGGGTCGACATGACCCTACAGATGATCGACGAGTCGCTCGACTCTCTGAGATCCCACGTCCAGGCGATAGAGGGGATCCTCCCACCTCTGTCTCAGACCATGAGAGAGTTCAAAGAGCAGACGGAGCAGAGCCTGGAGCAGAGGAGAAAGGCCGCCAGCGAGCAGACCATTCAGTTGAGCCAAGCCTTCAAGAAGTTGGGAGACAAGGTTTCTGAGACCTTAGGGTTTGTGAGCGCTTGTACCCAGCCCTTCTTGGATGGCTACGCTCAGATCCTGTTCAGGCGGGCCCATGATCACGAGGCAGGACCCTCCACGGCTCAGCCAGCTCCACCTCCACCTCCGCCAGGGACCGTGCACATATCAGATGACGAGGATCCCGATGAGCCCTCCGACTACACACCTCTCTGATCTTCAGGGAGTTATTTTTGTATCTATTGTACATTTTCATTTTGTATATACACTGTACAAAAATGACGCTTTTAGTGAAAACTTTTGTTTCATTATTGCATGATCATTCGATTGTTAATTGTTTAATCACATCACAGAAAGTGTATGTTCTCATATTTACTTATATGTCAATGAAAATGATAACATAACAAAAACGAAACAAAAAATAATGAATAACAACTCAAATAAGAAAAGATGAAAGATGAAACATAGCATAGCAAATAAGGCAAGATCACGCCATCAATAGACAGGTTAAAAGATGACCACTCAAACATGAACTAACAAAATCTTTCATCACGCAGGTACAGAGAAATACCGATCTGAACATAGACATCGATTAAAAAGATCCCTTTTGAGACAAGGAACCCGGCGGGGTCTCCTCTTCACCAGATCGAGACTGTAGCCAAAGCATGCTGCATCTCCCAGATCGAAGCTGTGGTCAGAGAGTGTCGCACTTCACCAGATCGAGACCGTAGCCAAAGCATGCTGCATCTCCCAGATCGAAGCTGTGGTCAGAGAGTGCCGCACTTCACCAGATCGAGACCGTAGCCAAAGCATGCTGCATCTCCCAGATCGAAGCTGTGGTCAGAGAGTGCCGCACTTCACTAGATCGAGACCGTAGCCAAAGCATGCTGCATCTCCCAGATCGAAGTTGTGGTCAGAGAGTGCCGCACTTCACCAGATCGAGACCGTAGCCAAAGCATGCTGCATCTCCCAGATCGAAGCTGTGGTCAGAGAGTGCCACACTTCACCATATCGAGATTGTAGCCAAAGCATGCTACATCTCACAGTTCACGCGGCAGCCAAAGAGTGCTACGCACCTTGCAGATCGAATGGGGGTTAGCAAGGGAACTTCAGATCGAGGCTGTGGTCAAAGCATACCGCACTCCAAACCAGGGTTGTGGCCAAAGCATGCTGCATCCCGCCAAGCCCTACAGGTCAAGATGAGACCGATGGGGTTATCTTCGCATCGCCGAATAGATCGATATGAGGTCTAACCGGCATAAGGCACGGAGACTGAAAAGCCATCACAGGTACGCTTCCTTTCTGACCTTCTCTGAGTTTTGGCTTATCTAGGTGCTTGTGCACTAGTTGCTCCAAAACTGGGGGCAACTGTAAGCACCGTATCCCGGACCGGTCCGGATCAGAGGTTACCCTATGATGAAGTCAGTGTTCGAGCCTGCGTAAAGGGCTGGATTTGGAGGTTTTAGTCCCACGTTCCACGAGAAATGAGACTTTTTACCATTCCTGGGCAGAGGGGGGAGAAAACAGAGGTTTTTCGAGTCAAAAAGCTTTTTGTACTCCACAGACGGCCAGCCCGTCTGTGAAGTCAGCCCGTCGCTTCGAGTCACCGACGGCTGGTGGTACTTTCCGACGCCCGTCGAAAAGTCACTGCCCCTGTCAGAACGCTTCCTGGTTTCCCGGAGCACGCAACCCTTTCGACGCCCGTCGGTGGATGTGGCAAGGCCGTCGGATGAATCTTTGTGTCAGAAGGATTCTTTCGACGCCCGCCCCTATACACTGACGCCCGTCGGTCGTGTCTAGTTTATAAAAGCTCCGGATTTTCAAGAGAAAAGGGTTGGAAAAATTTTCAAAAGGGGAAACTCTGCCCAATTTCAAGCAAATTTTCTCTCTCTTCCAACAAAACACATTTACAAAGGAAATCTATTGGATCAAGGATCAAATCAATCAAAAAGGAACTAAAATAATTAGTTTTCTTTAGATATTGATTCCAAAGTCAATCTTTTGAGGGATTGAAGAAGAAATAGCCCATTTTTCTTTCTTTGACCCTTCATCTTTTGCTTCTCGTGGAACGCGCGGGGCTCTAAGCAACACAAGAATCTCACCCAAAGCGATTATCTGAGGGTAAATATTCCGGATTCCTTCTCCTTGTCATTTCATATTTATTCCTTATTTTGTGGAATTTATCAATATCTATCATTATTTTCCTTTATTTTGACTCTCTTTGTCTCCTTTTGGGATAAAACCCATTTTTTGGCCTTGGAAAGAATTCTCTCTCTCCTGTTTTTTCGGAGACAGTGGCGACCGACGGGTCATCTTTATCAACGACGCCCGTCGGTCACCCCACTTACAGACGCCTCTCCTTAAGTGACAGACGGACATGTCGGTTACCTTAACCGACGCCCGTCGGTCATCTAAGGAAGGCCGTCTGTGGGTTCTGCCTCATCATTTTAAATCATTTTTTTATCTTTTTCAAATCCTTTCGGTTTCCTACATGTTAATTTTATGTATATTAACATCTCTCAACTTTTCTATGAGTGTATATATGATTTCTCTTGGACTACCACAAGCTTGAGCGGTTATCTACCATATGCGGAGGATTCCGTCCGGTTTAGTTCCCTAACCCTTTCGATTATTTCCTTCATGTTGTTATTTATTGATTATTTCATGTATATGGATATATTCTTCTCATATCTCGTTAATGTATAAACATAATCTAAATGATTTTATACTTAAATAAAAATGAGGTTTCTATAAAGTACAAAAGGGGCCAAAGCCCTATCTTTATCCAATAAAATCATCATAAACAAAAATCTCCAATTTTAATAATGATGCATGCGAGGACCAAAGTCCTCAAAATAAGCAATGCCCCGATTTATGCATGATTCGCACATTTATGAAAGGGAGTTGTATTCCGCTCCTTGTATTATTGTAATTTATCGCTTTCATTATCTATCTGATTATTTATCGCTTTCAAAATGTGAATAAGTGCGCCTTTTAATCAATTGCATAGTGTGGAGAGAGAGTGAATTGATGATATTAAGATTTGATCATAAAATAAATGAGTTAGAAATAGATGAGAAATCCTGGACCCAGCTCTGGTCTTTGGGCTCAAGAGGTTAGAGGTTATCCTCCAAAATACTTCTTGGGTCACGAGACTTTAGCGCTAATCCTAGGCTCTTTAGGGTGAGAAGTTCACCTTCCATGACCCCTTTGGCTGGCCCAAAATGGATATCAAGCGCAGTCTTAGGCTCTCCGAGGCGAGAGTAACTTTCCCAATGTTCTATTGGGTGGCGACTCTATGAAACCTCCGTGTTTCCCAACATAGACGCACTTGCAATTCATTTGCAAGATGTCAACGGACCCACAAGTGCCTCGATCGCCCACGTGCGGGCGGCCGCGGGGATCCGGCGCGCGTCACAGCAGGTTTTCATGGTTTAAGATTGGAGTGAGGAGTGAAATAGTTAGGTTTTGGGTTGTTTGGCTCCGGAATGGGAAAGCAAACCAAACTTAGGATTTTAGACCCGTGCTTAGGCTAGTTGTATGGCTTGTTTCAGAATGGGACGTCATGTAATTAGAGTAGCTTGCTCCGGAATGGGATGCCTGGGTTAAGAGGGTTATCCCAATTTCGTTCATATATGTTTCCTTTATGTGTTTTGATTCATATTTGGGTATGGGGTGGATGAGTGAACCTAAGCAACGCTTGTCTATTTTGAATTCTTATATTGTTATTTTTTCCATCATTTTATTTCTTGCAATTATTAATGTCAATTTAATTTGATTAATTTTGTTTGTTTATTTTGGTTACTTAAATTTTTTGTTTTTAATCAATAGTTAACTCAATCAATTCAAACAATTGGGAATTTTTTAGCATACACTTGATTTTCATTGCTTGCTCACACAATCCCTCGGCTACGATAATTCGGGGTCTTAAATAAACCCCACTGTATTACTTGCCGATTCAGTACACATGCTGAGGTCGCATCACAAAACACGAAGCTTTTACACGGCGGTATAACAAAACCTTACTGCCGTGTAGGACAATCCACACGGTTCGTCAAGAAAACCTGACCGCCGTGTGACCTGTCGAGCCAAAACTCCTCAGAAAACACAATGCATTTACACGGCGGTATAGAAATCTTGACCGCCATGTAAAAATGCACAAAACAACTCATCAAAGTAGAATACATTTACACGGCAGTATGACAAACCTTACCGCCGTGTAACTCCATGGATAAGCAAAACTCAAACACAGAGAAATCCTATCACATGGTGGTATGACCTTCATTACCGTCGTGTGAATCAACAAAAACCCAGAAATTTACAATATTCACTGCTACCCACTTCCCAAATCTTAACCCCAAATCAAAACAACAATTGTAAGACTCCCTACCTATATGTAAGGGAGCTCACCCACTAGGGAGAGTGAGGCCCTGCATAGATAAGGGTGTCACCAAGGCAAACCACAACATGCATAAACTTAACTAAAATAAACAGAATAAACTAAAACAATATTCATCTGGAAAAAAAAAGACTCTTAACATTCATCAAAACCTCAAATCTCATTTATATATATAACTGAATATTCATTACAAAATATTTAGAAGTACAAAATCGGTGTTATAAAATTTTAAAATAAACAGCTGAAGGATTACAACAATAAAAGAAACTACAAAATCATACAAAAAGGGTACAATATCCAAAACATAATTCTCTTCAAAAGGTCTTCTACTGTGTTGGCTTAGACTTCAGCTGACCTGACAAAAACTCCACAGCTTTTGCACCTGTAACACCCCCATACCCCCGGGAAGGAATATCGGGGCGCTAAGCGGACTCTAACACACACACACATGTATCGTAGCGGAAGCATTAACATTAAAAGATAAGAATACTTTGCGCCAAGCAAAAAGTTCTTATGACATATATATAAACTGTACATATACAAAAGTTTTATAATTATTACATATTCGTTTTCGGTGTACATATATAAAACAGTTAACATTTACATGTCAATACTATACTTCCTATATACATAATGATGTTACTCAAAATGTAAGAAACTCTATTACTATTTTATACAAAAAGAGATCAAAACAAAACTCCTAGTGGCCTTGACCTGCAGATGTGCACCCTCTGATCCAAACCTGAAAACCTACACGGATAAACACCCGTGCTAAGCGATAACGCTTAGTGGGGATAAACAGAAGTAAAAGACTTCTAACGAAGTCACAACATATAATACATGCATATTAACTATCATGTCATATATAAATAATCATGTACACAATCTTGTAAGCAAATACCAACATGCTTTAACTTATTCATAATGCAGAAATCCAAATATGGCAAACGATATTAACAACATGTCATATTATAATCAGATGCATTTACAAGTCTCTACTTCATCTCTTGTACTCTACGAGATATACCTTAGCCTGAACTTTCAATAATTGTGGATACGGGTACTTTACTTTAAATACTGATAAATAGTATCAAACTCTAGAGACCTAACTCAAAATGAATACTCTGGACTAAGGTCTCTATGGCAGCCTTACTCTAACCCTTTATAAGCATGCTTATCTATCCACTATTCTGACCATTCAGGCGTGACTCAATAACTCAAAACAGAGTACTTAATACTACAAGGATCATAATTCAAAGTACTATCATGTCAATATATTTTCCAATACAGTGCTCTAATTATAATGTAAGGAAAGAAGAAATAAGCATACACTATGCACTAGGGAAAAATATGCAAAGCAAGACAAAAGAAAACATTTTCCAGAAATAGAACAAGGCGAAAAGAAGTTCACTGTCGCGATCGCGACAAGAAGTCGCGCTCGCGATAGAAGCTAGGTTCACTGTCGCGCTCGCGATAGAAGCCAGATTCCAAAAGATTCTATGTACTATACCCAAATACATTACACCAACACAAGCTTTATACACTATATCAAATGCATTATATAATAATTCATATCACATGACATGTCGTGTTCAACACTAATTCTCATGCCATAGCATTATTTACCTAAATGACTAATTCTATAACCATTTGATACACCTAAACATACATGGCATAAACTCCGAAATTGTTTCGGTGCAAAACGGGTTCAACTCGGGAAGGAAACAAATCAAAATATACGAATTAGTTGAGGGTAAAGGTGAGGAATTGGTTCATGTCAACCATGGGCTCAAATTCAAGAAGAAAATCACTCTTATAATCATCTCTGTCGTGCTCGAGACAGAAGGCTCCGTCAGGAACCTTCACAAGACTGCTTCTCACCTCCAACTTGTATTGTCTAAACCGACCTCTAAACGTCCTTTTTGGGAAAAATTTCCTTCTTAACAATTGTTCCCTAGGAAGTTAAATTTCAAATGAAATAAGTGTCAGGTCAATTTGACATCTACAACGTAAGATATGACCTAAACAAAATGAACTGCTCAATTGAACCGGCCAAAGTAAAGACACCTTTGTTTTTGGCAATTTACAGGGTCCTAGAGCAAGCATTGGCCCATGGTCATTTCTGATACTTTAATAGGTATTTAAGTAATGGTTAGAATGGCTCAACAATCACTCAATTCAGAAGTCTATAACTCTACTTGTGATGAAAACACTTCACAGCTATCAGATGCAAAATAAATAGAACTTGCCAAATCAACTTTATCATTAACATACACACTCAATTGATCAATTCACCTACTCAAAACATATATACCCATAAATCATAAGCATATACACACATATATCATGAAAATACCGCAAGTAATCAAAATGAACAAAAGTTAAATCCGCACACGATCCCGACCTCTAGGAGCTTAATCACAACTCTCAACTCGTTCCGATCTTCTCTTTGCCTTTGTCCAGTTTCTTGTCCACAACTACAACAGAATCATGCAAAGACAATCCAAGAATCAAACCTTGTTTTTCACTTTAAATCAAAAACAGAAAGAAAAAGGAGGTCAGATCGGAAATCCAACCAAACTTACCTTTAACACACTCTCTCTTCAACTAACCCAAGTAACTCACTTGAAGAACAAACTAAAAGAGGAAGAAAAGAAACAAAAGAAGAAACAAGAGAGGGAGCATGGCAAAGTCCAAGAGCAAAGAAAGAAAATGAAGAATAAAATGCCAAAAGCATAAATTGAAAAGGAAATTAAGGGAAAGAGTGGCCGGTCAAACCTCTCAAAGCCAATCCTCACATTAAAAGCCCAGCAACAAGCCTTTAATGCCACTTACCATCATAAATATATTTATTAACTTAAAACAAAACTCATGCCACATGTCCACTCCCTACAATGCCACTTGTCAACCTCCTATGCCACCACGTGTCCGATACACATCAAATATTCCAACTCCAATAGGCTTCCCGTGAGGCATTCTGTGGCGCCCGCGACAGAACCCACACTATAGTCACACCCTCTTCTTTTCAAATCATATTAGTATAATCAAAACTTTATAATTTTAATAACTTGGAAACCCGCATATTCACATCTAGATTCACTCTTTTACTTATCAAAATCTGCCAAAAATATTGCCAAAACTTCTAGGGCCAAATCGGGTTGTTACAAATCTCTCCCCCTTAAGAAATTTCGTCCTCGAAATTTCCCCGATACAAAATGAATAGCTCATACCATATACTGCATTAATCATTAAAAGAACTTACCAGAAGAACTGACCGGTGCTGCAATAGCTTCTGCTGCCATCGCATAGGCTCGTGGGTAGGAAATGGTTGTTCCACCGTTTTCGATTGCTGTCTAGTTCCACTTCTTCCTCTTCCGCCCCTTGCGGTTCCAGATACATTTACTTGATTTTTATTTTCTTGAGATGCCAAATTCTCTCTCGACTTGGGGCATCTGGCCATCAGGTGCTCCGTACTGCCACACCTGAAACAAGCTCCGGTGAGTTTCCTGCACTCACCCCAGTGGTGCCTCTCGTAATGCACACACCTTGGAGCTACACTTCCTCTACTAGTAGGGGGTCTTGCATTGCCAATTGACGGTAGCACATGCACTGATTCTTGTTCATCCTTTCCTCGCATCACTTCTTTAGCTCTTTTTCTAGAACTTTCATTTCCTTTCAGGAACTTTCTCTTTTGCTCTCTCTGTTGTCTCAATAACTCTGACTCTTCTAACTTAACAGTTGCCAGTACCAATCGATAATAGTTCATCGGTTGCGAAGCAACCATGGCAGATAGGGGTCCTCTAATACTTTCCCTTAACCCATCCTCGAACTGTCGACACCTGAAGTCGTCAGTCAATAGGATTTTAGGCACATATTTACTTAAACGAGTAAACTCTTTCTCATACTCCCCCACAGTCATGTTCCTTTGCTTAAAGCTCACAAATTCTCTCCACCTTGCCTCCCTATAGGCCTTAGTCACATATTTTTCTTTAAATTCATGGACAAAGAAATCCCATGATAGTTCCCCTGGCCTTTGGGGATTCCTCAACACCAATTCCCACTAATCATAAGCTGCACCCTGCAGCAATGATACAACGCAAGCTACCCTTTGATTCTGTGGACAATTTATTTCTTGCAGGATCCTTCCTGTCCTCTCTAGCCAAAATTCTGCTATGTCAAATTGATCTAACGATGTCCCATGGAATTCTTCAGCTCCCCTCTTTCTAATCAAATCTGTTGGAGCTTTAGGAGCTGTTAATCTATCTAGAATCTGTACTAACCTTTGCATCAGTGCTGGGTTGTCCTGAACAGGACCAGCTCTCTCATCTCTATCTTGTCCTTGCATCTGCGAATCCAAATGAACTGGATTTACACTACCCGTAGTCTCTCCGACATTCTCACTCGAGTCGGACGCCATCTATACTCTACAAAACAAAAACAACATCTGCATTAGGCCATAACTCTAAACAGATTCTGACATTTAATCTATACTCTACATCTTATAGACCAGAACCTCTAACCTATGCTCTGATACCACTAAATGTAACACCCCCATACCCCCGGGAAGGAATATCGGAGCGCTAAGCGGACTCTAACACACACACACATGTACCGTAGCGGAAGCATTAACATTAAAAGATAAGAATACTTTGCGCCAAGCAAAAAGTTCTTATGACATATATATAAACTGTACATATACAAAAGTTTTATAATTATTACATATTCATTTTCGGTGTACATATATAAAACAGCTAACATTTACATGTCAATACTATACTTCCTATGTACATAATGATGTTACTCAAAATGTAAGAAACTCTATTACTATCTTATACAAAAAGAGATCAAAACAAAACTCCTAGTGGCCTTGACCTGCAGATGTGCACCCTCTGATCCAAACCTGAAAACCTGCATGGATAAACACCCGTGCTAAGCGATAACGCTTAGTGGGGATAAACAGAAGCAAAAGACTTCTAACGAAGTCACAACATATAATACATGCATATCAACTGTCATGTCATATATAAATAATCATGTACACAATCTTGTAAGCAAATACCAACATGCTTTAATTTATTCATAATGCAGAAATCCATATATGGAAAACGATATTAACAACATGCCATTTTATAATCAGATGCATTTACAAGTCTCTACTTCATCTCTTGTACTCTACGGTATATACATTAGCCTGAACTTTCAATAATTGTGGATACGGGTACTTTATCGTATCAAACTCTAGAGACCTAACTCAAAATGAATACTCTGGGTATTCGTCGTTGGACTAATTAAGGTCACTATGGCAGCCGCACTCTAACCCTTTATAAGCATGCTTATTTATCCACTATTCTGACCATTCAGGCTTGACTCAATAACTCAAACAGAGTACTTAATACAACAAGGATCATAATTCAAAATACTATCATGTCAATATATTTTCCAATACGGAGCTCTAATTATAATGTAAGGAAAGAACAAATAAGCATACACTATGCACTAGGAAAAAAATATATGCAAAGCAATACAAAAGAAAACATTTTCCAGAAATAGAACATGGCGGTAAAGGGTTCACTGTCGTGATCGCGACAAAAGCTAGGTTCACTGTCGCGATCGCGACAAGATGTCTCGCTCGCGACAGAAGACAGATTCCAAAAGATTCTATGCACTATACCCAAATACATTACACCAACACAAGCTTTATGCACTATACCAAATGCATTGTACAACAATTCATATCACATGACATGTTGTGTTCAAAATTAACTCTCATGCCATAACATTATTTACCCAAATAACTAATTCTATAACCATTTGATACACCTAAACATACATGGCATAAACTCCGAAATTGTTTCGGTGCAAAATGGGTTAAACTCGGGAAGGAAAACACCTCAAAATATACAAATTAGTTGAGGGTAAAGGTGGGGGATTCGTTCATGTCAACCATGGGCTCAAATTCAAGAAGAAAAACACTCTTATAACCCTCTCTGTCGCGCTCGCGACACTGTCGGGCTCGTCAGGAACCTTCACAAGACTGCTTATCAGCTCCAACTTGTATCGTCTAAACCGACCTCTAAATGTCATTTTTAGGAAAAGTATCCTTCTTAACAATTGTTAACTAGGACGTTAAATTTCAAATGAAACAAGTTTCAAGTAAATTGGACATCTACAACGTAAGATATGACCTAAACAAGATGAACTGCTCAGTTGAACCGGCCAAAGTAAAGACACCTCTGTTTTTGGACATTTATAGGGTCCTAGAGCCAGAATTGGCCCAGGGTCATTTCTAAGACTTTAATAGGTATTTAAGTCATGGTTCTAATGGACCAATAATCACTCATTTAGAAGTCTATAACTCTACTTATAATGAAAATACTTCACAGCGGTCAGATGCAAAATAAATAGAACTTGCCAAAACAAACTTTATCATTAACATACACACTCAATTGATCAATTCACCTACTCAAAACATATATACCCATAAATCATAAGCATATACACACATATATCACGAAAACACTGCAAGTGATCAAATGAACAAAAGTTAAATCCGCACACGATCCCGACCTCTAGGAGCTCAAACTCTGTTCTCTACTCGATGGCGATCTTCTTCTTCCCTTTATCCAATTTCTTGTCTTTAGCTTCAACAAAATTATACAAAATTCAAGAATCAAACCTTATTTTTCACTTTAAATCAAAAATAGAAAGAAAAAGGAGGTCAGATCGGAAATCCAACCAAACTTACCTTTAACACACTCTGTTCAACTAACCCAAGTAACTCACTTGAAGAACAAACTAAAAGAGGAAGAAAAGAAACAAAAGAAGAAACAAGAGAGGGAGCACGGCAAAGTCCAAGAGCAAAGAAAGAAAATGAAGAATAAAATGCCAAAAGCAGAAATTGAAAAGGAAATTAAGGGAAAGAGTGGCCAGTCAAACCCTCTCAAAGCAAATCCTCACATTAAAAGCCCACCAACAAGCCTTTAATGCCACTTACCATCATAAATATATTCATTAACTTAAAAACAAAACTCATGCCACATGTCCACTCCCTACAATGCCACTTGTCAACCTCCTATAATGCCACTTGTCAACCTCTTATGCTGCCATGTGTCCGATACACATCAAATATTCTAACTCCCATAGGCTTCCCGTGAGGCATTCTGTCATGCCCGCGACAGAACCCACACATAAGCCACACCCTCTTCTTTTGCAAATCATATTAATATAATCAAAACTTTATAATTTTAAATAACTTGCAAACCCGCATATTCACATCTAGATTCACTCTTTTACTAATCAAAATCTGCCAAAACATTGCCAAAACTTCTAGGGCCAAATCGGGTTGTTACAAATCTCTTCCCCTTAAGAAATTTCGTCCTCAAAATTTCCCCGATACCAAGTAAAGAATCACAATCTAAACTCCGTATATCACTTAGATAAAAGCAACTTAAATACTAAAGGAACTTACCAGAATAACCGGCAGGTACGTTTACAGTTTCTGCGGTCATCGCATAGGCTCGTGGTTGTCCCTCGGTAGGAAATGGTCTCTCAACAGTTTCCGACGGTACTCTGTTCGTTCCACTTCTTCCTCTTCCGCCCCTAGTGGTTCCAGATGCATTGACTTGATCTTTATTTCCTTGAGATGTCAAATTCTCTCTCGACTTGGGATATCTGGCCATCAGGTGCTCTGTGCTGCCACACCTAAAATAAGCTCCGGTGAGTTTTCTGCACTCACCCCAGTGGTGCCTCTCGCAATGCACACACCTTGGAGCTACACTTCCTCTACTAGCTGGTGGTCTTACACTTCCAATCGAAGTCGGTACCAACGCTGATGCTTGCTCCTCCTTTCCTCTCTTTATTTCTCTAGCTCTCACAACAGCACCCTCATCTTCTTTTGAAAATCTTTTCTTTTGTTCTCTCTTCTGTTTCAACAATTCAGATTCCTTTAGCTTTACAGTTGCTAATACCAAACGATAATAGTTCACTAGTTGCAAAGCAACCATGGTAGACAAGGGTCCCCGAATGCTCTCTCTTAATCCATCTTCGAATTATCTGCACCTGAAGTCATCAGTTAACATCCCTTTCGGTACATACTTACTCAAACGAGCAAACTCTTTCTCATATTCCCCAACAGTCATATTCTTCTACTTAAAAGTTACAAATTCTTTCTATTTGGCATCTCTATATGCTTTGGTTACAAACTTTTCTTTGAATTCATGAACAAAGAAATCCCAAGTCAAATCCACAGGTCTCTGAGAATTCCTCAAAACTAACTCCCACCAATCATATGCTGCACCCTGCAGCACCAACACGGCGCAAGCTACTTTCTGATCCTGGGGGCAATTGATTTCTTGTAAAATTCTTCCTGTCTTCTCGAGCCAGAATTTCGCTATCTCAGATTGATCCAAAGATGTTCCATGGAACTCCTCAGCTCCTCTTTTTCTTATCAAATCCGATGGAGTTTTTGGAGCCGTATTCTATCTAAAATCTGTACCAACCCTTGCATCAACTCCGGGTTGTCCTGAACAGGTCTTGCTCTTTCCTCTCTATCTTGTGTTTGTACATGCGGATCCACTCGAATCGGGTTCACACTACCCGTAGTCTCTCCAACGTTCTCACTCGGGTCGGACTCCATCTATACCCTACAAAATAGCATCTGCATTAGGCCACACTCTAAGCAAACTTATACACGTATTCTATTACTATACTATACTCTATCATCTTATAGACTAGAACCTCAAACCTATGCTCTGATACCACTAAATGTAACACCCCCATACCCCAGGCAAAGAATATCAGGGTGCCACGCGGACTTTAACGCACACACATACATGTACCGTAGCGGAAGCATTAATATTAAAAGATAAGAATATTTTGGGCCAAACAAAAAGAGCTCTTATAACATATATATAAACTGTACATAATACAAAAGCTTTACACTTATTACATATTCGTTTTCGGTACACATATATAAAATAGTTAACATTTACATGTCGATACTATACTTCCTATGTACATAATGATGTTACTCAAAATGTAAGAAACTCTATTACTATCTTATACAAAAAGAGATCAAAACAAAACTCCTAGTGGCCTTGACCTGCAGATGCACCCTCTGATCCAAACCTGAAAACCTACACGGATGAACACCCGTGCTAAGCGATAACGCTTAGTGGGGATAAACAGAAGCAAAAGACTTCTAACGAAGCCACAGCATATAATACATGCATATCAACTGTCATGTAATATATAAATAATCATGTATACAATCTTGTAAGCAAATACCAACATGCTTTAATTTATTCATAATGCAGAAATCCATATATGGCAAACGATATTAACAACATGCCATATTATAATCAGATGCATTTACAAGTCTCTACTTCATCTCTTGTACTCTACGGTATATACATTAGCCTGAACTTTCAATAATTGTGGATACGGGTACTTTATCGTATCAAACTCTAGAGACCTAACTGAAAATGAATACTCTGGGTATTCGTCGTTGGACCAATTAAGGTCACTATGGCAGCCGCACTCTAACCCTTTATAAGCATGCTTATCTATCCACTATTTTGACCATTCAGGCTTGACTCAATAACTCAAACAGAGTACTTAATACAATAAGGATCATAATTCAAAATACTATCATGTCAATATATTTTCCAATACGGAGCTCTAATTATAATGTAAGGAAAGAACAAATAAGCATACACTATGCACTAGGAAAAAAATATATGCAAAGCAATACAAAAGAAAACATTTTCCAGAAATAGAACATGGCGGTAAAGGGTTCACTGTCGTGATCGCGACAGAAGCTAGGTTCACTGTCGCGATCGCGACAAGATGTCGCGCTCGCGACAGAAGCCAGATTCCAAAAGATTCTATGCACTATACCCAAATACATTACACCAACACAAGCTTTATGCACTATACCAAATGCATTGTACAACAATTCATATCACATGACATGTTGTGTTCAAAATTAACTCTCATGCCATAACATTATTTACCCAAATAACCAATTCTATAACCATTTGATACACCTAAACATACATGGCATAAACTCTGAAATTGTTTCGGTGCAAAACTGGTTAAACTCGGGAAGGAAAACACCTCAAAATATACAAATTAGTTGAGGGTAAAGGTGGGGGATTGGTTCATGTCAACCATGGGCTCAAATTCAAGAAGAAAAACACTCTTATAACCCTTTCTGTCGCGCTCGCGACAGAAGGCTCCGTCAGGAACCTTCACAAGACTGCTTCTCAGCTCCAACTTGTATTGTCTAAAACGACCTCTAAACGTCATTTTTAGGAAAAGTACCCTTCTTAAAAATTGTTCCCTAGGACGTTAAATTTCAAAGGAAATAAATTTCAGGTCAATTTGACATCTACAACTTAAGATATGACCTAAACAAGATGAACTGCTCTGTTGAACCGGCCAAAGTAAAGACACCTCTGTTTTTGGAAATTTACAGGGTCCTAGAGCCAAAATTGGCCCAGGGTCATTTCTAAAAGTTTAATAGGTATTTAAGTCATGGTTCTAATGGACCAACAATCACTCAATTCAGAAGTCTATAACTCTACTTATGATAAAAAAAAAACTTCACAGCGGTCAGATGCAAAATAAATAGAACTTGCCAAAACAAACTTTATCATTAACATACACACTCAATTGATCAATTCACCTACTCAAAACATATATACCCATAAATCATAAGCATATACACACATATATCACGAAAATACTGCAAGTAATCAAATGAACAAAAGTTAAATCCGCACACGATCCCGACCTCTAAGAGCTCAAACTCTATTCTCTACTCGATGGCGATCTTCTCCTTCCCTTTATCCAATTTCTTGTCTTTAGCTTCAACAAAATCATACAAAATTCAAGAATCAAACCTTGTTTTTCACTTTAAATCAAAAACAGAAAGAAAAAAGAGGTCAGATCGGAAATCCAACCAAACTTACCTTTAACACACTCTCTTCAACTAACCCAAGTAACTCACTTGAAGAACAAACTATAAGAGGAAGAAAAGAAACAAAAGAAGAAACAAGAGAGGGAGCACGGCAAAGTCCAAGAGCAAAGAAAGAAAATGAAGAATAAAATGCCAAAAGCAGAAATTGAAAAGGAAATTAAGGGAAAAAGTGGCCGGTCAAACCCTTTCAAAGCAAATCCTCACATTAAAAGCCCACCAACAAGCCTTTAATGCCACTTACCATCATAAATATATTCATTAACTTAAAAACAAAACTCATGCCACATGTCCACTCCCTACAATGCCACTTGTCAACCTCCTACAATGCCACTTGTCAACCTCCTATGCCGCCATGTGTCCGATACACATCAAATATTCCAACTCCCATAGGCTTCCCGTGAGGCATTCTGTCGCGCTCGCGACAGAACCCACACATAAGCCACACCCTCTTCTTTTGCAAATCATATTAGTATAATCAAGACTTTATAATTTTAAATAACTTGCAAACCCGCATATTCACATCTAGATTCACTCTTTTACTTATCAAAATCTGCCAAAACATTGCCAAAACTTCTAGGGCCAAATCGGGTTGTTACAGGACTCCTCTTCTGGATCCTCATCATCTTATATATGGATCACCTGGGGCTGCGCTGGAGGTGCCGAGGGCCCGGCCTCTGAGGCGGATGGCTGACTAACGGGATCTGTCGGTCCAGGCAGCTGAGATGCCCGAGCTCTGACCTGTGACTGGAACTGCACCCGAGCATGCCCATCTAAGAAGGGCTGCGCACATGTGGTCATGAACCGCAGGCTATCTCTGACAACCTCTCCCAACTCTCTGAAAGCTCTGCTCAGCTGATGAGTCTGATCACTGGAGGTTGTCCCCATACGGTCCAACCTCTGCTCTGTCTGCTGACGAAACTCCCTGATGTACTGGGTCATAGGATGGACGGCTCCATCTACTCCCTGTACTGTGGATCTGAGAGCATCCAACGACTCCTGTATCATCTAGAGCGTCGTATCTATCCCTTGGGCTGCCTCATCCTGAGAGGTCCTCACCTCCTGTCTCAACTGATCCATCAGCCTCTCCTGCTGCTGTGCCATCTGCTCAAGGAGCCCCGCATGCTCCTGCCTCAACTAGTCTATAACCCTGGCCTGCTCCTGGATCACACCCTGTTGCTGCTCAAGCCTCTCCATCATAGCTCTATCTTGCTCTCCAACCTGAGCAAGGAGGGCCTTATCCCTCTCTTCTTGCCTACGCTCGAAAGACGCAAGCATGGAGGTAATGATCTCTGATATGTCCGGCTGTGGTGCTGCTGGAGGTGGAACTGCCTCAGGTATCAGCTCTGGTGGGGGAGCTGTAGAAGTAGATGCTCCCGGGTCTCCCCTGGCATAGGAATGAAACCTCTCTGAAAGTCGGGGAGTAGCCCGCTGTACTCTCGAAGATGGAGGGGGAGTCTGTGCCCGAGGAGTCGCTAGCAACTCGTCCATAGTAAACTCCATCTCAAAATCGGAGGGCGTCCTGAGCTCCTCCTGCTCTGGCTGTGGCTACAGCGGCAAATCCTCCTGATGCTGGTGCTGGGGAGGCTGACCCTCCTAGTGCAGGTGCTGAGAAGGCTGACCCTCCTGAAACTGGTGCTGAGGAGGCTGACCCTCCTGAAACTGGTGTTGTGGTGGCACATCATCCCCGAGCTGATCCTGCTCAGGCTCTAAAGAGGGGAGGCCAAAGGCGCGTCTAGTCTCATGTATAGTGCGAAGCCTATATGCCTCGGCCTGTCCCTGCAGCGATGATATCATGTCCATCTGAATAGCTGCCGGAGCGTCTACATATATACTCTCGTCCAAGGCATCCCTAAGCCTGTCTGGAGCAACCCCTAACCTCAGCAGCAGTCTGGTGATGACCCCTCCAATGATCACCACCGGGGTAGTCCCTCTAGAAACCCTCATCATGTTAGCCAGTATCTCATGGCTAACGTTAAGGCGCTGACCCGCCATCATAGCCCATAGGCTCCATATCTCTGCGGTATTGAGCGACCTTGGGTTACCAGCCCGTCCAAGGTATGAGCTGGATAACACCCTGTGTAGGTATCGGAGCGCCTGTGAGATCAGCATAGTACTCTTCGCTGTATCGTGGTCATATAGCACTCCCGGTAGGGCTATGGTAGCCCAATGGTCACGTCAGACCGCTCGCTGGGGAACTATCATCCCATTGCCTAATGGAAGACCCATAGCCTCTGCGAACCGCTGGCGGGTGATGCTGAAGTGATATCCGTCAAACCAAAACTGTACCACCCCGGGCTCTGTGTCTAAACTCTGGAACCCTCCATAATGCAGCGTAGCTAAAACCTGCCGCACAGCCTCAGGGTAAGTCGGGAAGGCATCCGACAGAAACTCCGTCCATCTGGCGCTCGCTATCAATGCATCGACCTCATCTGCCATCCCTAAGGCTTCCAGGAACGGCATAGAGATGAAGCGGCTGGCTCGGAACTCCACTTAAGCCAATGCTCTGTATCTCTCTTGAGGCTCAGGGCTCATCCACTCAGGAGCCTGCAGCTCAGGCTGACCCTGCGAAACACGTCGATGAGGAGGCATCCTGAGATAATAATAAATAAAAAAAACGTAATTAGTTATAAAACAAATTGTATCCCGACAGGGATATGTCCCAGCCCCTTGTATAAGGAGGCGAGAAAACTAGCGTGGGATAGATTTCAAGTCCCTTCAGGCATAAAAAACGAAATAATAAAGTCAAATTAAAGTCAGATTAGATCAATTAATTAAAAAAAAAATTTGGGCAGCACGCCGGCAAGGGCGTGCCCAACCTCCTGCATAAAAAAACAAGAGAACAGGCCTCAGGCCCCAACAAGAGCATAAACATTTATCTTCAAATGTTTAGAGCTAAGCATGTGAAAATCCTATTCTAGGCATATGAAAACTAACCGCAAATCATATCTAGTTCATTTAAAGATCATGCCTTATCCAAAAGATTCAAATTAAACTAATCTTAATTTAGTCAACAGTGCACTTAATCTAGTCAACAGTGCAATCCAATATTCATGCAAAACTGGCTAACAATCATATATTAAAAATGACTATTAAAGCAATGTATATATATAGAAACATGCAAAATAATAATCAAATAAAGAATAAGCAGCATTTAGGCATTATAAAAGTGAACGAATAACGCATTATAACTTCTTTGTTGTTTATAAAAACTAAAAGAAGTAGAAATAAATAAAAAAAATTATTTACCAACCTGTAGTGTGTAGAAAACGGAAACTGGATAAAAAGGAAAACCCCGGTAGATGCACGGCAACACGAGGATCACAAAAATGTAAATAAAAATGCAAAAAAGTGAAGAAATAAGAGAGAAAAAGCCAAAAAAAAAACTGCAAAAGATGTCAGTTAAGAAGAGAAGAAGAGGAAAAGAAACCGCTACCCCGTCGGTTACAGCCCCTTATATAATTTTTGTGATAGACGGGCTAGCCGTCTCCAGGAGTGAGCGACGGGTTGACCGTCTGTCGCTCCAGATTCCCGCATTAAATGCGCAATAAATGCTCGTGACAAATGTAATGATGATGCATGCATTCTGCCAGGTGTCATCGAGAGACGGGCAGGCCGTCTGATATGAGGAACGGGCAGGCCGTCTGTGGAGCTTTCCTTCAAATTCCACCATTTTTTTAAGCTTTTCGACTTCTTCATCGTTTCTTGCTTGCTTTTTCCCATTTTTAACTTTCAAGAATGACTCCTCCCTCTTTTCAAAGGATGTACCGCATTCTAGACGATACACACACTTGGGAATACAGCGCTCTCACCCCACTATCCGGGCTGAAATTCTTACGCAGGGTCAAAATAGACCACAACCTCCTCTCGGTTGCAGGTCACTTCTGGAACCCCCACTTTCACGTCTTCAAATTTACTTATTAGAAACTCTGCCCCTTGCCTGAAGAATTCATTGTCATCACTGGAGCATGGTATTCTCCCAATGCTCTACCCTGCATTCCTAGCTATGGTCTGATTCAAACCTAGGACGTTGCCCTCTCTCTTAACATAACTCCCTCCGAAGCTGCTCGGCTAGTCCCACTGGACTCTACATTTTCCTTGGAACCGCTGATTGAGGCTTTGGACAGATTCTCTGATGTCCCCACATATTGAGCAAGCATTGTATTTTTATTCTACATGATGAGATTCTTGTCCGTAACCTCAGAGGATTTGGTTGGTGATCTTCGCCTGTTCAAGGTTTTGGATGGTTTTCATCGTGGACTGGACCCTTTTCCCCTCATCTTAGCTGAGACCATCCTGGGCTTGGACTCCGTCTGCTCTGGATCCGCTGCCTTGCCTACTGGAAGCCCCTTATTACTCCAGGTATGTCATTATTTTAAAAGGTAGTGCGTCCCTTATGAATTTTCACACTAGCTTTTCTTAGCGGGAAGTGCGTCCTTTCGGATTTTCACACAACCCAGTGCCTAACTTTTGCCTGAAGTAAACCTAACTTACTCCAGCAGCTACCCCCCCCCCTTTTTTTTTAGATTTGGCTGCAGGAGAAACTGAACTTGCTGTCGGAACCTCCTCCTCGAGTCATCCCTCAATACTCGCCAAGACATTTCCTCCCCCGTCAACGACTATATTCATTTGCCACTCCTGATGATGGCATTGCTATACTCAGTGAGGTAGCAGATGAGGGCATCAATTTCACTTATGCTTGGCTTCCCTTACCTCAGGCAATCACCGACGGACCTTCAGGATGTGTTCCCCTATGCGGGCTTCGTCAAGCTACTTTTTATGTTACTGCCCGGTGTGCTCGTCAACTCGGGATAACTCAAGATGTGGTGAAAGTCCCCTTATCCTTCCAAGGAGGGAATCTTTCTGCTGCTTTTGTTTCTCGCTACCACGAGTTATGGGACCGCCTGCTGGCGAAGACTGTCATGCCTTCTCTTGGGACTTATTCTGTGATTTCTACCAGTGAGTATAAGAGGTGGATACTTAGTCCAGAGTCTGACAACAGAACACGACAACTTAAGCATTTGGCTGGCTAGAGTAGCAGTAGGACGTAGTTTAGCTTAAATCTGTATGTTTTCCAAGCAATATGTATCTTTTCAAAGTAGAACTGGAAAACGATGAAAATGAAAATAATAATTCTACATTTTTCACAAAATTGTGTACATTTCCATGCAATTTCGGCATACTTGATCGCTATTTATCACTAATTCAACTGCGTAAACCATATTAATTCATGAAACCAAATATTAATAGCACCAGACTCCTGTTACCAATCAGCCCTCTCGGGTTTTCTTGATTGGACATTTTCTCTCATGCCTCTAATTTTTGCACAGGATGCCATTTTTCGGTTTTCACCCTGTCGAGGCGCCCGATTTTAGCAAGGCCGCCTTTTTTCGACTTTCGACCCGCGAGGCATTTATTGTCTTCTTTTGATTTTTGGTCTTAGCCATGGAACCTTTTCAGCCTGTCAATGTTGACCGGCTCTTTGAACTCATTGCCATCACCGTCTGCCAAAATCGCTGCTCCTTTCGACAACAACTTCTTGAGGATAAAAGGTCCTTCCCATGTCGGCCTGAACTTCCCTCGGATGTCTGGCGCACCTGGTCTCATTTGTTTGAATACCAAATCTCCCTCTTTAGTGGGTGCTTCCTGACCTTCTTCCCGAACGTCCTGGCAAGTCTTTTCTGGTAGACCTGGTTATGGTAATAGGCTCTTAGTCTACCTTCATCCAACGTGTTCAAATGCAACAACCGATGTTGTATCCACTCAGCTTCTGGGATTTGGGCTTCCATAACTACCCTTAACGACTTGAGCTCTATTTCAACTGGTAGGATTGCTTCTGTCCCATACACCAAGAAATACGGCGTAGCTCCCGTAGACGTTCTGACTGCCGTCCTATAACCCCAAAGCGCGAAAGGCAATTTCTCCGCCCAGTCTTTATAACTCTATACCATCTTAGCCAGAATCTTTTTGACATTCTTGTTAGCGGCTTCGATTGCACCATTAGCCTGAGGACGATATGGAGATGACTTGTGATGCTCGATACCGTACTTCTGAAGTAACTTCTTCGTTTCTCCCATGAACTGGACACCGTTATCGGACACCACGTGATGCGGAAGGCCATATCTGCAGATCAAGTTTTTCTCAATGAATTTTGCCATATCCTGTGCATCCACCTTTCTGAAGGACTCTGCTTCTACCCACTTGGTGAAGTAGTCAATTGCGACTATAATGTATCTGTGTCCGTTGGAGGCTGTGGGTCGGATCTCTCCAATAATATCAATCCCCCAAGCCGCAAATGGCCACGGCAATGTTAAACTGTGTAATTCTGACACAGGCAGGTGCCTCAAATCTACGTACTACTGGCACAGCTGGCAGTTCTTCACATACTTCGAGCAATCATTGTCCATAGTGAGCCAGTAAAATCCCTGCCTCATGATTTTCTTGGCTAACATCAAGCCGTTCATATGGGCTCCACAAACACCGGCATGGGTTTCTTCCATTACCTTCTTAGCCTCTTTTTCGCCCAGACATCTCAATTGTATCCCATCAGCCTGTCGCTTATACAACACTCTGTTTATGGATATGAACTGAGTAGACAACCTGCGAATCAATCTCTGGTCTTTCTCTGTAGCTTCCTCTGGAAAGGTCGCATTTTCTAGATAGTTCATGATATCGTAATACCACGGCTTCCCATCTACCACATCTATTTCTGTTACTGTTGTGCCTCGAAACTAGGTCTATCCGAGCTAGAAATCAAAATTGGCCTCATGATTACCCCTTTCAGATTGTCCCATATTGATACCAAAGTAGCGAGCGCCTCAGCCAGCTGGTTTTCATCCCTCGGGATAAAATAAAATGCGCACATTTCAAATTGATCGCCCAGATTCTTCAAGTGCCTGACATAAGGCATCATTCTTTCTTCTTTAATAGCCCATTCGCCTCGAATTTGATTAATTACCAGGGCAGAGTCCCCGAACACCTCAACGTTCTTTGCCCCCAAGGCTAACAGTGCTTCCAATCCAAAAACACATGCTTCATATTCAGCCTCATTATTGGTAGCCTTGAACCTCAGCTTCTTGGCTAGGGGGAGTTTCTCATTTTCTGGGGTTGTCAGAATAATTCCTACTCCTGCTCCCTTGTTGTTCACGGCTCCATCAAAGTGCAACTGCCATCCCTGAACCGCAATCGCCCCGACGTCCTCATCTGGGAAGTTGAACTGATATGAGTCTCCTTGAATCGGGTGCTCTGCCAGAAATTCAACCACTACACGCCTCTTGATGGTTTTCCGAGTGATATACTCCACATCAAATTCTTGTAACAACAACAACCATCTTCCCATTTTCCCGAGCAATGACCGCGCTTCCTGTAAATACCTTAGGGGATTCTGCTTTGCCACCGCTTGAACCTTATAAGAATGGAAGTAATGCCTCAACTTCCTAGATGCCCAAATAACAGCGAGACAGATCTTTTCCACTTCTGCATATTTGATCTCATAGGCGAGGAATTTTTTTGCTGAGATAATAAATCGCAAACTCCACTCCGAATTCATCCTCCTGAGCCATCATGGCACCTATAGAGCTATCTTCTACGGCTAAATACAGAATCAAAGGCTTGTTTGGCTGCGGCGGCCTTAGCACGGGTGGATTCAACAGGTATTCCCTGATGGTATCAAAGGCCTTTTGACAATCTTCATTCCATATCACAGGCTGATTCTTCTTAAGGAGCTTGAAGATCGGCTCACAAATCGAAGTCAACTTGGCAATGAATCTACTGACATACTGTAATTTGCCCAAGAAACTCCTTATGTCTTTCTCCTTCTGAGGCACTGGCATTTCTTTGATGGCTTTCACTTTGTCGGGGTCAATCTCAATCTCTCTCTCGCTGACTACATGTCCCAACAGCTTTCCTGATGTGACCCCGAAAATACACTTCTTAGGATTTAACCTCAGGTTGTATTTATCTATTTTGGTGAAGAACTTTTCTAATGCTTCAAAATGGCTCTCCCTGGTGGCTGACTTGATCATCATGTCATCTATGTATACCTCCACTTCTTTATGGATCAAGTCACTTAAAATCTTCGTTGCCATCCTTTGATAGGTAGCCCCTGCATTCTTCAAACCAAAAGGCATCACCCTGTAAGCATATGTCCCCCACTCTGTGATGAAAGCCGTTTTGATCCGATCAATTATCTTGTTGAGGATCTGATTGTAACCAGCATAACCGTCCCCAAAGCTATACATCGTGCAATTGGCGGCACTGTCTATCGGCACATCAATATGGGGTAGCGGAAAATCATCCTTAGGACAAGCTTTGTTCAAATCCCGGTAGTCCACGCATACTCTCGCCTTTCCATTCTTCTTGGCCACAGGGACAACATTGGCTAACCACGTGGGATACTGCACCTCAATCAGAAACTTGGCTTCGATCTATTGCCGGATCTCTTCCTTCACCTTATCTGCCCATTCTGGTCTGAGCCTTCTTAGCTTCTGTTTCACAGGTTTATGATCTGGGTATGTTGGAATGGCATGTTCTGTGATATTTCGATCGATCCTTGGCATGTCTTTGTAGGTCCAGGCAAAGACTTTTTCATACTTTTTTAACATTCTCTCAAATTTTTCTCTTTCTTCAGGAGTCACATTTGATGCTATCAAAATTTCTTTCGGGTTTTCCGAGGTTCCAAGATTAAATGGATTTGCATCAGAAGAATTAATATCAAATATAGATGGAATATGATCATGATTATGCATGTTGAAATTATCAGAAACATCACACAAGTAAGCAAAATCATTCATTTCATTAATAAAATTAAAACTGTCATTTACATCATCAAAAAGTTCGGGAATGAAAAGACAATCTAAACCAACTTCCTCCTCTTACCTCGTCGGATCTGCCTTTGCCGACGGTCCTGCATCAGCCGGGTTGAACGGAAGCTCTTCGTCCACCCCTTGAACTGTTTCTTCTATCTTTGCTTTTCCCTTGAAGTGAACGGCTACCATGGCCTCAGTCACAACCTCTTCGGGCTCTTCTCTGTCCCAGATAGCTTTGTTGGTCAAGACCTCCTCATCCCAAAAGTCCTCAGCTAACTTGATCATCCCAACATCCCAATCATAGACATCGTTGAATACTTTAAAACCTAGCACAATCTTTCCATTGACCCACTGAGGTTCGGCTTCTCCGGTGTACGCACAGACTACTACCGCAGGCACAAAACTTTCCCAAATATAAGGAACCTTCTTCATTGGCTTCGCCCCTCTCTTTATTTCACCTTCATATCCTAGCCCTCTTCTATCTTTCTGACCCTTAGTAGCAATGACTCCTGGCAATCCTTGGGAATTCCTGCCTAACCCAGCACCTGGAAGGAAGGACATTTTCTTCATCATGGCTAACACCTGAGGGCTACCATCTATTGACTCTTCCTCATTGATCACAGGGACATGGAACCCATTAAAAGGCTGTCTTGCTATCTCAAGTATAGACACCTGATTCTCCCTCGCAGCCTGATGGTCACCACTTGCCCTTCCTGTGGTATCTTGACCATTTGGTGAAGTGTAGAAGGAACACCTCCCAGTTTATGAAACCACAGCCTTCCCAATAAAACTGAAAAATTGGCAGGGATAGGCAAAACAACAAACTCCACCTCAATTTCTATTGGCCCCGTTCTGACCATCGCTTTGAAAGTTCCCGAAGCATGCCTGCGAGAATTGTCATATGCTGTGATGGTCAAATTAGACTTAGCTAACATATCTTCCGTTACGCCAAAAGCTGTCATTGCTACCTACGGGCATACATTGATTGATGAGCCATCATCCACCATCACACAAGATGTGTGCTTCTGGTTGACCTGAGCCCGAATATACAAAGGGCGATTGTGGTTGCGACCCTCTACTGGCAAATCCGCGTTTGTAAACACCACATCCTCTCCGGCCCCTCCTTTTACTACCTCCAGCAGCTCGGTGGGCAAAATTGTTGTAGCCACAATCGTCTGACATAAGGCCTCTACCAATCTCTGCCTATGGGATGGGGACTGCCTCAAAAGATCCCAAATAGAAATTTGTGTTGGCGTCTTCTGCAGTTGTTTCACTATCTGATCCCCCACTGGCTCCTTCTCTTTTTCTTCTTGGCCTTCCAATGTCTCCTGAGGCCTGGCTACTTCCGGCACTACCCTTCCACTGCGAGTTACAACTCCCACTTTCTTCTTGCCTTTCTTCTCTTCTGATCCTTCCTCATCTGAACCCCACAGGTCCGAAAACTCAACGCCCTTTTCATCATCACTTCCACTCTCACTAGTGGACCAGCAATCAATTGCTGCAGCAGGCATCACTTTTTCACTCCCCTGACGGAGGTTTGTGACAGTGTTTGCATTGCTTCCATATAACTCTTTTAAAACAAACCCTTCTAACAGGCTAGACCCTATCATGAACACAGGCGGGGGCACCTTGTTATACCCGGCTTTCTTCTGGCCTTCCCTCTTCTCAGGGTCTGTAATTTGCTTTGAATCGATTAAATCCTGAATGGCAACTTTACTCTTGTGTATGGTGTTTGATATACATATTATTGAAATATGAGACATGCGCTCCCTTAAGGGAAGGAAAGAACACCATAACACATGTTTTATACCGTGTGTACTTATGTGACCAAAGGGATGGGAATTTAATAATATTAATGATCTCAACTTTCCCGATTGTGAGACCTTATTTATATTTCGACCCTTAGAACCCTTAACTTATCCCTGAACTATGGTTCAATGTGGCTAGCTTAGTTAGTTTTCAAGAGGTTCCGGAAAAGTTTAGGCCTCGAGGATCTAACTAGAAAAGTGAGTTGAATCATGATGGATGGCATACAGTAAGAGGGGAAGATAGCCTTTTGATATCGTGGTTCACTGGCTAGCCTATTATAGTTTCTATGAGAAGAAACATAATAGTGAACACGAAAATTATTTTATGAGATCATGAGTTAAAACAGTGAATGTGAGAAGGTAATCTAGGGTTAGGCATACGTGAAAAGGAGGATCTTATTTTTTGAGACGCTATATATCTCTAACAGGTGTATAACACTAGTGCTCTCGAGGTATGCTGGTCACACAATCTCTCTACCAGTATAACTGAAGATTAAGACTGGAATGCGTTTCGTCATGTGCAAGTGGGAGATGATAGAGTTTGAGTACGCCTATGACTCTAATTTGGATAAATGTCCAATCCAGATAGAATTAAGTAATTCAATCTGATTAAGATTACTAAATCTATCTCAGAAAGAGTCTGATTAAAACTAGAGTTAGGTCTCTAGTTTTTAGGATCTCTATAAATAGATGGGAGATCTCAGTATTTGGTAATGAGAAAACATATACGCCGCAAGGTTGCTCGTTCCCACTCACAGTTTTTTTTTTGTCTTAATCTTTCAGGAGTTTTTAGATTATGGAATAGCTGCTATTATCGCACATGTGGATAAGAGTCAGACCAGTGACCAAAAACAAACGGGATCCTTGTAAACGCTTCCACAACGAGTTTCTGCGCTATAAGAGATAGATACCATTTATTTAATGATACCTCTAAGTAAATTATATTTCTTATAATTTCCGTATCCATCAATTCTTTTGTAAAAATAAGTAAATAAATAAAATAGGGGATTTAATTGCAGAAATAAAATTGGTAAAATGAATAAAAGCTTAATTAAATTAAGAATAGAAGTAAATAGATGGAGTTCTCAATCAAAGGCACAATCTTCGTATTAGTCCAATATTTGATCAGAAATGCAAAGATTATATCTCAAACAATTTCAATAAATCGGTTAAAGATGTTGAACCAATCTTTCTTTAGGTGTAAACTAGCTAAGAGACACTTTATAACTAACTTTAATCATCAAACAACCATAGGATATGCTCTATATGATTTAATTTGACAACTGCATTGAGAAATATAAAAATTCGACTCTAATCAATAGAACAAAAGGCTTGATTTCATTCAAACTAGATTAAATTACTCTTTAGAATGAATTAAGCACCTGCTAAGTACCTAAGCATTCTAATTCACCACCAAGTTATATATTAAGAAGACAATTACGAATCTAATCAATCTATATGGTTGTTTATAATTTTAAGACGGGGACAATGGGCCCAATTACACAAATAAAAAGAATTATAAAATCATAATTGCAGGAGTAAAATAAATACTGAAATAATAAAAGAAATCAAAATAATTGGATTATTGGCACCTTGTGGGGTTAATTACGTCTGTGGTCATCGAAATTTGGTGCTTATAACCAAATGGTCATAATAAAATAATTTGTAACATAAAAGTCATCAAACTTTTATTTTTTTCAATTAAGGTAAAAATGACCGAAAAATTAATTTTTCATCACCGAAAGGTTACACAAATATGCCAATATGACCCGCCTACATGGAGGAATTGACACGTTAGTAAGTACACGTCAGTAAAACTTTTTTTTGTCTTTTTGTACAGGTTGACATAACACGTGTACTTGCTGACGTGTCAATTTCTCCACGTAAACGGGCTATATCACATGCTGACTGGACACGTTCTAGAAAATTACTGATGAAGTAGCATATTTGCGTGACCCTCCGGTGACGAAAAATTAATTTTTCGGTCATTTTTACCTTAATTGAAAAAAAATAAAAGTTTGATGACTTTATGTTTCAAATTATTTTATTATAACCATTTGGTTATAAGAACCAAAATTCGATAACCATGGACGTAATTAGCCCCACCTTGTGCTTGTAAGACTTCCACTATAGCTTTAACATCAACGGCTCCTTATGCCTATAGGGATCTTACAGCAATCACGTCTCAAAATGACAAAATATACTCAGATCAACCTCCTTTATGCACAATTAACCTGCCAAGAATATAAACCTACACCAATGATCTATGAGCAACAGATTTTACTCCAAAAATGTCAATAAATTAAAAGAAATGTCAATAAATTAAAAGAATATGTGCAATATCTATCATGTACATTCATAAGAAAATTATTCTCATTTAGCTAATAAAATCATTGACTAGGCTCATTGGTGGAGCCACGCGCAGAACAATGAGTAGTAATCTAGTGCACGCGTGCATGTGGTGCTATGCATTTGGATCTTTGGATCTTTCATGTATATTTGATCTAATGATGCATAGATACGCATGCACCACATATGTGCACACCATATATCATCCCAAAATAAGGAAATAATTGTCTCCTTTAACTTTCCTTTAACTTTTTCTTCTTTTTTTTTTCTATAAAAATATTGAAAATTTGGAATAATATAAAAAATACTCACTTTATCTACAACATATTGAAATTTTGCTCAATTTATTGAAAATAAATTTGTTGTTTTTCCATGTATGGACAGCAACGCACACACATTCTTACCTTAAGGAATAATATTGCACCAACACTGCAAAATTGGAATTGACATGGCAAAAGTTAGTTAACAAGAATCTTTTTTGTAGAAATCTATGTAGAAACACCATGCTCATAACGAATTCAAATTGTAATAACTAAGTCACAACAAGCTAAGCCAAGCTGTTATTATCAAACACACTTTGGTCCAAGAACTAGAATTTCCTTAGGATTGAACGTCTCTTATAATGTTTTTCGTTTGTTGAAAAAAAGAAGATAGAAAGGTTTGTTATAATTGTGTAATTACTTTAATCAGCAATATTTGAGCTGGGCTTGTCTTGTCTTAGGTTCTACGTGTAAGCAAAAATAGATACTAAGTATTTATGATTTCTAGTTTTCATCTACGTACACTGTCACCTACCAAAACTCATTTCGTATATAAGCAGCTGAGATCATGGAAGCATGAACTACTTCAAAAATTATACAGTCCCACCAACTTGGCTTCAAAAAAAGAATGGCCAGCGCAGCAGATGAAATATTGATTCAGTGCGTGTTTGATGGAAGCATAATAATGCATGATACTGATTCAGTGAAGGCCGTATCACAGAGATTGTAAGCATGCATTACACAATCTACAACTCCATGCTTGTCCTCAACATGGGACTATCATTCACCAAGAAACAGCCCTGAACACATTGTTCATTCTCCATTAATGCTTCTCACTGTCCTCCTTACTCTGATTCATTAGACAAAAATAGAGTGGGTACTTTTAAAGCTCTATCTAGTAGCGATAAGAGAAACCAAATATATGGTGATACATACAGAAAAAACAAACAAGGCTAGGAACAAGAAAGCTTTTGATTATTATTTTTGGTTCTAATCTTTATTGATTCTGGTCCTCTTCATTACATTACATTATTAATAAGCTTGTACAATAAATACAACTTCCGATACATAACAAAATCTTTACAACGCCATCTAATATACATTTGACATTCACAAAGACACATATCTTCTGAGAACTTTTCTTGAAACTTCTCGATCACCTCCTTATGCATGACTTTAATTTGGGATCTATTTAAATAACAATTTAGACTCAGTCATACCTAATAACGAACTATTAAGTACAACTAAGAACTCACTTAACTACTCGATTATTTTAGTCTTTAACTGCATTACTCAGACCACTAACATTACCCTTATTTTTCATAAGACCTATTTGACACTATGTTTCACTAATTCCTTTTTGCATAATAACACATCGACTACTCTTTCATGTTCATGTTTCTCATTAGACACTTATTTCACTCTATGTTTGGTAAGATCACTTGAAAATTCCAGATCAAGTTACTCCCTTACGATTGCCGCTAGCGCTAAAATCTTTAACATTACATCTAGTATTTGGTTCGAACCTGAAATTAGTACTCCAAGCTTTCTACATATCCCAAAGGCGAGAATCATAACCACATAGTTCTAAATTATAATATAGTTATCATGTTATCAATAATATTCATTAATAATCCCTTAAATCATACATATTTTTACACCACCATAATTACATTATAAACACTTTTGTAGCTTGAACTTAATCTAAGTGTGGACAATTGGGAACACTAGATACCCAAAGGTATTGAATCATTAGACACCGTGAATGTGGCAACACTAGATATCCTAAGGTATCGAATTCACTA
Source organism: Excoecaria cochinchinensis (assembly GCA_947683425.1). Lineage (NCBI taxonomy): Eukaryota > Viridiplantae > Streptophyta > Magnoliopsida > Malpighiales > Euphorbiaceae > Excoecaria > Excoecaria cochinchinensis. The sequence goes on from CANTUQ010000005.1 coordinate 16,623,178, forward strand.
GACACCATGAAGGTGCCAACACTAGATACCCGAAGGTATCGAATCACCATCCCATATATGTCCACATCTATATCAAATTCAGGCTCAAATAAAAGATTTCACTCACTACATCACTACATTACACTAGTCATATAAGTATACACTATACACTTCATTCATACAATCAATATGTCAATTACACTTCATTATAACCACGCATCAACAAACACACTCATGATCACTTATTAACTTTACATACAATACACTCATAGTACAATCATCATTATTCTAACATATAACATATGCCAATATCAATACATCTCAATTCATAACATACTTATATTCAATTACTCCTAAACATTCAAGACATGGTCCAATAATATATCATCCGAAATTCATGTCAACTCAATAACGCACACGCAATATTTACTTTCATGTACTATATAACACACACTCGATACTCAATTTCATGCAATCTCTACATTTCAAATCCTAATGTAATTGTGTTATAACCACTCTTAATTGTTGCATCTCATTCTTAGTTGTTTTCATCTTGCTTTTGGTGCTTTTTAGGTTCTCTTTGGCCTCATTCATGCTTTAAAAGTGTATTCAAGTGCTCTAAAATGAAGAATGAGGCATAAAGAACAAAGGGGGACAAGTATGGGATTGTCACGATGTGCTGACTCATGACAGAAGCTCTCTGTCACGAGTCATCACCATTGTGCCGAGTTAGGTGCTGAGTCAGAACCAACTTCCCACTTGTTCCGCGATTTTGAGCTAGCATATAACATTTTTAGCAAAAATGGTCTTTTAGACTCTTGTTTCCCTATGTCTTAACTTTTTACTGGTAAATATTAGATCATTTGGAGTTAAATCCTAGGAGTTATGGCTTTAGAAGCACACACTGCTCCACTGACCCGACCAGAGTAGGAACGCTTTTGTTTTGGCTAATTTTGAGGCACTTAGAGCTAAAATTAGCTCATGATCATTTCTATGACATTTGTAGGTATGAAAGTCACGATTTAAATGCTAGAATCACATCATTTGGAGGTCTCTACACTAAATTATAACCAACAAACTGACTCAGGGTCAAGTGTACCCTAACACAGTTTTTCATCTATGAAGTGTTTATGCTTAAATACTCAATTTCCATGCAAAGTCTCATCATTTCCCAACACATTCAATTTAACTCATATCATGCATAAAATCTCATATACAGACGTGCATGAATTTAAATGTTTTCAAACCTGTTTTATGCTCAAAACTCCTTCTATAATCCTCCTTTACTCTCACTATTTCATTTCCTTTGCTTAATCCAATTTCCTCAATTGAAACACTACAAATTTACACGTTAACATCCCTACCAAATCATACTTTCTATCTCTTCAGAAGTGTAAAAGAAGGAAGAGGGTAAAATGAGTTATTTCTTATTTTTTCTAGCTTAACTCTCACTAGAACTTGAACTCTTCCTTAGATAATCCATTAGCAATGCTTAGATGAATTTTTAGGAGTGTAAATAGGAAGACGAAATGACTGTCTTTATCCCCCAATACAGCCAACTCTTCATGGCTTAAATATGGCCAATTTCCTTTAGCTTTTTGGTGTTAACTTGCCATTGGACACTTTTAGATTTTTATGCCATATTTCAATTTAATCCCTCATCTATTTTCTCTTCATACATTTGACATATAATCATTTTCAATTTAAACATTAGCATACAATATTTGTTAATCCCTCCATTTAAGTCACAAATTAGCAAATTACCAATATACCCTTAACTTTTCACTTAATACCAGATACGTCCTATACTACACTTAATCATTTCAAATATCCAGTTACACATTTTCTGCCATTATTATGCCTTAGACATATGCAAATTCATCTAGGATATATTTTGCATCATTATAGAATTTGGTTGCTTCAAGACCTAAATTATCTCCTATATCAATAATCAATAAAATCTATATTAAAAAAAAATCCTAAACTATAGACTATTTATTTAAATAACATGCATGAATTGCAACTTTAATAGTAAAGAATCGTAAAAAACGATTGAACTTTGGCTTACCTATTACCACGAGAAAATGATTAGGAGTTTAACTTCAACACTTATTTAGGGTTAATGAGCACATAGATTAAATTTCATCATAAATAGATCTAACTATTGCTTTTTAATGCCAAAACTGGGTGATTGTCCCCATATTTAATGTATAAAATTAAACAATATATAATGTTTATTATGTAAAATTACTAAAAAAATTATAAAATTATAAAATTAATTTTTGAATTAGTTAAAAATTTTAATATATTGCTATGTTTAATTGTCTATATAAATATATAATTAATGGAAATAACAAACTTATGTTTGCATGATAAAATATTGAAAACATGTTAGCAAACTCTTTACTTCCTAAAAATTGACTTTCCCTATTCTTTTTATTCTTAATTTTCCTTTGCATTTAAATAAATTCTTTTCTTCTCATCACACATGTTGTGCCCCCAAACCAAGTTGAATGTGTCTTTAAAGTTCTAGAATACTTTAAGTTCCAAAATGTCAAGCTAGACTCAAATTCCCATCAATTAAGCTCTAGTGAGTGAAAATCTACTAAAAACCACAAATAAGAATAAATCATCACTACAAGAAATTGTATTATTTACTACGACCATTTAGCGACGGAATTAAAGTTGTAGTAAAATAGGTTCTTTTACCATGGAAAATAGAATCCAAAGTTTTCTGTCGTAAAAAATTAAGGTAAATATTCCCGCCAGATTTTGTTGACGGATTTAGCAACGGAATATTAAAACCGTCGCAAAATAAGGCGCCAATAATTCTCGACAAAATTTACTTAGAAATTTACTAACGGAAATATATTTTATGTAGTTATAAATGACCGATGGATATAGTTTTCCATCTTTATTTATGGTAATTACCGACGAAAAAATCATTTCCGTTGGTAATTTGTTATTTTACTGACGGTTATTGAATTTCGTTGGTAAATACATTCTTTTACGACTGAAGGAGAAATGTCTGTCGCTAAAAATTAGCGACGGTATTTCGTATCCCTTCACTGAAAATAAGATTTACCAGCAGAAATAACAATTCCGTTGGTAAATGCAATGTTTACTGACGGTAATTGAAATACCGTCGGTAATTTTATTTTTAGCGACGGAATATGCTAAAAGTCCCGTATATAAATTAGAAATTCCCCCCCTTCCCCCCTCTCTCTCTCAGTCCCGATCCCATGCCCCCCTTCAGCCGATCGCCAGTCACCCGCAGGCCGCTCCCTTTTGCACTGTCTCCCTCGCACATCTCCACTCGCCCGTCGTCCTTATCAACGCTCCTTGGGTCAGTCTTCATTTTTTTTCTTTTTTTCATTTATTTTTTTATTAATTTGTGGTGTATATTATAAATCTATTTCTTTTTTGATTAACAACCAATTTTTATTTTTTATTTTCTTATAGAATTTGGTTTGAAAAGACAAGTTGATTCAACACCAATATAAGATTCTCTGTAACCAGTTTACCATATGTTGATTCAACCATTACAAGCATCTTTGATTTCTTCTCTTCTGTTTTTATCTTGTATTATTTAATGGTTCTTTCATTATATTCTTCATTATTTCTTTCTCCTTCTTCGTCATATTTCCGTGTAGTCTGCAATGGAGGATCCCTGCCAAGTAATTTCAAGTTCATACTGCATCACACTTTGGATTCTTCAGGAATTGACACCATTCATGCTAAAGTACTTGCTTTGATCTTACTTGATGGCTTTTAATTTGGTGAACTTTCGATGTAAAAGTTGAAAATTTTGTTGCAGGTTGCGAGAAAAGGATTCTTGGCGTAAATTAAGAAGTTTAATGAAATTGAGAGACAAACTAGCATTGCTATTAATAAACGTGTGGATTTGTGGAAAATAGCTCGGGTTGATTTCACTCACGGTCACTCAACTTATCACTTATCGCGCAAAAGTAACTGACTTTTTTTTCTGACTTAAATGTCACTGAACTTTTAACATTTTTGCAAAAAAGTCATGTTGACCGGAATCCGGCGAGGACCCTCGCCGAATTAATGACATGGTATGCCATGTCAGAAACTACATGTCGTTTAACAATATTTCCAACAAATGCTACATTTAAATCAATTTCACTCACGGTCACTAAACTTATCATTTATCGCGCAAAAGTAACCAACTTTTTTTTCCAATTTAAATGTTACTGAAATTCTAACATTTTTGTAAAAAAGTCATGTATTTACTATTCGTCGCCACGGGTCATATGCCATGTCATCAATCCAGTAAGGGTTCTCGTCGGATTCCGGCCTACATGACTTTTGCAAAAATGTTAGAAGTTCAGTGACATTTAAGTCAGAAAAAAAAAGTCGGTTACTTTTGTGCGATAAGTGATAAGTTGAGTGACCATGAGTGAAATTGACCCAAATAGCTCTTTTTATATGCTTTCACTTATATACTCTAAAATTCTAAAGGTGCTTCGAATGTGGAGAATTTTGGATTTTGATTTTGAGAAATTCTTCCCTCGTGATTGTTGTAGTCTTCCTAAAGGCTATCATAAGCAGAAAAGTATGGAATCTGATCAACCTCACATCATCACTACACAAACACTTTTGAAGGAGGTAAGTCCTTGTACTTAATTAATATTTTGTTCCCTAAATTTCACTGAATGTTACTAAATTTTCAATCTTTGTGTGGATTTTAAGGAATTTGAAGGAGACATTCTGGCCATTTCAACATGACTACTCGAAGAGTTCATTCCTAAGAGCTGTAGAGGCTGCCAATTTTGTCGATAGATCAATCACTAATGGAGCAAGGTATCTATGTTGCTATATGTGCTTCTTTTTTCCGTAACAGACTCATAATGTCTAATTACAAACTTAAATATCATTAAGAGCAATCAAATTTAAGACCTTGCATACTTTTTACCAAGGGCTAGTCATTAGGCCCATTTTTGTTGGTTTGTTTGTGATTCTTTATTTCTTAGCCTTGTCCTATCTACCTGTTTGACGAAATTCATTATCGAACTTTTTTGCTATTGTAGTGGATTTCAACTTCCTACTGCAACATCTGCCCAACATAGGCTAGACCCTGGTGTTTGGACCAGTGCACACTTCGAGGATATGAGACTAGCTTTACTAGTACCTAGAAGATGAAAGTTAAATTTCATTAATTTGTTTTTCTTTTTAGAATTTGCTGGTCTTGACTGCTAGGTTTGGCTTTGGGAAGTCTATGATTTGAACTAGAAAATTGTTTCTATTGTTGTAGCATGTGAATGTTTAATACTCCTGGAATCTGATCTTAAAGAATTAAGGGATTACGACATCCTTCTGTACCATTGCGAATTTTATAATCAATCACTCCGATATCTCAAGTTTTATAAGGAAAGAGAAAGAAAGGTACATTTTCTTTGACATGTTCTAATTTTACAACTTCAAGATATCGAATAAAGTACATAACATTTTTCTCTCTTTTTATTTATTTTCAGATAATTTATTCGCTACAAAAGGTATCATCTGATAAACATAGCAACTTGGAGCAAGAAACAATGAAGAAACTAATGAGACACCTTACCCTTATTTCCATGGAAGAAGGCTTGCCTTCTCATCCTTAGAAATTTCTTGGAAACAATTTTGACCAACGGTAGAGTCTTGTGTCTCGCGTATAGTAAAACAACTTTGTAATTATATTTATTCACTTTATTTTTTCTGTATAATTATTGATATCATGCCGTTCGAATAAGATTTGTCTAGTATCACTGATGGTATTGTAATTATATTTATTTTTATACCTTATTGTTATGTTTATACCAAAATTATTTATTTTAATTAATGCATTTTCAATTATATTATTTTTGTCTATTATAATTTTTATACTATTGATGATTCTATTATTTAAAAATTAAATAAAAAAAATAAATTAATATAAAAAATTAAAAATTCCATAATTAATAAATTTTGCGACGGAATATATGTTTCTGTCGCAAAAAAGTACGTCGGAAAACACTTTCCGTCAGTAAAATTTGCAATGGAAACATATTTTCTGTCGCAAGATTTACCGACGAAAATAACGTTTCCGTTGCAAAATGTTTCGACGGAATTTTTTCCGTCGAAAAATTTACCAACGACCATGACACCAATGGCATTTTCCGTCATTAAATTCCTTTGCTAATTTGGTTTACTGACGGAATTATGTCGTTAATTCGTCTTTTTCTTGTAGTGTATCTATTCTTCAACACATTTACTTCGAAATTGTACTAAATATAAGTAAAAGTATGCAATATATGTCACATATCATCTAAAGCTAAAGAAGTATGCATAAAACTAAAAATCATCTAAAATTTTGCACTTAGTAAACATAATTGATAAAAAAAAAAAAAAAGCAAACAATTTCAAGCTTTCGGAGTACATAATAGCAAATAAATAAAAAAAGAAAAACAAATATCACTCTAAAAACTGAAGCACTAATCAAAGAAACTACCTAATCAATAAAAACCCAAGTAAATCATATGACATATATCCATGAACCCAAAAAATTTTTAACCCTAACCCATAAAAATCACATCAAGCACAACTTCCATTAGGTTCTATAGGTTGGTGATCTAAATGATAATTTCAAGAACGTCAAGCACCACATCCACCTCTTCTGGATTTTTACCGTTGCATTTTCAGTATCAATGTTGATCTCATGCATTTCCAACATATCTACGCGTCCTTTTCCTTTCTCTTAACTTTTATTTGGATGAGAGTAAGTTAGATTTACTTTAATGAAGGAAATGAGAGGAAAGTAAATGAAATTTTCTCTTTTTTACTTCCTATTGTTTGGTACTCTTAGTAAAACACAAGGAAATTTTAATTCACTCTCCTACACTTAAAAAAGAAAAATTAGATTTTTGTTCTATTTACTCTCTTTTCTCTCTATTTTCAAGAGAAGTAAAAGTTTCTTTTACCTTTGCTCCTCCCTTCTTCATTCTTATCCAAACAATAGAAAGCAAATTGAATTTCACTTGCTATACCCTCAATTAATCTCAATTCCATCCAACTAAATAAAGGTTTAGATTCCGTTTAAAACAAATGAATTTCATAAAATTTTATGAAATTCATTTGTAATTTCTGTTTTTTATGTTTGGTATACAAAAAATATAGGAATTAAATTCATAGAATTCAATTTCATGAAATTTATCATGTTTTCACCAAATTCCACCAAAATAGGTGGAATTTGCAAATAAATTCCATATTTTTAAGGGTTAAATTTAAAAAGATTATAATATACTTTTGATCATTTGTTAAAAATAAATTATTGTTATGCAGCTAACGTAGTCTGTTTTTTTTTCTTCCCCACGACTGTTCTTCTCAATCTCCTACCACTATTTTGTACTGAATGTTAATATATGTCTAATTTTTTTTTAAAAAATTATGTAATCATTGATTCAGTATTTGTCGAAAATTTTAAAATGATAATTAATTTTTGTTAAATTTTTTTTATTGTAAATAATTAGAAGAAGGCATCAAAATCGGCATTGAAGATATTTTAGGAAATAAAATAGAAATGAATTTATTTATTCATTTATTCCAATTATAAAAATAAGGAATTAATTTTAATTCTATATTTTAGTAATTTTATTCTAAATATAGGAATTCATTTATAAATAAATTTCATATGGAATTAATTGGTAAATAAATTTTACAATTTAAATTTATTTGTTTCAATCAGAGCCTTAAACTTTAATTTTTTTCTGGATAAGTTTTTTCATTAATTTTTTTTATTAATATATTGACTATCACATTAAAAAGTTATTGGTAAATTATTCAATAAATACTAAAGGCTGTGATTTAAAGAGCCAAAATCGAAGGGTGCTTACCACTACCTAAGCATTGGAGTACCGGTGAGTTTGTGTGAGCATCAATCGGTTGGGTCTGCGTAACCCAAAATTTAAGGAAAAATTCCACCCAAAATGAATATAAGAATTTAAACCAAATACTCCAAAATTTTTTAGGTCGAGTTATTCAGGTCTCGATATATCTTATAATTTTTTTCTAAATATTAAATTAATAAATGATAAATTATATTATATTCTAAATTTTGAATTATTTGAATAATAACTTTAAATTCACATTTCCAACAACAACAAGTAACAACAAAAGTAATTAAGAAAAATATAATCTCTTTAATTTCATAAAAAATGAACCCAAATTAATACAAGAATTTATTTTTTTCTTAAATATTTAATCCAAATAATATGATAATTAATTAATAGAACTGTTTTTTTAATTTTCAGTTAACGATCATAAATTAATGGACACTTCTCTATTTGAGTGTTAATTCGGTGTAACAGTGCATAGTATGCATGCACATGTCTACCGCCAGATTGGATGAGATCACCGAATTATGCCCCTTATTTCCCTATAAAAAAATTAATGGATAATAAAATTAATTAAATAATTATAAATTGATAAATTATTATTTTCTTAAAAAGATAAATTAAAAATAAGCATTAACTCCAAATCAAAACAATTCAATCCAAAATCCAAAATTTTGATACATTTTTAATTTGATCAGAATCGAATAACCAACAATCCAACCAAAATTAGCTTTTCATTTAATTTTCTCCAATTTTTCGAGTGGTTTTGGACTTTAGTCACCCCTACCGATGAGACACTCCTATAAAAAAAAAAAAAAAATTTGAAAATGTTGAAAAGGTTAGTAAAGAAATCATTTTACATTAGTGTCCTACGTTAATTTCATGTGTCAGCTGCCACATACAAAGATACCGCACAGGGATTTCCTGTGCTTGTCTTGGGATATCTACAGCAGCGAATGTCCAAGCCTCTTTCTCCCTCTTCCCCCGTATATCTCCTTAGCAGGTAATTTACTTCCTTTTCTTGTTCATTTCTGTGTTCTAATTTCAGGTAATTACCGCCTATATTCTTCTATTTTCTTTCTCACGTCCAGGGATTGCCTTTCGTTGTTTGGTTGTTTCGATTAGGTATTTAACTTGTAAAATTCAGCTTTCTTGTTATTGTTTTCTGTGTTTCGGATGATTGGTTAGGTCCCATCGCGTAAAGGTTCAAGCTTTCTGTTTAATTGAGATTTTATAAGCCCTAGACTGATGTGCGATAAGGAGATACAATCATATATGCCTGATCTTGCTCTGTGTATTGAGGGAGCTACTTGAATGCTTACACATGAGCGAGGGCTGAGTTTGGAATTATTTTAATTTTTTTTAATCTTTTTATCCAGCTTGATTAAGTTTTAATAAATGTAGAGTTATTCTGCTTCTTTTATTTGAATATGTGAAACATGCTTATTCAAGTTAATTTGCATTTAAAGTCGTTCATCTTAGGCAGCTATTATGTTCATTGTGTTAAGTTGGGTTTCTGGCCTAAGTCTACATCATCATTTTCTATTCTAAGTTTAGACTTTGAAGCCAATTTTGTTATGTGAGCCTTTTTTTTTTTTTATAGATTTTTTTAGCTTTTTTGCTGCATCAGTTGAGGAGAAACATTCGATAGAACCTTCCACAGGATTTGGAGTTTATTAAGTTAGAGAAAAGCTTTGTATATGTTAATTTAAACCTTGTTAATATGGTAGTATGAAGCAGTAAGAGTGAATGTCACAGAGACTGTGATAAACCTGATCCTGTTGTTAGTTAATATTTGCTAATATTGCAAATGTAAGTGTAAAAGTCATTTATTTCATTGGCGAGTAATGGCCATGTGGTGTTATAAGCTTTGATGATAATCAGTATGTCAAGTGGTTAAATTGAGTCCAGGAATAACACCTATAACATTTGGAGAGAAGGCCTGGGATTTTTCTTTTATCCTTCATTCATTTTTGTAATTGTCTTTTATCCTTCATTCATTTTTGTAAAATAGAATCCTTTAGGTAATTCTTATGATGAACATGTACACTTAGTGAATACCTTCTATTTTTCTGTTGTGTTGAAACAATGTGTATTAAGGATAAGTGCTTTACTTCCATTTCTTGTGAATGCCCTACAATAAACATTTATGGAAGCATTTTCAATGGTATATCAGTTTCAATTTTTGTTGAAAATGAAATTCTATGAGCTTCTTAAAAGAGAAGCAAATCTCCTTTTTGCTTTATATCTCTTTGAATTTTGTTTCAACTAATTTAGATTTCCTTTTTCCCTTCCTTGGAATTGTTTACATTAGCATTCAATAAATTAGACAAAACCTACTAATTAATACTTTTGTTCTCTTCACAGTAGCATTGGCCCTACCACACTCTCTCCTCATTTTTCAATCTTAAAAATTAAAATAATTTTTTGTTTTGTGTTTTGTAGGTAGGCATTTGTTTTTTCAAGGAAAATGGAAAGTCATGGTACTCAGAAAACTCCTAGGCCAGATGAGGTTGAAGGTTTAGAGACAACCATTGAAATAAAAATAAAAACTTTAGATTCTCAAACCTATACTTTAAGGGTGGATAAACAGGTGATTGCTTTGTCTTACACCATATTGTGGCTATTGACAATGCTTTGCAATTTTTCATGTACCTAGAAGCACTTTTAGGTAGTTTTTTTTTTGAGACGATAAATATAACTTGAATGACAAAAAGTTAACTAGAGGAGGAATCAAGGGATTCCAAATCTTAACCACTCTTTAAGAATGACCGGAGAATTTTAGCATATAAATTGTGTATTTTTCCCCCCTTTTCAACAAGAGAAAGATAATGTCCTAATGAGAGGGTGAGGTATCCTCTTAGTCCAAGCAACGCATGAAACAAGTCAAAAAACCCAACAATGAAATAGTGATTGGCATCAACTATGGTAGATAGTTTTGGGGATACTCCTAATGGAGCAACTCAATTACAGGCCTACAAAGGACACACAAAAAAAAAAAAAAAAAATCAGACAGATGACAAGGAAAAATTGTTGAAAACTTGGTTAGAATTTAGTGAATTGATATATTGTATTTTATTCATCTTATATGTATGTATGTATACGCGTGCATGTGTCCGTGCGTATTAATTAGTTCATTAACAATCTTTTTTTAATCAGTCCATTAATATCGGTTTTTAAAAATTACTTATCATAAATCAAATCATCATTTTGATTAACTAGTTCATTGGTTTCAGTTTTTGTGGTTTGATTAAATATAATTCTTAACTGACTAAAATTCTATGTATATAACAACAACAACACCTAAGCATTAAATCTATGCTAGATGGAGTCGGATATATGGATTCTCTATCTCCATTTCCCTCTATCTAAAGCCATATCCTCCTCAATATTAAGCAAGCATAAATCCTTGAAAACTATTGCTCTCCATGGAGTCCTTGTTGCCTTTACCCTTTTTCTTTATTTCTTCTACTAAACTCTCACATCTTCGTACCAGAGCATTTATGGGTCTATGTCGTACATATCCAAACCATCTTAAATAACATGCCTTTATTTTATCACCAATCAACGCTACATGTAGCTTTTGTTTAATGTATTCGTTTCCAATCTTGTCCAACCTTGTATGCTTACTTATCCATCTTAACATCCCCATTTGCGCTACATTTACTTTGTGTATATATTGAACCTTAATTGCCCAACATTCACTTTCATAAAAGCATTGTTGGTCTAATTGCTGTTCTGTAAAACTTTTCCTTCACTTTATTAGGTATCTTCTTGTCACATAATATACTAGTTGTATTTCTCCATTTAACTATTTTGCATTTTTTCTATGAGTTACATCCTCATTTATCAACCTATCATGTTGGAGAATAGAGCCCAAGTACTTAAAGTGACTACACTGTAGTACTTTTGCACCACCCAAGCTCGCTACCCCTCTGCCTGTTTTCTTGAGGCTGAAATTGAGGCTGAAATTATAATGCATATTCTCTGTTTTGCTTCTACTTAATATTGAACTTTTATTTTCCAAAGTGCTTCTCCATACTCTCCATACTTCGAAGCATTAACAAAATTAAAGTTATTCATGTTAAGTATATAAAATATTACTAAAGATATGTAGTGTGCAAACAGGGGGGAAGAGTTATAGAGGAGTTTTCATAACAATGGGTTTACACTAGGGTTCGATTTTGAGCTCATATTTGTTTACCCTAGTGATGGATGAGTTGATAGGTAGTATGCAAGATGAAATATCGTGGTGTATGTAGTTTGTGGATGATATTGTTTTAGTGGATGAGATGAGAGGAGTTAACCATAAGTTAGAAGTGTGGAAAAGTACTATGGAAAATAAATGTTTTAGGTCAAGTAGAAGCAAAATAGAGTACATGCACTGTAATTTTAGTCTGAGAAAGACGGATAGAGGGCAAGTGAGCTTAAGTGGTATATGAGTGCCTCAATGTAGCCGCTTTAAATATCCGAGCTCCATTTTTCTAGATGATGGGTTGATAGATGGGGATGTGACTCACATAATCAAAACAGGATGGTTGAAATGGAGAAGTGCTATCGGTGTATTGCATGACAAGATACCTAACAAGGTGAAGGGAAAGATTTAAAAAACAGTTGTTAGACCAGCTGTGCTATGTGAGTGTTGGGCAACTAAAGTTCAACATATACACGAATTAAATGAAGTAGAAATGAGCATTTAAAGTGGATGAGTGGGCATACAAGGTTGGACAAGATTAGAAATGAGCACATTAGATAGAAGCTGCATGTAGCACATATTAGAGATAAAATAAAAAAAGGCAGTTTAAGATGATTTAGACGTGTGCTATGTAGACCCACATATGCTTTGGTTCGAAGATAGGATTGTTTAGTTGTAGAAGTAAAGAAAAAGGGTAGAGGTAGGCTTAAGATAACATGAGACAAACAATATTCATGGATTTACAATTTAACATTGAGGCAGATACGGCTTTGGACACAAGGAATTAGAGAGAGAATTCATATGGCCGACCAATCTAATATGGGATTAAAGGGTGGTTGATGTTATAAGCATTAACAAAATTCTACAAATCTCATTTTAATTATGCAAAGTACAATTCAAAATATAAAATAAAATATTCAAATTAACTAAAATATTCAAATTAACTAAACTACAAATAATTATTCAAAATAAAATACAAAATTATAATTCTTAAAAATATATGGTAAGCCATAATCCATTATCCCATCACATTTTGAGTGAACATATAGTAAAAAAGTGTCTAATATTAATATACAAAAAATCATATATTTCACATTTAAATATTATCTAAATAAATTTATTGGAGAGTAAAATAAACTGTACTTAACATGGAAAAGTTTATATAAATTTGACAGAGATATATAAGAAAAATTTTTGGTCTAAGAAATAAATATGTATTTATAGTAACCAGCTAATCATTAAATGCAACTCATAAATTGAAATTGTAACTGGAAACCGAAAATGTAAATAACATAATTTGAAATCAAAATTGGTGGACCGATTAACAAAAAATTTCGGTTCGATTTTGAACTGGTGTTTCAGTTAACTTTTTTTTTTTGCACGCCCCTTCATATTACATAGACAAGAAATAAGGAAATATAATTTTACATCTCTACAAATTCCTACAAATTAGCTAAACCCTAATCATATGCTTAGTCAACTATTCACATTAATATGTTCACGTTGATGCTCCATTTCAAGCTGGAGTATAGGTATTAATCATGTCTGACTTCTTACAAACATATTCAAACCTAAGTTTCATTTAAACTCTTTATGAAGAGATCACCTAGTTGGACTCTCGTCTTTACATAAATCAGTAGATATCAAATCCTTTTGAATTTTCTCATGAACAAAGTGACAATCAACCTCAATGTGTTAATATGAAGGATAGCCTGATTATCACACTATAGTTTTGTTGGTAATGAAGACTTTAGACCAAGTTCAGGTGAGAGATGATGTATCCACATAATTTCACATGCAAAGTGCCATACCTCTATATTTTGACTTGCACTTAAATGAGATACAACGATTTACTTCTTACGCTTCATGACACCAAGTTTCCTCTAAGAAAAACATAGTATCCTGTAGGGGACCTCCTATAAATTTTGGACTCAGCAATTAACATCTAAACAGTAAATGCTTTTGTGTCCATGATTCCTATATAGTATGCCACATCTAGGAGGCCCTTTTCAGGTAACACAAGGTCTATTCCAGGGCTGCCTAATGATTAACTGTGGGTGCAAACGTAAACTGGTTGACAATACTAACACTGTATGCAATATCTGGGTGAGTCATTGTGAGATAATTCGATTTGCCAACTAGTATTCTATACTTCTTAGGGTCTTCAAATAAATCTCCATCATCTTATAGAAGATGCAAATTAGGAATCTTAGGTGTTCTGCATGGCTTAGCTCCTATTTTCCCCCGTCTCTATCAACGTATCAAGTACATATTTTCTTTGAGACAAGATCTCTTTCTTGCTCCTTGTTACCCCCACTCCTAAGAAGTATTTCACTTGTCCTAAGTCTTTTATGTGTAACTTTGTATGCAAGGACTTTAGAGATGAGATTCCTGCATTGTGATTTCTTATAGTGATGATATCATCAATGTATGCAATAAGAAGGATGATACCACCATCAAATTACTTGTAGAACGCTAAATGATCACACTTGCTCTTCTTTAATCTGAGTTGCTGAACCACTTCATTGAACTTTTCAAATCTAGCAAAGGGGTTGTGCTTCAGACCATATAAGGATTTTTTCAAGTGGTAGGCGTTCCATACTCCCTTTGAGCAACAAACTTGTTATAGGATGTAGGTTAGCTGTAAAGAGTTACTTTCCTTGTTGACTATCATGATATGTTTCCTTAGTTAATTCTGTAATTAAGGATAGATTATATAGGCTAACTGTATGTTTTCTAATTAGTTGTAGGTTCTATGTATGTAAACCCATTGTATGATTTCTTTTGGACATAAGCGCGATAATAAGAAAATCTCATTTCACAAAATTCTTCATGATATCAGAGCCTCTGCTCTTTTGAAGATTGAGTTTACTCTCTTCAGTAGAAGGTTCGTTCTTAAAATGGTATCCAGTACACCGTTTTTCGGCAAGTGTTAAGAGGGTGAGTTTTTATCTCTCTTCTTTCGACACAGCCCTAATCGGACAAAGCCCAGGCTGAGTTCGGCTGATCCATTTGTTTTTGGCGCCGTCAGACCTTGTGTATTGGTACACACGTCGTCAGTTTCTTCCGCTTCTCTAGCCACTTGCCAGTGCGTGTAGCTGCCTCCGGCCACCTTCTGTTATCGGCTCTTGCTTAGATTTGTTCGCCAACCTTTTTCGACTCTGACCAGCTACTCTCTGGTCACTTCTGAAGTCTTGGTTTTTTGGGCTTCACGTGAATAGGTTTTGCTGTTTTTTTTGGGTTATTTTTTTCTACTGTTCCTTGCATTTTCTCTTCAATTTAATCCCGCCACTATGTTAGATACTAAGGAAGTAAAGAAATATTATACTACTAATTACAACCCCTACTTTCAAATTAGTTATGTTAAACTGGATGGTAGTAGTATCTCTTTAGCTTAATTTAGATCATGTTTACGGTTTATCAAGGCTAGAAGGTTACAAGATTATATTAATGAAGATAAGAAACAACCACCTGTCACTGACCCCTCCTTTAGTCAATGGACTCTGGTAAGTTGTTGGTTATGTCCTGGCTTATAAATTCTATGCACCCCAAGATCTCTCGACAATATTTATAGCTTAACATTGCATAGAAGATATGGAAAGTTGCAAAAACCACTTATTTTCAGATGAGAGATGATGCTTGAATTTTTGAATTTCGTAACAAAATTCATGGCACAAAACAAATTGGGCTTATTGTTTCAGATTATTTTTCTGTGCTGGGTAGTTTATGGCAAGAACTAGATTTTTATAAAGATTTTCAAGCCAAGTGTGTTGACAATGCGGTACTGATTCAAAACATGCTTGAAAAGGAGCGAATAGATATATGACAGACACTTTTAAAGGCTTTTTTAACTACTCTCTTATCTAAAACGGATAGTGTCAGGATAGCTGATGGGCTTTTAACGCCTATTTTTGGGACATGTTCTACTATTTGTACTCTAAATATTAAGTTTTCTGTTCTTCGTGTTCCTCAATTTCTTGTCAATTTTTTATTCGTCAATGTTATCACCAAGGCTCGAAACTATAAGGTTGAATTATTTTCCTGATTATTGTATTTTTTAGGATTTTCAAAAAAAGAAGAGGATTGGCAGTGGTAGAGTATGATTGCTTATACATGATGGAAGACAGTCAGTGTTTAGCCCTTTTTGGAGGATATAAGAATGTCAACTAGGAAATAATACATTGGCATAGGCGGTTAGGGCATTCATTTTTTTTTGTCTTAAAAAAAACTATATCCCAATTTATTTTTTAGAGTCGATTTGATTCTTTATCTTATGATGCTTTTGAGTATGCTAAACATACTAGAAACTCTTATCTTTTAAGTTATAATAAAACCATTGTTGCTTTTATGCTTATTCATTCTGATGTTTGGGGGCCTACACAACTACTTCTTTGTTTGAAAATCGATGGTCCGTTACTTTTATTGATTGTTGCAATAGAATGACTTTGATGTAGTTGATTAAAGTAAAAAGTGATGTTTTTACTTGCTTTCTATCTTTTCATAAAATGGTTCACACCCAGCTTGATGCTAAAAATATAAGTCTTGAAAATGATAATGGGACAGAATACATGTATAGTAGGTTTGGTACTTATTTGGAGTCTCATGGGATTGTTCATCAAACTACTTGTCCTTATATTAGTGCTCATAATGGAGTAGCTAAAAGGAAAATAGGCATTTATTGAAAGTTGCTAGGTCCCTTATATTTACTATGAATGTTTCAAAGCCATACTGGGGGATGCCATATTAATGGCAGCCTATCTTATTTCACTGAATGACTACTCAAAACTCTCAACTTCAGGACCCTTTTAGAAGTTTTAACCGAGAAGAATGGCTATACTGTTCCGCCAAAGATTTTTAGGTGTGTCTGCTTTGTCCATACTAGGAATATTGAGAAATTAGATCCGAGGGCTTTTAGATGTGTGTTCATTGGTATTTTCCAACCCAAAAGTGATATAAGTGTTATCATCCTCCATCTCGAAAGTTTTATGTCATTATGGATGTTACTTTTTGGGAATTTGAACCTTACTCTGGCACTACCTAGTCACCTCTTTAGGTGGAGAGTAGTGAAGCAGTGATGGCTGCGGTCCTTAATGATCTTGTTTAGGGGAGAGAATGAGGAGACTGATGTTCAGAGAAAATTGATGATGTTCAAGGGGAGAATGAGGAGACTGATGTTTAGAGAAAATTAATGATGTTCAAGGAGAGAATGTTGTTGGGCGTTTAGAAGTCCTAATTTGTTGAGATATTTGAGGAAAAACCGGTATGAAGAAGCCATCATGCATTATACACTGCAGGAATCGCTGGGTGAGTTATTTTCTGATTTGATTTGAATTTATCCATTGCTCAAAGAAAAAGGGTTAGGTCGTGTACCAAACATTCTATTTCTAATTTTATCTTTTATGATTCCTTGTCTAGAGAGCCTTTGCCTTGTCTTTTTCCTTTGTATCTATTCCACATAATTGGAAGGAAGCTATCGCAGATCCAAAGTGGAAAAAAGCTATGATAGAAGAAATGAAAGCTCGCGCCAAAAATGAAACTTGGGAACAAGTTGCTCCCTCAGGCAAGAAGCTAATTGGCTGCCTGTGGGTGTTAATAATAAAACATAAAGCTGATGGTTCGATGAAAGATTTGAAGCCAGATTAGTGGCAAAAGGATTCATTCAGGCTTATAGAGTTGATTACCAGAAGGCATTTGCATCTGTTGCCAAAAATTAACATAATCAGAATCTTGCTATCATGTGCAGCTAACTTGGATTGGGATTTGCAGCAATTTGACGTGAAAAATACATTCCTATATGGAGACCTAGAAGAAGAGGTTTATATGGAGATTCCTTTTGGTTTTGATAATAAGAGATCTCAAGAAAAGGTGTGTAGACTGGAGAAAGTCTTGTATAGGTTGAAACAATTTTCAAGAGTTTGGTTTGACAGATTCAGCAAAGCCATGATCGTTTTTGGATATCAACGAAACAATATTAATCATACACCTTTTATGAGACACTACAAGGATAAGATCACTTTTTTTATTATTTATGTTAATGATATAGTGATGACAGGAGATGATAAAGAAGAAATGGCTTGGCTGAAGCTCTTCGCCCAAGAGTTTGAGATCACGGACCTTGGAAACTTATAATGCTTCTTGGAATTGAAGTTGCCAAATCAACCAAAGGAATCTTCATTTCTAGAAGAAATAAATCTTGGACCTTTTGGATGAAACTGGTATGCTGGGATGTAAATCAATAGAATCGCCCACTGAAAACAACCATAAGCTGCAAATAGAAATTGAAGAATCAGTTGATAAAGGCAGATATCAGAGACTGGTTGGAAGGCTCATCTATCTCACACCAGAGCAGACATTACTTATGCAGTCAGCTTAGTGAACCAGTTTATGCATGATCCTAGAGAATCCCATCAGCATACTGTCTTTTGCATTTTGCTGTCTAAAGTCAGCTCTAGGGAAATGTCTTCTTTTCTCCAAACATGGTCATCTTCCAATTGAAGCCTTTACAGATGCAGATTGAGTTGGATCTCTAGATGACAGAAAATCCACATCTGGTTATTGCATACTTGTAGGAGGTAACTTGGTCACTTGGAGAAGCAAGAAATAGAATATGGTTGCTAGATCAAGTGCAGATGCAAAATACAGAGCAATGGCTCAAGGTGTGTTTGAGCTTTTATGGTTGCAGAAGTTGCTAGCAAAGCTGAATTTGGTTGGAAAAGACAAGTTATCCTTATATTGTGATAACAAAGCTGCAATCTGTATTGCTCATTATCTTGTTCAACATGATCGGATGAAGCACATTGAATTTGATTGACACTTCATCAAAGATAAGTTAACTAATGGTGTTTTGAGTTTATTCCATGCAACGTTGGAAAGATAGCTAGTTGATGTGTATTGTTCCTCTTTGGGTATTCTTCACGCATCGGAATATGGAGGCATGTGCAACGGTGGTTGGCGCTCCTATCTTCTTTGCCAAGTTGCTTCTTTCTTTCTGGCCAGATTTTGGTGCTCCTGTTCTTGTTTGTTATTGATATGAGTAATTTTTTTTTTCGATATTTCAATTCGATCCTCTAGTGCATGGAGGAGTGTTCAAGCTCCTATCTACCTTCGGTCTTCTTCTTTGGTGTCACCCCATTATTTGTGGCCTGTGATTGGTGGTTACCTAGTCATCTGATTCCATTTGGTGGAGGTTAATCCTTGGTTAGGTTCTATTTTCTAGAGAACCTTGGCTATTCTTTTATATTCTAGATAAAATTTTTTTTTTGGTTTATTCTTTTGAATTGGTTAGGTTTTGGGTTTTTGCATTGGTTGGGCTATTTTTTTTTGTGTAGCTTCTATATTGAGATTTTTGTTTCTTGTGGGCTGTTTCTTTTGTAGAATTTGGCTATTGATTTTTGGTGGTTGATACTTCGGTGATTCCTCGGTTGATTTTTTTATTTGTAAATTATTATAATTACTTGAAATGACTGGGATTGAGAAATCACTAAAGGTTTTGTCTATCCCAACTCTTCTATATTGAGATTTTTGTTTCTTGTGGGCCGTTTCTTTTGTAGAATTTGGCTATTGATTTTTGGTGGTTGATACTATGGTGATTCCTTGGTTGATTTTTTTATTTGTAAATTATTATAATTACTTGAAATGGCTGGGATTGAGAAATCACTAAAGGTTTCGTCCATCACTACTATTGTTGGGATAAGAGGACCAAGCGCATGCCTTTTGTCTTTGTTGTCTCAGTGAGTTATTGATTCTGGTACCATAATTCATGACCGGTAACAAAAATATCTTTTCTACTTTTCACATACATCACCTTATCCAGTCACTATGGCCAATGAGTCAACTTCTAATGTTCACTGTTCGGGTATTGTTAATCTAATTCCGTCCAATTCTATCATTTGTAGTAAGCCTGTCAAAGTCATAATTCAACTTGATATCTGTAAGTAAACTTACATGGAACCTCAATTGTAATATTTCATACTTTCCTGACCATTGTGTTTTTCAATTATGACAAAACATATTATTGGTAAATGATATCATTTGGGATGCCTTTGTATTCTTGATTGACAAGTATCAAAACCCATTGCTTGTTCTATTGTCCTCTCTTCTTTTGAAGCACATTGTAGATTGGGATATCCTTCTCTACAGTCGTTGACAAAATTATGCCCTTAATTTGGTAATATTCTCCCTTTGATTGTGAGTCATCTCATTTTGCTAAACATCATTGTAGTTTATCGAGACTAAGAATTAATGAACGAGCTGCATCTACATTTGAGTTGGTGCATTTTGATGTTTGGGGGTTGTGTCTTGTGGCATCTAAATTTGGTTTGTAGAAGAATAGAAACTAGGAAAATGGAAGACAATTTCCTCATATACATTTACTGGAAGTAAATCTATTTATACAAGTACATAACTCTAATTGAGGAAAGGCATTTGATCTAAATCCCTATAATCACGTGATTAACCTACTAAATTCTTATATTTACTCTATTTACAGCTATATACATACTATAATACTCTCTCTCTCTCAAGATGGAGTATAGATATTAATTATGTTCATGTTGGTACAAATATAATTGACGCGATTTCTAGGTAGAGGTTTGGTAAATATATCAGCTAATTGACTTCCTATTCTAACATGTGGAGTTGAGATTGATCCATCATCTAGTTTTTCTCAAGTGAAATGACAGATAACTTCTATATGTTTGGCTCTTTCATGAAATACAGGGTTGTTGGCAATATGAATAGTTGCTTCATTGTCACACCACAAATTCATTGGTTGGGATTGAACAAACCCAATCTCCCCAATTAAATGACGTAGCAATATAAGTTCACAAGTAGTTTGTGCAATAGCTCAGAACCATAGCTCTGTATTCAGATTCTGCGCTTGACCAGGATACAATACTTTACTTCTTACTTCTCCAGGAGACAAGATTGCTTCCAACAAAAACACAATAACTAGTGGTAGAGCGACTATTTGTAGAGGCTCCTGCATAATTAGCATCTGTAAAGTTTTCTATTGTGTGAGGTTAATGATGTTGATATAAGATACTATGTCCTGGAGTACCTTTTACATATCTCAAAATATGATTAACAGCATCCCAATGTGAGGTTCTAAGAGAGGACATGAATTGACTTGCAATGCTTACCGGAAAGGCAATATCAGGACGAGTTATAGTAAAATAGTTCAACTTTCTAACAATTTTTCTGTATTTGTCAGAATTCTTAAGCAATTCTCCTTCTTCAGCCTTTAGATTCACATTCGGTATCATATCATAGGTGTATCACAGGTCTTTGCCCCAATCAAACCAGCATCATTTAACAATTCTAGGCAATATTTCCTTTAGGATAGACAAATTCCCTTGCTACTGCGAGAAACTTCTATTCCTAAGACGTATTTCAATGGGCCTAGATCCTTTGTCTGAAAATGAGTGCCGAGGCATGCTTTCAACTTCTTGATTCCAACTTCATCACTTCCAGTAATCACTATATCATCCACATAAACAACTAGCAAAATGCACCCAGAACTAGATGATGCAAAAAATATTGAGTGATCATATGCACTTCTGCGTGAGCCAAACTCAATCACCACATCACTGAATTCATGAAAGTATCCCGTTGTAGATGGATTTTCAATTCTTGAAAATCTTGGCCAAATCTTGAAAAATGTGTGTTCCATTTGTCATCTAACTAAGCTAAATTTGTATTAGTTTGGTAGCAAAAAAAAAGTATAGAAAATTGTGAAAGAAAGTAGGCAAAGACAACATCTTGGCAAAAAACTGGGTTTCAGTGTGGTTTATCGGTTCCTGAAATTTCTGGTTTTTATGTTGATCAAACTGGTTCTGCTGCCAGTCTGTGGTTGAACTGGTCCAACCAGCCTCTGGTGCGGTTTTAAAAACACTTCACATTAACTATGAGGTAACCTACACCATCATATGAGACTCTTTTGTCAGAGCTCTTAGGTCAAAATAGGATGAGGAATAACCAAATCACCTACGATTACCAAATGTCTTGGTAGAAAATTAGAAGAACATAACATGACCAAATTACCTAAAACTTGATTGAATATCTAGACAGAAAATACTAAAGAACGTATCTTGTACTCCCTTTATCTCAAAATCATTATCGTTTAAAGTTTATACACCCATACTAAGAAACCTAATTGATAGCCATGTTTTTAGATAAATTTACAATAGAATGACAAAAATACACTTATTTAGTATAGTGCTAACTACATAATTAGGCTGAGAGATAATAAGTGGAGAGGAAAATATTTTATAAAATTTAAATGATAATTAATGGGGGTAAATCTATTAAAAGATAATTAACGCTCTATTGAACTTCTCAAAGTGACAAATATTTTGAGACAAAAAAGCTCTCTAAAACGATTGTTATTTTGAGATGGAGGGAGTAATCAACCAAACAAAAGCAAGAATTTTTTATTATTATTATTATTATTTTTTAAATTGTTCACAAAAGAACTCATATGGTCCTATGGCCGAGTAAGGTAGAAGGTTGGAAGAGGAAGGTAGAGGTAGGCCTAGGATCACGTGGAGAGAATTAGTGTCAAAATATAAAACTATCAGATGTCGAGGTGGATTTAGCTTCGGATATAGCGATATGGAAACAGAAAATCCATATAGCCAGCCCCGTCTAGTATGGGATTAATGATTAGTTGTTGTATTGCATGCATAAGAAGCCACTTGGTGCGAACTTCTTTCTCCTTCTGAGGTTATTACTTGTAAAAATAGATTCTATATTGGGAGCTTGCCATTTTGGTACTTGATCTGTAAGTGAGGATGCATTGATAACAAAGTATATGAGAACCCTTGTTGTTTATGTTTTGTATTTAATCATATTATTCTCTTTCTTTTATTGTCTTGTAGATGCCGGTTCCAGCCTTAAAAGAGCAAATTGCTTCCATCACGGGCGTGTTATCTGAACAACAACGTTTAATATGCCGTGGCAAAGTTTTAAAGGATGATCAACTGCTCTCTGCTTACCGTATCCTTTTTTTTTTTTTTTTTTAATGATAATACTCATTGTTATGGCATTTGGAATTCTGTGAGATGGAATTTATTTCTGAAAAAATGATTCCATATGCAATTGTGCAGGCATATCCTAGCAATACCTGTTGTTATTATTATCAATTTTAATGAGATCTTCTGTAAACTTGAGCACTGAAATTAAATTTGGGATGAGCTAGTTATGGTTCCTGTATGAGAAACTAGCTACTATCCCTCTCTCCTACTCTTCATTCATATAATTCGGCAAATAAACTACGATTGATTTTATGGAAACCTTTTCTTCCTTTACCACTGCTTAGGGCCAAACTTAATTTATCAGTTTTTGCAATTTTAGAAATTTTATTTTATTTTTGACCTTATGCTACTTCATTTTTGCTTTACTTCTCTCTTCTTATTTGCTACTTGACCCATTTACTTCTTGCATTGCTTCATTTATATGCCTATATTGATATTCCAACTTGAGAAATAATAAATTGAAGAATTTCTTGAAATGCCATTTTAAAGTCACCATGTAGACCCTATCATTGGATGTTTCTGTTGTGTTTAAAAGCAAATGATAAATTTGGCTGCCATGTTATTTACAACTGTTCTTACCTGGTTGATCCATAATAGGATGTTCTGGAGGAACAATAGTTTTTTCTCCACGAAGGCTAAAATCCTATGACATTTTGCTTTATGCTGCACTGTTGGATGGGGCACAACAAGACTTTTGAATTTATGCTATGTTCATTGTGGGATTTTATTCACTAGAGAACATAACAATTTCTAGGGAGCAAGTTTTTCCTGGACACTTGCTATCAGGAGGGAGAGGAGGAATTATCTTGGCTTCAGTTTAGGCTTGCTCTTCCATGGCAGCTAGAGTTTTCCCAAGCATCCCCTGCTGATGTCCAGTCGGGGCAGGAAGCATTTTGTGTTTGTTTTATTATTCCTTGTGTTTTTCAAACCTTACTCTTCTGTTTCTAATTTGTTACTTTTCTTTCCTCTCTTAACAATACTTCCTCTTTTTATATAAAAAAATTCAGAATTTATTTTATCTTTGTTGATCCACGAGTTATAAGCCGCAACATAAATTAGGGTGTGCTTGCCCATAAATTTAGTTTTACTATTTCCTTCAATTCTAGACTAAAATTGCAGGCACAAAAAAGGCAAAATCCTAGACAGCTAGTAGCTATACATGCACAAATGGACGCTCATCAGTGCTCTAATGTTCCCGAGTTGGATTATATTTCTGCATCTTTCTTGGCTAATAATATGTTTCGGTCATAGTGCATTTAGTTGCTAATCGTCTAGCATTCCAATAAAATGTGCATCATTAAAAAAAAAGAAAAAAGAAAAAAAACTTTTTATTTTTTTGATTCTCTCAGAACAAGTTTTCAGAAACTAGGTCTCTCATGAATAAGAATTTGGCTTTGATGTGATCCATAGATTATCTTGCAGTGAAATTTCTATTTATTTCTCCACCTGAACTAATATGCTATTGTAATTTTTGCTCTCATTGTTTTAAAATTTTTAGCAGTTGATTTGATTTACTTAACACGATTCAGATGTTGAGGATGGGCATACCTTGCATTTGGTGGTCAGGCAACCTGTTCTGCCATCATCTGATGGCTCGCCTCATCAATCAGGTTTTGTTTATAATGGATTTGTTAACATCTTCATCTTCAGAGTTCTTTGTTCAGGTTTTAATGTGTAAATGTGGTGTATGAAGTGATCAAGGCCTTAGTTGTTGATTGACCTCCATAGAGTGGTTGGTAATCGTCCAAAAAAAGAAAGAAAAGAAAAGAAAAAAAACTAATCCACACAGATACTCATGCATGGTTTTAGATGGTGGTTGCAGGAAGAGGAATCAGGTCTATAGCAGCTCTAAGAAAATGGTTGCATCCTGACCCCAACATTGGGTAAACCTTTTTATAAAAATTGCAGGGCACAGGAAGCTATAGATAGTGAAGAGTTCATTAACACCAAGAGATGCATTAACTGAAAGCTGAGATGCATTAACTGAAAGCTGAAATGCATCACAAAGACACAATCAATTAAGAAACTAGCTTAAGACTTAGGCAGAGTCTAGGGATTAACAAAGAACATAAAACTTAGAGTCTATAGGATTGCAGATCTAATGTTAGCACCATTAAAATAGTGCCTAGACATATCATTACTTGATATTTGCCTTGTTACTAGGTGATGAAAGCATTAATCCAAGTGCTGAGATTTTTGAGCAGAAAATTAGAAAGAAACAAATGAAATTGAATGATGGAAGAGAAGCTAAACAACAATCTAAAGATTATAAATGAACATAAAACTTTAAGAG
Organism: Excoecaria cochinchinensis; assembly: GCA_947683425.1. Taxonomy (NCBI): domain Eukaryota; kingdom Viridiplantae; phylum Streptophyta; class Magnoliopsida; order Malpighiales; family Euphorbiaceae; genus Excoecaria; species Excoecaria cochinchinensis. Next base: position 16,648,546 of record CANTUQ010000005.1, read on the forward strand.
TCCAAAGGATTTGCAGATATAATGTTATATTCAAGTTGTGTCTTGACAGATCATTACTTGATATTTGCCTTGTTACCAGCTGATGAAAGAATTAATCCAGGTGTTCAGGTTTTTGAAGGATTTTGGATAGAAAATTAGAAAGAAATGAGTGAAATTGAAGGATGGCGGATAGGCAAAACTGGTTCTCTGTATAAAAACCTATTATATATATATATATATATATATATATATATATTTAACACACAAGTGAGATAATAAAGAAATATCCTTTTTAACAAAATTCTTCATGGTATTAGAGCCTCTACTCTTTTGAAGATTGAGTTTGCTCTCTTCAACAATAGGTTCATTCTTAAAAAGGCCTCCAGTACGCCCTTTTTCGGTAGGTGTTAAGAGGTTGAGTTTTATCTCTCTTTTTTCAACACCACCCTCATCGGTGCAAAGCGCAAGCTGAGTTTGGCTGGCCCACCTTTTTCCGGTGCCGTCAGACCTTGTTTGTGGGTACATGTCCTGTCATACTCTTTTGCTCCTTGTGGCCATTCACCGGCGCGTATAGAGCATGTAGCTGCCTCCAGGCACCTTCCGTCACCGATCCTTGCTCAGATCTGTTTGCCAGCCTTCTCCAACTCTGAGCACCTAATTTCGGTCACTTCTGATGTCTTGGCTTTTTTGGCATTCTTGTTTGCTTTTCGAGTTCTATTTCTTTGCTGTTCCTTGTGCCTTTTTATTTTTCAATTTGATCCTGCCATTATGTCAGACATTAAGGAAGTAGAGAAAAATTATATTGTTAATGACAACCCTTACTCACAAATTAGCCCTATTAAACTAGATGGTAGTTGTACATTTAGCCTGGTCCAGATAATGTTTACTATTTATCAAGGCTAGAAAGTTATAAGGTTTTAGTTAAGTTGGGACAAAAAAAATGCCTAAGATTCTGAATTTCCTCATTAGAGAAGGCTCCATTAATAGTTTGTTCTTTGGTTGGTCTCCTTTTGTCACTCTTTTTAGAAACAGACTAGCACAAATGAGACAACCGGAAAATCAAGGCAAAGAAGATCAACAAAGAAACAGTACCTTAAAACAGAGAAGCAAAATCTGGAAAGTGAAGGGCTAAAAAAACCAACAAGTCAAACAAAGGCTGGAAACCTGAATGATGCTAAATAATTAGTTCACCATCTATAGGAACTCAGAAATGTCAAATAGCATGGATACTTGTTAGGATTAAATCCTAACAGTTGATTAATAGAAATTCTGGGATTGAATCCAGAATGAACACAGAGAGATTCACGTAGAAGAAGAAGAAGAAGAATAGAGAGGATTAGGATGAGACAAAAGACAGATTTGGAGAGAGAAGAGAGAAGAGAATAATTCAGAATATTGTGTAATCATTAGTGGTCCCAAAAGGGTGGTTACATGGGTATATAAAGTAGAATAAAGGACAGCTGTAAAAGGTAATGCAACATACAACTTTTACCTCACACAATCTGCCATCCACAACTAACTAATATATTTTGCTAAAAATAACAGAAATAACAGATTTAACTAACTACAATCAAGGACATTTTTACCCTTTCTCTGATACCTAACAATACCCCCCCTTGACTGACTTCTTGTCCCCAAGAAGTGAAGAAGTCTGGAAACTGATGCTGGATATAGCGAGTATCTTCCCATGTAGAATCAATAGAGGGTAACCCTTGCCATTTAATTAAGAGCTGTTGGATGTGGTTGTTACCAATAAGAACAGTTCTGGAATTCAGGACCTTTTCTGGTGTAAGGGAGAATTCACCAGAAGTTAGTGGGGGGAGGGAGGGTAAAGGTGTATGGTTGTCTCCAATCTTTTTCTTGAGAAGGGACACATGGAAAACTGGGTGGATTTTGCATGTAGTGGGAAGGTCCAACTTATAAGCAACAGGTCCAACCTTAGCTAGCACTGGAAAGGGCCCATAATACTTGGCTGTCAATTTGAGAGACTTCCGGACAGCTAGGGTGAGTTGTCTGTAAGGTTGAATTTTTAGATACACCCAGTCCCCTACTTGGAATTCCCTTTCTGTTCTCTTCTTATCTGCATATTGCTTCATCATATTTCTGGAAGCCGCCAGTTGCTCCTTGAGATAGGAATTCATGGTTTCCCTAGACTGCAGGTAGTCCTCTACTGCTGCCACAGAGGCTGGAAGTGAAGGGACAGCGGGTAGAGGTTGTCCATATACTGCCTGGTATGGGCTCATCTTGATGGCTGAATGGAAGCTGGTATTGTACCAGTATTCGGCTAAGCTGAGCCATCGGAGCCAGTTGCTTGGCTTGTGGAAAGTCATGCATCTGAGGTAACATTCTAGGCAGCGATTGAGTCTCTCTGTTTGTCCATCTGATTGAGGATGGTAAGCTGTAGTGAACTGCAGCTTAGTGCCTAGTAGCTTCATTAATTCTTGCCAAAAACCCCAGCGAACAATCTGTCTCAATCAGATACAATTGTAGATGGCATCCCATGCAATTTGAAGACATTATCCAAGAAGGCTTGTGCAACAGTTGCTGCATTGAAAGGGTGTGCCAAGGGAATGAAGTGACCCATTTTAGAAAACCTGTCAATCACAACCAGGATAGTGTCATACCCCTTTGATCTAGGCAACTTCTCAATGAAATCCATAGAAATATCAACCCAAGATTGTTTAGGGATAGGCAAGGGTTGAAGCAGCCCAGGGGTGGCCACGGATTCAGTCTTGCATCTCTGGCAAATATCGCATTTGGTGACCCAGTCAACAACCTGTTTTTGCATAGCAGGCCAATAGAAAGTTTGTTGAAGCCTGTTGACGGTGCCTCTTATGCCAGAGTGGCCTCCAAAAGGAGAATCATGGCAAACAGTGAGTAGAAGTTGTCTAAGGTTAGTGCTGGAACCAATATACAGCTTACCTTTATACCTAATGAGGCCTCCTTGTAGGGTGTGGTTGGGTAGGCTTGTAGGAGTGATAGCCAACTGTTGGATGAGAGCTTGTGCCTTGTCATCAGCAGCATAAGAATGAATAACATCATCAATCCAACTAGGGGTAATTATAGAAATGGCATTGAGGTGTGAGCTGGATTCTCCTTCAAACTGCCTTGAGAGAGCATCTGCAACTGTATTGTGAATGCCTTTTTTGTAGTGTATCGTACAATCAAGACCCAACAGCTTGGTAATGCCCTTCATTTGTATGTAAGTGTGCAATCGTTGCTCTAGCAGGTGTTTTATACTTTCATGATCAGTGTTGATGATGAAGTGGCCTTGCTCTAGGTAATGTCTCCACTTAGTGACTGCAAAGATGATGGCCAGGAGTTCCCTTTCGTAAGCAGAAAGCTGCTGAATTTTAGGGCTGAGAGGCTTAGAAATATAAGCAATAGGTCGGCTGTATTGTAGAAGGACAACACCTATTCCAGAACTGCTAGCATCACATTCCAAGGTGAAGGGGGCATGAAAATTAGGTAAGGCCAGAATAGGAGCTTGTGTCATGAGGTGTTTCAATTGGTTAAAGGATGATTGTGCTGCTGGTCCCCATTGGAAATTATCCTTCTTCAGCAGGGCAGTTAAAGGTTGACTCACTGCTCCATACCCTTGTATGAACCTCCTGTAATAGCCTGTTAAACCCAAAAATCCTCGAAGCCCTTTCAAGTTCTTAGGTACTGGCCAATTGAGCATGGCTTCAATCTTGCTAGGGTCAGTTGAGACCCCTGCTGCTGAAATGATATGCCCCAAGTAAGAAACCTGCCCTTGCCCTATCTCACACTTGGATTCTTTAGCATACAACTGGTGTGCTCTGAACAGATCAAGGACAAGATGTAGATGGTGTAAATGCAGCTCTTCATTGGGGCTGTATATGAGGATGTCATCAAAAAAGACTAGGACAAATTTCCTGAGGTAGGGTTGAAATATGGTATTCGTAAGGGATTGAAAAGTAGCCGGGGCATTAGTTAGCCCAAAGGGCATAACGAGAAACTCAAAATGCCCATTGTGTGTTTTGAATGCTGTCTTGTGAACATCGGTATCCCTCATTCTGATTTGATAGTATCCAGACCTTAAATCCAGCTTGGTGAACATGGTGGCTCCATGCAATTCATCCATGAGATCTTCTACTAATGGAATGGGATATTTATCCTTAACTGTCACCTTGTTCAATTCCCTGTAATTTATACAAAACCGCCAAGTTCCATCTTTTTTCTTAACCAATAATACTGGGGAGGCAAAGGGGCTGGAACTAGGTCTTATTACAGAATTGTTGAGCATCTCTTTCACTAATCTTTCGATCTCATTCTTCTGGTGATGGGAGTACCGATAGGGTCTAACATTCACAGGTTGTGTGTTGGGCTTGAGTGGGATAGAATGATCGTGGGATCTTGGGGGAGGCAGGGTGGTGGGAAGGTGAAACACATCGGGGTAATGGGTCAACAATTGTTGAATTGCTGTAGGAATGGGTTTTGGTGAGGGTTTAATTGATGGGGCAGGTGGCTGATGTGTTGAAATAAGGAAAAATCTGGATGTTAAACCTTGCCACCCATTCTGCATAAGTTTATTGATGGACTTGGCAGAAAGCATCTTCAAGGAAGCATGTTCAGTCAGCCCTTTCAGTTCCAGTGGGGTGCCCCCTTTTAGAATGGTTAATGTTGGTTTATCAAAATCAAAAGTTACAGGGTTGTAACCTTTCATCCAATCCACCCCTAAGATAACATCATAATCCCCTAAGTCAAATACTCGAAAATGGAAAGCAAACTTACTACCTTGCATACTCGAAGAGCAGTCATTGCATTTGTCTTGAACTGTGAGTCTTCTGCCATCAGCTACAGTAACAGTGACAGGGGGCACTTTGTTGATTGGTAGCTTCAACTCCTTGACCAGCTTGGAATCCACGAAGCTGTGGGTACTTCCACTGTCAATAAGCAGCATTATGGGCTTGCCTTGCATCTGTCCTCTGATTTTCAGAGTATTGTCACTCAATCCACCATCTACTGCATTCAAGGATAGTTGGACCTGCTCAGTTTCAGTATGTTCTTCAGGTTCAAAAGAATTATCCACCTCTTGCCATTCATCTTCTTCTGGTTGCCCTTCTTTACAAGTCTGTAAAGCAAGGAGTTTTTGCTCATTACATTTATGGCCTGGAAAATATTTCTCACCACATCTAAAATAACTCCCAGGTACCCTTCTAGTGTTTGGTATGTAGGGTTTAGCTCCTTGTGGTGGGCCAGTGGGTCTTGGCTGATGGACATTTGTGCTGATGTTTGGTGTGGGGTTGGTGGTCTTGGGGCTATGCTGGTTGTGAAGTTGGGTTGGATTGCTGTAGGGTCTGTTGTTGGTGAATGGTTTAGGGTATGATTTGGGTCTGGTGGCTTCAAGATGCTTCTCTTGGAGCTTAGCCTGGGTAATGGCTGAATAGAGATCTCTTGGGCTAAACATCCTCACAACACTCTTGATTTCTTCCTTTAGTCCCCCAATGAAGCTACTGATATAATAGGGATCAGTATGATGGGGAAATATCTTCTCCATTTTCAGCTTCAGCTCTTCAAATTGATCTTGGTAAGCCTCCACAGATGATGTTTGCTTGAGCTTTTGAAATTCTTCCACTACATCCACTTCTCCTCCATCTCTAAACCTAGACTGGATGGCTTCCGAAAAGTCCTCCCAATCGACCCTTTCTCTGTTTCTGCCCCAGTTCAAGTACCAGGCCTCTGCCTTTCCCACCAAAAAGAGACTGGCAAGGTCTACTTGTCTTTCTTCTTGCACTTCATAAATCTGGAAATATTTCACACATTTACTAATCCAGAATCGAGCATCTCCCCCTTCAAACGTGGGTAGATGACACTTGGGTAGAAGTTTGCTAAAGTAAGTCCTCCCGAGCCCCACTGACTCTCCTCCCTCCTTGTCTGCTGGCCTATCTATAGGCCTGGGTAATAACCCTCTCCCTGTATTGGCTACATCTGGAATGGGAGTCTGGTTTTGGGTTTCCTTGCCCCTAGCACTACTGCTAGTAGGTGAGGAAAGGTTAATGGGGGAGGCAGTAGTATGGATTGTAGGATTACCTTGGATAAGCTGAGCCAAATAAGCTACAGACCTCTGGTTCTCAAGTCTGAGCTCCTCATACTGGTTCTGGTATTTCCTTTGATCAGCTCTTAGGTTGATCTGCTCCTAGGTTGATCTGCTCCTGTTGCATCTCCTGGAGCTTAGAATCTAGAGACCCAAACATGGCTCCTTGTTCTTCAAGTTTTGAGCTAAAGGTCTGCAAGTATTCTTCCATTTCCTCTATGGAGATTGCAGATCCCTCTGATACTCCTTTAGCTTTTTTGGCAGCAGTGTTTTTGCTCATGTTCTCCAGAATTCGTGGCTGCTCTGATACCAGTTGTTAGGATTAAATCCTAACAGTTGATTAATAGAAATTCTGGGATTGAATCCAGAATGAACACAGAGAGATTCACGTAGAAGAAGAAGAAGAATAGAGAGGATTAGGATGAGACAAAAGACAGATTTGGAGGGAGAAGAGAGAAGAGAATAATTCAGAATATTGTGTAATCATTAGTGGTCCCAAAAGGGTGGTTACATGGGTATATAAAGTAGAATAAAGGACAGCTGTAAAAGGTAATGCAACATACAACTTTTACCTCACACAATCTGCCATCCACAACTAACTAATATATTTTGCTAAAAATAACAGAAATAACAGATTTAACTAACTACAATCAATGGACATTTTTACCCTTTCTCTGATACCTAACAATACTTAATATCAATATTATGGCAGCATGTTGTTGGGGAGATTCTGGTTTTTAACATGATCTTACTTTTCCTTCATCATCAATTAAATTTCTTGTACTGTTGTTGATGATTTATGCTTTCCCACTAATTAAATTTAACTATGAGATATCAATTCTGCAGCAACTGCTTCTGCTTCAAGTACAGGCCGTGGTCCCCCCAGTGTTGTGATAGAAACTTTCGGCATGCCTGATCAAGGGGATGGACTTCCACCAGAAATCAGTAGGGTGAGTCTATAACTATATGTTGAGTGGAGAGTGTTTGTGGATTTCCATAGGTTTGAGAAATTTGTACTACAATCATTTTTCCTTACTTTTGAACAGATTGTTTCAGCTGTTCTTGGTTCATTAGGATTTCCGAATTTTGCAAGTGGTAATGGAGGAGTTGATGTGGCAAGGGTAAATTTCAATTAAAACTTTGGAATTAATTAAAGTGGGTTTTATGATAATTTTGTTGAGTATATTTTTTTACAGAATTTAACTATTCTAATCTCTTGAGACATGTTTATTTATAAGCATGCAGACACGAGGAACTGTCATTTCTTCTTTTTTACCAAATGTATCTTTTCATGTCAGTCTACATTATCTGTGCTCCCATATTATGCTTATTCTTTCTGGTGGGTTTGAATGTGAAGGAGCATGACCAGCAAAGATCACAAGCTGCTAGTGGTACTCAAGATGCAACCCTTCTGCAACAAGAACAAGCTGGAAGCAGGGTTCCATCTGATAGATCACAAGGTGCTTTTCGCCTTCCACCAACAGTTACTTTGGGCTCTCTGCATCCTCCAGTAAGATTGTGATCTCGTTGCCTCTTCTCTCCCAATGTGCTTTTTGTATGTGAAATGTATCTTGCAGAATGTTATTTCTGCTTTGAGCTTCAACTACTGTGCAATGCTCTTCATTGTAGGTAATTCCCGATTCTTTGACAACTTTGTCCCAATATCTCAGTCATTTGAGGGCTGAATTCAATGCTCTTGGTCAGTTTTTCTGTGATTGGTGAAATTTGTAATTTGATGTACTTTTTAGTTGTTTGTTCTGTTGATTACTTAATTGATAAGGTTGTGATGCATTATAATTTAAAGGTAGAGACAGGGAAAACATTGCTCAAGCGGAGACTGACCAGAGGATTGAGCAAAGGGATTCTAACTCCACATCCAGATTAGGAACTGTACAAGAAAGGCTTCCAACACCTGCATCCTTGGCACAAGTAATGCTGTCTAGCAGACAATTTATCTGCGAACAAGTTGCAGAGTGCTTACAAGTGCGTTCCTCAGTGCTAGTCATCAACTTAAAATGTTGTCATTGTCTTCATTTTTAGTATCCCTCATTCTTAAATAGCCTACTGTACAATATGCTTACTATAAGAACTTGTTACTGCAAGCCATAAAATCTTGTGTATTCTTATGCGCATTACTTTTTTAGTCATTTATATTTCTATAATTTATTATCTTTACTCTGTATGTGTCATGACATTTTTTTCATTTTTTATTCCTAGTTGAAAAGATAGAGAGAAAGGTGAAAAGAGAATTACAGAATGATTGCTTGATTATTCCCTCAAGCACATGGGAGTTTAACTGCACAATTTGACCACTGAATTAGGAAACTAACAGTAGCCTATTTATAGTGGTCACATACAGAATTACAGGCATTCACACACAATTACATTGTTCCCACTTTTACTGCTATTTTTTAACACTCCGCCTCAAGTTGGAGCGTGCATATCGTATGCTCATTGCTCGTTTCAAATATATTCAATCCGTGATCCCTTGAGGGATTTGGTGAGGATGTCTGCTAGTTGATCATTTGAGTTGGTAAAGCTGGTAGCAATGCATCTTGATTTGATCCTTTGTGCTAACAGATACTTAGTTCTTTATTTGTAGAAATTTTATATTATTGCCTTTTTTGTATCTTTCCTAATTAGGCTTAAATTCTTTTGTATAAATATCCCTGTAAACTGATTGTTTATACGCAAGTGAGATAATAAGAAAATCTCTTTTCACAAAAATCTTCATGGTATCAGAGCCTAGTGCTCTTATTTTTGGAATTGAGTTTCCTCTCTTCCGAACTTAGGTCCTTCCAGTATACCACTTTCGGCAAGTCTCAAGAGGTTGAGTTTTACTCCCTCTTTATTGACACTGCCCCAATAGGAAGAACTCCCAGACCTTGTTTGGCCGTTACTTGAAGTTTCACTGTCAACCGCTGCCGCACGTGGCCCCACACGATGGGAGAAGCCGTCGGAGGTACTGTTCACACGTTGGGCAGTGATGCACGTGCAATGTTTTCTGGCCAACATCTGATCCCGATTCTCTTTTTGATCTTCTTTCCGGCATATTCCGACCGTGTCTGAGGGTTTTTCGGCCTTGATATGTCACTTTGGTTTTTTGGGTTTTTCTGTCCAGTTCTCTGTTCGGTTTCTGAAGTTTCTTTCCTGTCCCAATGATATTGTTTTGCTACTATGATGGAGAATAAGGCTCTTAATTTATCTAAGAGGAAAGAAAATCCCATTGCCAGCATTACGAAATTAGGTGAGGCACTTCTTCCTAATGATAATACATGGATTGTAGATTCTGGTGCAAATAGTCATATGGCAGGTTCTTCGAAAGATTTTGTTTCTTATTTTCCAATTAAAAAAAGGATATAATATCCGGATAGCAGATGGGTCTCTTACTCTGATATCTGGAACAGGTTCTATTGAATGTACTCCAACCATTAACGTCTGTTCTTCAAGTACCTCAATTTCCTGTTAATCTACTATTTGTTAATTCCATAACTAATTTTCTTAACTGCAAGATAGAATTTTTTCCTACACACTGTATTTTACATGACCTTAAAACAGGAGAGTGGATTGGCACCGGTAGGTTGCAAGATGGCTTATATATCTTGGACAACAGTAGCAGCCTTGTTCCTGGTACAAGGCAGGCTTTCTTAGGAGAGAGTAATGATGCTAATAAAAAAATCATTTAATGGCATAAACGGTTAGGACATCCATTATTTTTTATTTTGGAGAAATTATATCCTAATCTGTTTAAGAATGCTAAGTTTGATTCTTTTGTTTGTGATGCCTATGAACTTGCTAAACACACTAGGAGTTCTTATCCATTGAGCAATAATAGAAGTTCTGTTCCCTTTGCTGTCATCCATTCTGATGTTTGCGGACCTACTATAAATGCTTCATTATTGGGTAGTCGGTGGTTTGTTAAATTTATTGATTGTTGCATTAGAATGGCTTGGGTGTATCTGATAAAAGCAAAGAGTGATGTGTTATCTTGTTTTCGATCTTTTTATAAGATGGTTTGTACTTAATTTGATGCTAAAGTAAAAATTTTGAGAACTGATAATGGCACAGAATACATGGATACTAGGTTTGGTAGTTACTTGGAGTACAATGGGATAATACACCAAACTAGTTGTCCTTATACTAGCGCATAAAATGGGGTAGCTAAAAGGAAAAATAAGCATCTGTTGGAAGTGGGTAGATCTCTTATATTTATTATGAATCTCCCAAAGCCTTATTGGGGGGATGCAATTTTAGCAACTGCTTATTTTATCAATAGAATGCCTCTCAAAGCTTTAGATTTTAAGAGTCCTTTAGAAGTGCTACAAGGGAAAAATGCTTTTACTATTCCCACAAAAGTGTTTGGGTGTGTTTGTTTTGTTCATACTAGAAATGTTGGCAAATTAGACCTGAAGGCTCTTAGATGTATTTTCATTGGGTATTCTCCAACGCAGAAAGGTTATAAGTGTTATCATCCTCCATCTAGGAAGTATTGTATTAGTATGGATGTGACTTTTAGAGAAAATGAATCTTATTTTGGTACTATCCAATCACTTCTTCAGGGGGAGAGTAATGAGAGAGAAGAGGTGGTACCTATTATAACTCTTGATAAATTTACCCTGGGGGAGAGTTTTATGGGGAACAGGTTCAGGGGAAGACTATTGGAGTTCAAGAGGAGACTACTGTCCAGGGGGAGACTATTGGGCGTTTGGATAGACCCGATTTGATGAGATATTCGAGGAAAAACAGGACAGAAGAAGCCATTGTGCAGCCTACTTTGTATCAAGAATCCTTTTCTTCTGGTCAGTCATCTTTAAACTCTAAATCCACTGATAATTTGGACATGCCTATTGCTCATAGGTCTTGTCCCAAATATTCTTTATCTAACTCTGTCTCATATGATTTCTTATGCCCCTCCTATAGAGCATTTGCCTTGCCTATTTTTTCTATTTCTATTCCACAGGATTAAAGGGAAGCTTTTACAGATCCTAAGTGGAAGCAACTTATGATTAAAGAAATGAAGGCTTTTTCCAAAAATGAGACTTGGGAACTGGTTACTTCTCCAACAAACAAGAAATTAGTTGGTTGCAAGTGGGTTTTTTCTGTGAAACATAAAACTGATGGTTCAATTGAGAGGTTCAAAACTAGATTGGTGGCTAAAGGATTCACTCAAACTTATGGAGTGGATTACCAGGAGACATCTGCCCCTGTTGCTAAAATGAACACAGTCAGAATTTTGTTATCTTGTGCAGCTAATCTTGTTTGGGACCTACAACAGTTTGATGTGAAGAATCCTTTTCTTCATGGGGACTTGGAAGAAGAAGTATATATGGAGATCTCTCATGGATTTTATGATGAACGTAGTCAAGGGAAGGTATGTAGACTGAAGAAAGACTTGTATGAATTGAAGCAATATCCTAGAGTATGGTTTGATAGATTCAGCAAAACCATGATCTCTTTTGGGTATCAACAAAGCAATGCCGATCATACTCTCTTCATAAGACATAACAAAGGTAAACTCACTCTCCTCATAGTTTATGTTGATGATATAATAATGATGGGAGATGATGGAGAGGAGATGGCCCGACTAAAAAAGTTGTTGGCTCAGGAATTTGAGATCAAGGATTTAGGCAAATTATAATATTTCTTGAAAATTGAGGTTGCTAGATCAAAAAAGGGAATCTTTATTTCTCAAAGAAAATATATCCTGGATCTCCTGAAGGAAACTGATGTGACAGGTTGCAAACCAGTAGAATTGCCAATTGAAAGCAACCACAAGCTACAAGCAGAAGTTGGAGAGTTAGCTGATAAGGAGAGATATCAGAGGTTGGTTGGAAGACTCATTTATCTCTCACACACTAGGCCAGATATAGCCTATTCAGTTAGCTTGATGAGTCAGTTCATGCATGATCCACGGGATTCTCACTTGCAAGCTGTCTTTCGTATTTTGAGGTATTTGAAGTTTTATTCAGGAAAAAAGTCTACTTTTTTCCAAACATGATCACATCCAAATAGAAGCTTTTACAGATGCGGACTGGACTGGATTTCTAGGTGATAGGAGATCTATATCCGGCTATTGTATGATTGTAGGAGGAAACTTAGTTACTTGGAGAAGCAAGAAGCAAAGTATAGTTGCTAGATCGAGTGCTGAAGCAGAATACAGGGCTATGGCTCAAGGTGTTTGTGAACTTCTTTGGCTAGCAAAGCTATTAGAAGAGTTGAGACTGCTTGAAAAAAGAAGACTATCCTTATATTGTGATAATAAAACCGCCATCAGTATAGCTCATAATTCAGTTCAACATGACCAGACGAAATTGATCGGTACTTCATCAAAGGAAAGCTTACAAATGGTGCCTTGAGTTTGTTTCATGTGTCATCAGAAAAGCAACTAGCTGATGTATTTATAAAATGACTCTAACAATCGGACCTTTCACACCTTAGTGTGCAAGTTGGGCATGTGTGATATGTTTGCACCAACTTGAGGGGGAGTGTTGACAGATACTTAGTTCCTTATTTGTAGGAATTTTATATTATTACTTTTCTTGTATCTTTCCTAGTTAGGCTTAAATTCTTTTGTATAAATATTCTTATAAACTGATTGTTTATACACAAGTGAGATAATGAGAAAATCTCCTTTCACAAAAATCTTCATTTTGTTTGACGAAATGGCAATCTATTTCTATTTGTTTCCTTCTCTCATGGAAGACTGGATTTGACATATGCAGTGTGGCTTGATTATCACAAATCAACTTCATTTGGTTGACTTCTCCGTACCTAAGCTCTCGTAGCAACTCTTTCAACTAGATAAGCTCACATGGAGTTAAGGCCATTGCTTGATATTCTACTATGAATGATGCTTCTTCTGAGATGGGAGGTTAGAGAAAATAGTCACTCTCTAAGGGTGATTTGAGAGACCTGAAGATTTTGAGAAACCCAGAAAAAAGAAGAGAGTGAACAGAGCCAGGGCCCAGCTTTTGATACCATGAAAAAATCGGGAGAAAGAAGAAGAAAGAATTACAGAATGATTGCCTAATTATTTCCTCAAGCATATGGCGGTTTAAATGCACAATTTTAAAATAACAACTAGTCTATTTACAGTGTTCACATAGCCAATACTGTCATTCAAACACAATTACACTATTCACACTGCAACAGCTATTTCTTAACACTTGTCAAATTAAAACCCTTGCTACTGACACTTTGTTTTCTAATATTTGTAGCAACTTGCAAGGCTGCTGGAGAGTCAAGAAAATGTAATGGATCCTGCAGCACGGTTGAGCACTCAGTCTAGTGCATGGAGGACTGGAGTCCAACTTCATAATTTAGGTGCATTTCTACTTGAACTTGGACGTACAACAATGACTCTGCGACTAGGTCAAGCACCGGTAGGATAGTCTTTGATTTAGATCAGTGGCATCTTATCCATCATCTGTGACATCTTCTGAGGTGTATGTATTACCATCAATCTTTTTTATTTATTTTATTTTGCAGTCCGAGGCTATGGTTAATGCAGGCCCTGCAGTTTTCATAAGCTCATCTAGTCCTAATCCCTTAATGGTTCAGGTCATTATCTTAGCATTTTTTTGTTTACTTTCAAATTATTTATATCTCTGCTGATTTCCCCTTGTACATGTAGCCTCTTCCTTTTCAACCAGGAACAAGCTTTGGTGCCATCCCTGTGGGATCACTGCATCCTGGATCTGGTTTTGTTAATGGTGTTGGAAATGGGTTTCTTCCAAGGCGTATTGATATACAAATTCGAAGAGGTACATTGCAAATTTGATACCTAGAATAATATTTGCTTCTGCATTGATTGGTATGTGCCCACTTAGACATTATTGGTTTGTTGTCAAAGGTTCATCAACAGCCTCGTCAAATATTAACCGTGAGGAATGGGTTGATTCTCTACATCCCTCAGGGCAGCAAAACCCTGAGACAGGTTCTGAAGGTGAACATTTTGGCAATCAAACAGCAACAAGGGTCACAGAGACTACATCCTTTGGCGGAGAGTCTGGAGTGCGGGTTGTGCCAATTAGAACCATGGTTGCAGCAGTTCCTAGCACATTCAACCGCCTTCCTTCTGATTCTTCTAGCAGTTCAATGGGTTTATTATACTTTCCTCTTCTTGGGAGATTCCAACATGTAGATTCTGGACATTCGAGTGGTGCACAGGGGTCTCAAGCATCTGGTGAGCAGCATTTTGCTGGTGTCGAAACTGACCAACCATCTACTTCTGAACCTGATGTGCAACAGGCAAATACTGAACCTCGCATAAGAGATGGTAATATATATTTAGTATAGGAGTTACTATAAGATTTTATCTGTTTATATAGAATTTGAAGTTATACACACATCTTTGGTGGTAAGTGCAGGATCTTGAATGTAATGTCATTTTTTATCGTTACCATCTTATGTTTGTGCTTTGCAATTTGCTTATTGCTGCTACTTCATTAACCATTTCCATAATTCTTGCATTTTGCCCACTTAATGCCTATTGAAATTGTTAAGTATCTGTTGATAGATATGATTAGATTCTTAATTTGTAGAGATTTGATTTTTATTGCCTTTCTTGTATCTTTTGTAGTTATGCTTCAATTCATTTATATAAGTATCTTTGTAAATTGCTTGTTTATACACACAAGAGATATTAATAAAATCTTTCTCAAAATCTTCAGTATCTCACATGAACTAATTATAAGAAATATAATACTCTTTATAATAGCTTGGACAATCCTCACCCACAAGCTAGCTTTTATTATTGAATTAGGCCCATGTGAAGAAGTTTAGAGTCACTAATCTTGCGATGTTAGTGCACCCGCAGATGTTCGGTTATGAATACTTTATATGTTTCTGCATGTGTTCGCCTTGGGTATGAGGGGATGTGTTAAGTATCCCACATCGGCTAACTATAAAAAATATAGTACTCTTTATAATGGCTTGAACAATCCTCGCCTCATAAATTAACTTTTGGGGTTAACTTAAATCCATGTCTATCTTCTTTACAACAATCAAAGCATGAAAGTAGTAGAATGGAATATCTTTGTTTTACCCTTTTTGACATGAGAACTATATCTTATGTTTGCTAAATGAAGCATAGAAGATACAAATAGTAGAGCGCAGACTTTTCGACTTGTTGACTTTTGTACACTTTGAAAAATTGAATATGTACTTGTGTTTCCTCGAGTATGATAGCCTATTTTTCTGCTTTACTTTTCACTAATTAAGTCATGAAGTATTGTAATTTAGATTTTTGTCTCTCATGCAACACTTTAAGGAGATGTTATTATAGGTCTTTGAGTTTCAATGTGTTTCCATGCATTTTCTTGAGAAAATTTTCCATGTGGCGACACAAGGAAATTTCTATCTCTTTCCTTCCAGCAATTCATATCTTTATTAGACATGCAAATTGCCCTGATTTGCCTTTTGGTAGTTGTCTTAGGTGAAGAATGTTTTTCCTTGCTTATGTGGTTCATGTGATATGGGACAAGATTCTAGTATATTCAATTGTCCTCAGTTACTTGACCAAGACTTGACATTTCCATTCTTCCAGGGTCATTACCAACTTCCAACTCTAGACAACATGAGTCTTCTAGTACTCGCAATATAAACATCGACATTCTGTCAGCTAATGGGATCCCAAACAATCCTGAGTCTGAGAGACAAAACAGTATTCTGCAGCTTCTGAGGAACCTCCTTCCAGTTGGGGAAATGCATGTGGAGGATGCTGGCCTATGGGGGACGACTGCTGGCGCTGGCCCTGAGAATGCTGGAGCATCCACTGCACATATTGAACCACAAGCGGGAGTAACTGATGAAGGGATATTTTTGTCTAATTTGCTTCATGGAATCATGCCTTTAATATCTGAACGCGGAGGGGCAGAACCAATTGTTATTTCTCAGGAAAATGCTCATACCTCTGAGCATCGGGAAGCTCAAGGGTCTTCAACCTTGGTACTCTCTTTATGCCTTATGCCATAACATATTCCAGAGTAGCAGTTCTAGGCAATAATATAATGCAAAGGTGTGCATGAAATTAGTAACCTAGCAGTCATGCTTTATTGAGACCATGGTGGAATCACTAAGCATGAGGCTGAAAAGCGAATTTCTTGGCAGGCTGAAACCTCTGATGTTGGAGCGTCTCGTCGCCATATTGACAATGAACCTAGCCCGCCGAATGCAAAACGTCAAAAGGTACACTTTTTTTGGGTTCTCCTTTTCAAACTCATCCTCTTTCTTTCACTCAATGTATTTCTCCATCCACCTCATATTGATAGGCACAATTTTCTTTTTTATTTGTCCCAAATTATAGCCCACTTACTTTTTGTATACTATAATTAATTTCATAATTCTCTAATTTACCCTTATTCAATATTCATGGTTATCAAAAAATATTAAATATCATCTCATACTTCTCACACCTAACCATCATAAATATAGGGATAAATTAGTAAAAATCGGAGTAAATTATATAAATTCTGAGAAAAATAATTGCATTTTCTTAATTTTTGTAAACTAGAATGCGTGTCTATCAATATGAGATGGAGTTAGTATAATTTACTGTGGGTCGGAGTTTTATTGATTTTCCTAATTACTTAGGAAAGGCATGTTGATTATGCTTCATTAGTTTCAATATACTTTATATCCAAATAATTAAGGCTATGTTGTCTGAACTTTAAATTATTTCACTGGGCAAATTTCAAGATATCTAACTTGTGTATGTTAAGCCAATAACTATATGGTATAAGAGGCTGTTTGGTTTAAGTTTGGAACAGCTGATTAACTGCTTATTACCTAGCAGCTGTCAAAATTTTATGAATCAGCTGCTTATAGCTGTTTCTAGTCCCAAGCAATTGCTGGTTTCTTGAGAACTGTTTTGAAACCTTTTCTCATTAGTTGGTAACTTGATTAGATTTAATGTCATTTAGACTGTCCTTTTAAATTTATTAAAAAAAACAATGATAATTATTAAAACATGATAAGTAATAACTAAGTCCGCTGTAAGGTTCACGCTTATATTATAACAAGATATGTATATGCATAAAAAGAATTGCATATTCTTAAAATTTATAATTTTAATTACTATATATATTATTCTGGGAATGTGAATTAGAGGTGATAAAGTCTTTGAAAGTAATCTACCTTATTGATATATTACTTTCTAATACATGCAGACAGAGTAGTTTCACTTCAAAGAGAATTTTGGGAATGCTGAGGCTGTGATTAATGATTGCTGAAGGCTGAGTAAGGTATATTTCTACAGATGAATACCAGCTTGTGCTAGTCCTCTTTTTTTTTTTTTTTTTTTTTTTTTTATAAAAAAAAATCATTACAAAATGGATGGTCTGAGATTTATGTAGTTGATAGGCAAAGACTTGAGAATAAATCCTGCATGATTGATTAATTTGTATCATTTCAGTCCTGTATTACTCTTTATACTTGATTCTGTCCTTTACAGGTCTATGGCGCCCTATTAATTTTTTAAGGGTGGCTGATATGAGTTGATACTTCATACTTCATTCTAATGGTGTATATTTTGTTTTTTGATCCTTAGGAGCTTCACTCAAGCAAATGGTTGAGGTTCATGCTTTGTTCTATTAACCTTAATTATGTCATTATATGCATTAATAAAAATGAAAAATTAATTTACTTAACTAAAAACCAAGGACACAAAGAAGCAAAAGCCAAACATCAAGCAAAACATGGGAGATTGACGCTAGACATTGAGACGAGTATGAGATGAAGCTGCTTGGGTCAAGCTATCGGCTTGCCTCTTAATTCGAAGAAGATGCAACCTTAAATAGAAGGCAAAAGGCACGTGCAAGTTTCTAAATATTTTGAGTTTTTGATATTAAAATATTGAGCTTTGAACATTTATTTTGCAATAATTAGTCCGTAAATATTTTTTTTCTTGACACCGAGCTCTGTATTAATAGATTATGTGAGTGTAGTTAATACATGTGGTTAGTCTCTCCGCTTCAAATATGTTTCCTAATGATATTAGTAATTAACATAATTAACATAATATTGGAAAGAACTATCACTTAAGTTCCATAGTATATCTTTGCCACTTTAGCAGAAATGAGATCGAGGATATGTTTTAATCATGCACGTAGAATTTGTTAATAGAATGTTTGATGTCAACAAAAAAAAAAAGTTTAGAGATTCAATGTTACGAAATAAATGTTTAAGAGCTTAATAGCAAGAAATAAATGTTTAAGAGCTTAATAGCAAAAATTCGAAATGTTACGGGACTTGCAAATACGTTTTGTCCAAATACAATTAACTGTGTGCGTACAATCATCAATGATGCTCCGAAACTCAATTAACAAAGAATAAAAAGAAAATAAATTAAATTAAGTTGAAAAAAAGTCTTAGCTATCCATTTCCCCATATATATCATGCCACATTCAGCAATGCTAGGTTCACAAAACCCCTTGAATGAAACCATAAAATCTAGCAAGAAAATACCCATGGATATGGATAGAGAGCTAAGACCTAAGCAATTATCTTGGTAAAATATTGTACCATTAAAGTTGTATCTTAATTGTCCCAGGACAGCTTCAGAAATGAATCTTTTTGCAACTTCAAAATGATTTTTGTTTGCATCAGTTCTGTTTGCTTGATCTGCATTGTATAATCTTTATCCATAACACACTTCGCAAAAGTGTGTAATCTATCTAGAAAAGTAGAAAACATTCAATTAACCCTCCCTTGAGCTCTTTGGGACCAACAATTGGTATCGGCCTCACTTTCATTGGCTTGACCACCTAGAGAGATTCTCAAAATGTCTTCATCTAGCACAAATCCTCAACCATCCACGGTTTTTTGTTGAAGGTCAATCATCTACTTGACCGCCTACGTTCTGGGGTCTAAAAAATTTTATTCTGGAAAGCACATGCAACATTTCAATCAAATGCAAAATAATGTTGGAAAGTGATAACAAAAGGGTGCACATTTCTGAATGGAATTGTAGCACCGAAGTTTGAAGAGGAATTCACTGTGGAAGATTTAAAATATATTCAGATGAACTATAAGGCAATGAGGCTTTTGTACTATGCTTTAGATGCAAATGAGTTCACTAGAATATTTGCTTATGATATAGCAAAACAAAAATATGGGACAAGCTGGTGTCAACTTGTGAAGGTACAAGACAAGTTAAAGATTATCGACTTCATGTTCTTATGACGGGTTGATTTCACTCACGGTCACTCAACTTATTACTTATTGCGCAAAAGTAACCGACTTTTTTTTTTCTTACTTAAATGTCACTGAACTTTTAACATTTTTTCAAAAAAGTCATTTTAACCGGAATCCGGCGAGAACCCTCGCCGGATTGATGACATGGCATGCCATATCAGAAATTACATGTCATTTAACAATATATATAACAAATGCTACATCTAAATTAATTTCACTCACGGTCACTAAACTTATAATTTATTGCGCAAAAATAACTAATTTTCTTTTTTTTTTTTTCCAACTTAAATGTTACTGAACTTCTAATATTTTTGCAAAAAAGTCATATATTTACTATTCATTGCCACGTGTCATATGCCATATCATCAATCCGGTAAGCGTTCTCGCCGGATTCCGGTCAACATGACTTTTTTGCAAAAATGTTAGAAGTTCAGTGACATTTAAGTAAGAAAAAAAAAGTTGGTTACTTTTGTGCGATAAGTGATAAGTTGAGTGACCATGAGTGAAATTGACCCTCTTATGACCGCGTGCTCTTCAAGATACTACCAAATGAAACCACATCACGAATGATTGACAGATTTGTGAAGGTTACAAGCACAATAAAAGGTCTCGATAAACCTATCAAAGAGGAAGAACATATGAAAAAGCTGGCCAGATCACTTGAAGTGGAGATAAGAAATGGTTGTTCTACTCAGCTAAGATCTTAGAAGAATGAAATTTGATGATTTCATAGGTATACTTCTCTCTTATGAACTCATAGTTCAATCACACGAAGCGGATGACAAGAAAGCTCAAATAATGCTAGAAAAGAAAAAAGTTAGCACTCAAAATCGATTCTGGCAATAGTACTTGTGATGATGAGCTAGCAATGATTACACTGAAGTTTCAGAAGTTCTACAGAAAGCGATAAGGTTTTTTTGTTTGCATTCAGTTTTGTGTCCTTGATCTGAATTGCATAATCTTTATCTAAGAACACACATCAGAAAATAGTGTAACATATCCAGAAAGGAATTAAAAAAAAAAAGTAGAGAACATTCAGTACACCTTTCCCTTCTCTTGAGCTATTTGGGTTCAATAATTTGTACCATAAGGTCCATGTCATTTATTTTAGACAACTTATTAAATTATGATAATTTTCAAAATGACTCAATATTTCTCTCTTATTCAACCTATCCATGTTTTCTTTTAAATTCGATCAAGCCAAATATATAATTTCAACTAGATCAACAGAGTCGAGCAATACGTAAATTTTCAAAAATCAAACTGATATTCTAGCTCCAAATCAAATTAATAACATTCAATTCAACATACCAAAGTGATACAAATTGGTTCATTCAAAGTGAAACATTACAAATATACAAAATGAAAAATCTTTTATGATAGACCTTTTATTATTTCCTTAAAAGTATATAAATATTGTTAATTCCTTCTAGTATATCTTAAATGGAAAAATCTTTTATGAAAAACCTCTTATTAGTTTCAAAGTTATTTATATTATTTATAAAAATGAAAATAATACAATTTTTTTTTTTGACAAAAGTAACTTTAATAAAATCAATGGTGTAACACTCTACTACCCCCTTGGAGGATATCGGGGTCGCTACGCATTCACATACGTATACACATACATACGTTATAGCGGAAAATAAATTTCATTAACTAAAACATAATATACTTGCATAACAATTTAAAATATTCATGTTACAAAATGTTATTAACCTTATATTACATAATTATATATCTTCTGAAACATATACACTTATCAAAAACAAAATAATTCTCTATACATATCACTACACTATACATTACAAGAGAAACTCTATCATATACAAAAAAAACTCCACTCAAGCTCCTAGTGGCCAGCAAATGCTCAACTTCTAAAAACTGAACTGAACCTGCATACCTACACGGAAAAACATCCGTGCTAAGCGATAACGCTTAGTAGGGATGAACAAAAGCAAAAAGACTTCATACGAAGTCACATACGACATACAATAATATGCATATCTCAATATCGTACTTGAAACATAACAACATTTATCTCAAGCATACACATATTCTCTAACTTAGCAGCATCAAATATATATGCGATAACATTATAATACATCTACAAGTATTCATATACGTATAAATAAATCATGGCATTTCTCAAATAGTTATAAACATACAATAACTTCTATAGCCTGAACTCACTTCGATGGTGGATACAGGTACTCTGGATACTGTCAGACAATATCAAACATGTAGAGACCTAACTCAAAACATCTGAATACGCGAGGTATCCAACATCTGGACACAAACGGGGCCACTTTAGTAGTTGCACTCTAACCCTTTATAAGCATGCTGATCTATCTACTATCATGAATCATTCAGACTTAACATATAAACTCTAATCACATAGCATATACTTTGTCTTTACTCAAATATCCAAACAAATTATTTCACATCAAGTCGATTCATGTAATAACTACGCAAACCATCAAGCATAGGATTCATCTATTCATTCATGCTACCACACATAAACTGTATTATGCATGGTCATACATATTCTAATACAATATTACAACAAATAAAGGTAAAAGACTTATATTCAAAACTCTGCACAGTGTTGCGCTCGTGACAGAAAGCAAGACACCCAGTTGTTGCGCTCGCAGGCAATGTCGCACTTGCGACAGAATGCTAAAGTAATTTCTTTCGCGCTCGCGATGGAGCTCGCGCTCACGACAAAACTTAGCAAGGACGAAGCTCGGCCAAACCCAGCTCGGCAAAACCAAGCTCGGCAAGACCAACTCACCAAAGGAGTATTCTGTCGTGCTCGCGATAAAACCGGACTCTATGTTTGAACTCCAAACTACACAACTCTTAATCGCATACATTTCACATACCAACCTAAGTTCACATGCATGACTCCTAGCATTATACACACACTAAATCAGCCGAAAAGGGGCCTGCAATAGAGATTCTCATTCATATAACTTTCTCCACCAATCATGAGCTAACATATATACATCATGCAAATCCTCAATCTTTATACAATTATAAGATGCCAAAGAAGCAACATGCAACTAATCACTATAAACCACATGCAAATAACAACTAAAAGAGCTGTTGAACTAGATCAAAGTTCACAAATTCCCACTAGTCAAACATGCATCTTACAAAAGTTCAAGCACAAACTCAAATCAGCAAAATGCATTCAACGAGAAACCACACACGATCCCAACCTCAACATGCAGCTTCAACCACTATCTCTTCTTCAGCTCAAATCTTTTCCTTGCCTTTGTCTTTCCTCTTGTCAACAGCTTCTTGCACAAAATCAACCAAAACATACACTTAATCTACTTTAAATCAAAAACAGAAATAGAAGGAAGAGGAGATAACACTAGAACATCCAACCATACTTACCTTGCAAATCTCTTACAAGACCTCTAATCTCTCTTAACTCTTAAAACCAACCCAAATTCACAGCTTTAGGTAGGCAAACGGGGAAAGAAGAAGAAAAAGGTGGAAATGCCGAAATGAAAGAGAAGAGAGAGGATTCAAGGAAGAAAACCGGCCAACTGACCAAATTAAGGCCACCAACTCTCATTAAATCTATTTAAAGCATGTCAGTGCTGAAGTGTCACTCCCTCAAGATGCCACATGTTTAGCTTTTGTTGAATTTTCCATTAAATCCTTAACTAATTCCCTTTTAGTCCCTCTAATAAATTCTTTCCTTTATTAACTTATATTCCGTTTCAATTACATCCCTACTAACTCACAAATTTCATACCTGCACAAACATTTTTTTTACCCTTGCTATGCCGTTGATACTACAAATCCTTTTACGGTACAATTCGGGTCATTACAATTCTCCCCTCCTTAAAAAAATTTCGTCCTCGAAATTTCCCTCGCTGCTAAATATATGACCATACGATACTTTGCAAATAAGCTCATACAATGTAACTCGAGCAAATAAAGAACTTACAGGTTGAACTAGCAGGTTCGCCTACTTCCTGCCTAATCATTGTAAAAACTCGCGCAGGGCCACCAGAAGCAACTAGCTTCTCTATAGTTTTCGAAGGCGCTCGAGTAGTTTTGCCTCTTTCTCTTCTACTTCTAGCAGCTCCAGAGATATCCACATTATCTTTACTTGCTTGTGAGGCTAGGTTCTCTCCTGACTTTGGGCAATGGGCAAGCATATGCTCCATGATGCCACACTTAAAACAAGCCCCCGTGAGCTTCCTATACTTACCCCAATTATGCCTCTGATAATGCTTGCACAAGGGAATAGCATTACCCCTACTAGAAGGTGGCACAACACTCCCGATCGATGTAGGCACTTGAACTGACCTTTGATCTCCTTGTCCACTTGCAGCCTCACGAGCCTTCTTGCCACTAACCATACCTCTATTCAATACTTTCCTCTTCTGCCTTCTCTTCTGCTTCACTAATTCAGATTCCTCCAACTTCATGGCTGCCAAAACCAACTTATAATAACTCACCGATTGCATAGCAGCCATCCCTGATAACGGCCCTCTTATACTCTCTTTCAATCCATCCTCAAACTGACAACACTTGGAATCTTCAGCTAGCAAAACATGGGGCACATACTTACTCAATCTACTAAACTCCTTCTCATATTCACCCACTGTCATATTCCATTGCCTTAGACTCACAAACTCCTTCCATTTTGCTTCTCTATAAGCTTTGGTCACATACTTCTCTTTAAATTCTTGGACAAAGAAGTCCCACGTCAACTCAACCGATCGTTAAGGATTCCAAAGGACCAGCTTCCACCAATCACCCTTGCAATAGTGACATAGCAAAAGTCACTCGCTGATTCTGGGGACAGTTTATCTCTTGTAAAATCCTTCCCATCCTTTCCAACCAGAATTCAGTCACATCCGACTGATTTAATGATGTTGCACTGAATTTTTCTGCTCCTCTCTTTCTAATAAGGTCCGTTGGAGCGTTAGGAGCAGTCAACCTATCCAATATCTGCATTAACCCTTGCACTAACATCGGGTTATCCTGATTCACTCGAGTTTGCTCAGGTACACGTGGATTAACACACACTGGATTTACACTTCCCGGTCGTCTCTCCTGCATCTTCACTAGGATCAGACTCCATCTATACACTACACAAAACAACATCTGCATGAGGCCACAACACTAGACAGACTCACATACATCTAATCTATATACTAACATCCTATTGTCCTGAACCGCCTACCTATGCTCTGATACCAATAAAGTTGTAAAACCCCAATACTTCCTTGGAGGATATCAGGGTCGCTACGCATTCACATACGCATACACATACATACGTTATAGTGAAAAAGAAACTTCATTAACTAAAACATATTATACTTGTATAACAATTTAAAATATTCATATTACAAAATGTCGTTAACCTTATATTACATAATCATATATCTTCTGAAACATATACACTTGTCAAAAACTAAATAATTCTCTATACATATCACTACACTATACATTACAAGAGAAACTCTATCATATATAAAAAAACTCCACTCAAGCTTCTAGTGGCCAGCGGATGCTTAACTTCTAAAAACCGAACCGAACCTGCATACCTACACGGGAAAACACATGTGCAAAGCGATAACGCTTAGTGGGGATGAACAAAAGCAAAAAGACTTCTTACGAAGTCGCATACCACATACAATAATATGCATATCTCAATATCATACTTGAAACATAACAACATTCATCTCAAACATACACATGTTCTCTAACTTAGCAGCGCAAATAGATATGAGATAACATTACACTACATCTACAAGTATTCATATGCGTATAAATAAATCATAGCATTTCTCAAATAGTTATAGACATACAATAACTTCTATAGCCTGAACTCACTTCGATGGTGGATACGGGTACTCTGGATACTGTCAGGCAGTATCAAACATCTAGAGATAGCTCAAAACATCTGAATACGCGAGGTATCCAACATCTGGACACAAACGGTGCCACTCTGGCAACTGCACTCTAACCCTTTATAAGCATGCTTATCTATCTACTATCATGAATTATTCAGGCTTAACATATAAACTCTAATCACATTGCATATTATAGACACCGGTTCCTTAGTCAGCCTAGATCAGAGTTACCCAATAATGATTAGATGCTTGTTCACAGGCGAAAAGGTTGAAAGTGATGATTTCCTTGTCAAATTTGTATTTTAGAATAAAAAAATAAAAAATAATAAAAAATGTATTAAAAATTAAATTTGAAAAATGGAGTTTGAAAATTATAGTGTTTTTAGTTAGATTTAATTTTTTTTTTAAAAAAAAAAGAATTTCGGCTGCATCGGGGCGCCAGTGTGCGGCGCCTGCGGGAGCGACGAGCAGGGCAGCGCACGCGTCCGACGACCGTCGCGCGCACTGACAGGCGTTGGTTGCCCCCCAGCCTGCCGAAACGTGATTTTCTCCCTTTTTTTCGATTTTTCTCGATTTTTTTTGACTTTTCACCATATTTTCCGGACTTTTTAAGGATTTTTTCCTTTTTTTAACCCAAATTAAGGGAATTTCAATAAAAATTCAATTTTCTTCCTTAAATAATGATTTTTTTCCATTTTTATTCATTTAAATAGAAAAAGATGAAAGAGAATTAGGGAGGAATTCTCTTTTTATCAAAAAAATCTTCATTTTTCTTTTCTTCTTCTTCTTCTCCAAGAATTTTTTCTACATTTCTTTTATTTTCTTTTCCAAAATAAAAAATTCTTAATGTTAAAAATTTAATTTTTAATCAAGAATTTTTTTTGAGACAAAAAAAATCATTATTTGTTTTTGAGATTTGATTTTTTTTTTATTATCAATTATAACTTCTTGGAACAAAGAATTGAGAATTAAATTCTTTTTCTTCCATTTTTTTTACGATTTTAATCAATAATCATACTTGAGACAAAGGAATCAATTCTTTGTTCTTGAAAAATTAATTTCTTTTCTTCTACTATTTTTTAAGCAATTTTCTTTTGGAATAAAATTTTAATTATTATTATTATTATTTTTATTTCTACTTTGTGAATCAAAATAAGGAAAATCAATCTTATTTTTCCTCCATCGAATCCGAAATCTGAGGGTAAACATCCTAGACTCGATCTCTTAATTTTATTTTTCTTTTATTTACTTTTGTTCATATTTAATTAGTCTTCATGTAGATTTTTTAATTTACCGTCTATTTATTTATTTTATGTGATTTTAGATATAGATTTAACATTTTTAATATTCTTTTTACTTTATCTTATTTATTTGTTTATTCTTAGTTTTTATTATTATTATTATTATTATTATTATTATTATTGTATCATTATTTTTCATTATCATTATTATTTCATTATTATTATTATCATTATAATTGTTGTCGTTATCATCATCATCATCATCATCATCATCATCATCATCATTATTATTATTATTATTATTATTATTATTATTATTATTATTATTATTATTATTATCATAATTTGTGTTTTTTTGTGTTAATTTATTAATATGCTAATTTATTTGTTTTATTATGTTAGTTAATTTATTTGTCATCCATAATGCATATTTTATCTATTTTAATTTGTTATTTATCATTTTATATATTTAATTAATTTTTTTGATTTAATTACTAACATCAATTTATTTGTGTCTTTTTTCTGTAATACTTATTCTTGTCATGTTTGAACATCCATGTAAACGAAGGAGTAGATTCGGGCACTTATTTTTTTTTATTGTATTCATTATTTTTTTATTTGCTTTTTTAATTTATTTGTCATATAATTATTAATAAAATCATTTATTTTATGCATGTTTAATTAAAAATCATATAAAAATATTTTTATAAATAAGTTGGATTTTTTCTAATAAAATGGGACCAATATCCTAGTTTTTTCATCCAAATAAATTGTCACTTTAAAATTATTTTCTTTAACTATGCATGCGAGAATCAATGTCCTCATCCTTAATAAATACCCAATTTTATATATGATTTACATTTCATTTACATTGGGGGTTGTATTCCGCCCCTAATTTTATTGTAATTTATTGTATTTTTATTTACCTTATTTTAATCTTACTTTTATTTACCGTTTTATTATATGATTGATATGCGCTCTAATTATTGCATTTAAATGTATGAGAAAAGTGATGAAATCTTAAATTCAAAACTCAATCGTAATTTAATCAAGGTATGAATAAATGGAAAGTCCTGAACCATCTCTGGTCTTAGGCTCAACGAGGTTAGAGGACCATCTCAATGTCTCATTGAGGTGGGGTCTCCAAAATATCTCTTGTTGCCAAAATAGGCCCAATTTGCATAGTCTTAGGCTCCACGAGGTTAGAAGACCATCCCAATCTTCTATTGGGGTGAGGTCTCCAAAATATCTCTGGCTTGCCCAAAATGGATGCATATGTGTTGTCTTAGGCTCATTGAGGCTAGACGACCTTTGCCAATATTTTATTGGGTGGCGACTCTAAGAAACCTCATTATTGTCCAAAATAGACGCCTTTGTAATTCCTTACAAGTTTCATAAACCCCCCCGAAAGTCCTAAACGCGGGTCTTCGGGGCCTCCTGGGGTTCGACGCGTGTCACACATATACTTTGTCTTTACTCAAATATCCAAACAAATTATTTCACATCAACTCGATTCATGTAATAACTAAGCAAACCATTAAGCATACGATTCATCTATTCATTCATGCTACCACATATGAACTATATTATGCATGGTCATACATATTTTAATATAATATTACACACAAATAAAGGTAAAAGACTTATATTCAAAACTCTGCACAGTATCGCGCTTACGACAGAAAGCAAGACACCCAGTTGTTGCGCTCGCGGGCAATATCGCACTCGCGATAGAATGCTAAAGTAACTTCTATCGCGCCCGCGACGGTGCCTGCGCTCACGAACAAACTCATCAAGGATGAAGCTTGGCCAAACACAGCACGATAAAACCAAGCTCGTCAAGGACAAAGCTCAGCCAAACCTAGCTCAGCAAAACCAAGCTTGGCAAGACCAACTCGGCAAAGGAGTATTCTGTTGCGCTCACGACAAAATCGAACTCTGTGTTCGAACTTCAAACTACACAACTCTTAAGCACATACATTTCACATACCAACCTACGTTCACATGCATCACTCCTAGCATTATACACACACTAAATTAATCAGCCGAAAAGGGGCCTTCAACAAAGATTCTCATTCATATAACTTTCTCCACAAATCATGAGTTAACATATGTACATCATGCAAATCCTCAATCTTTATACAATTATAAGATGCCAAAGAAGCAACATGCAACTAATCACTATAAACCACATGCAAATAACAACTAAAAGAGCTGTTGAACTAGATCAAAGTTCACAAATTCCCACTAGTCAAACATGCATCTTACAAAAGTTCAAGCACAAACTCAAATCAGCAAAATGCATTCAACGAGAAACCACACACGATCCCAACCTCAACATGCAGCTTCAACCATTATCTCTTCTTCAGCTCAAATCTTTTCCTTGCCTTTGTCTTTCCTCTTGTCAACAGCTTCTTGCACAAAATCAACCAAAACATACACTTAATCCACTTTAAATCAAAAATAGAAATAGAAGGAAGAGGAGATAACACTAGAGCATCCAACCATACGTACCTTGCAAATCTCTTACAAGACCTCTAATCTCTCTTAACTCTTTAAACCAATCCAAATTCATAGCTTTAGGTAAGCAAACGGGAAAGAAGAAGAAAAAAGTGGAAATCCCGAAATGAAAGACAAAAGAGAGGATTCAAGGAAGAAAATTGGCCAACTAACCAAATTAAGGCCACAAACTCTCATTAAATCTATTTAAAGCATGTCAGTGCTGAGGTGTCACTCCCTCAAGATGCCACATGTCTAGCTTTTGTTGAATTTCCTATTAAATCCTTGACTGATTCCTTTTTAGTCCCTCTAATAAATTCTTTCCTTTATTAACTTATATTCCATTTCAATTGCATCCCTACTAACTCACAAATTTCATACCTGTACAAACATTTTTTGTATCCTTGCTATATAATTGACATTACAAATCCTTATAGGGTACAATTCAGCTCATTACATACATTCTCTCTCTAAAAGGCATTACTAAGTTTCAAAGTGCTTATGCCTGATTTGACCAGGCTTATCTTATTGCAGATTCAATAGCCTTGCTGATCTGATCGGTCATCTACCCTTCCTTCCGGCCTCCTTCTATTTCTGATCTTTGAGGAAATATCATTTGGTGCTTTCTTTAAGAGACCACGGGAGGTTTATCAAGACAATCCTGGCACTCTAGAACAGATGCAAGTAACCAATCTAATGATGAGAGAATACTGCCATCTATTATTAAAAGCGAAGAACCCCATCCCACACTCATAACAATCTTTTACCTGTATTTAATGCAGTGTTCTTGGAACAATAAGATACTACTCCAATCACCATGAAGGATTTAAAAGCAATCCTAGGTGATTTTGGGTGAAGTATAATGCAATCCATCTAAAAAGGGCATGCAACCTTAGACCTCAATGAGGGATCTAGAGCTTGAGAGTGAAAGAAGAGAAGAAAAAAGGCATAGAAATAACGGGATTATGAGACCAGGAAGAAAGAGAAAAATCTAGTACTTTATACGTGAAGAGGGCAGAAGAGATAAAGGCAAAGGGAAAATGTTCTCTACAAGTAGGTGCTATGCATTCGCCACACACGACTCAACCTATAGCCCAAGGCGATCATAATCACCTTTGATCTCCATGGGAGATGATCTGTTATACATGTGTACGCTAAAGAGAAGGCTTTATAAGAAAGCGAAGGAGGAAGATGAAGGCTCAATGGCAGATAAGAATGAGAGATAGTTCTTACAGTAGATAAAGAAGTTCGGACTTAGGCACCCCAAAAAGCCCTTATTCTATGGCAACACTATTTTCCCTTTCTGTCAGGAAATTAGCGAGGCTGAACTGTTGAGCAGATTTAAAGAAACAAGGATGCCCAAATACACGAGCAAATTCGATCTGAAGTGCCATATTTTTGAGTATCTAATGCAGATCTAGATATACTCCTATGATGATCGAATATTCTGCAGAGTTTTCCCTATAACCTTGCCGGGCGATGCTCTAGATTGGTTCCATGATATTCTCTAGGAATAAATAACCTCCTTCAGGTAGATCTGTGAACTTTTCATGAAGAGATTTATTTTTCAAATCCGAACGCCAAAGACAGTCAATGGCCTGTTCAACTTAGTGCAAGGCCCTAATGAGAGCTTTAGAGATTACATTGATAGATTCCAAACATTAGCATCTGAGATCAGAAATTTGCACCCGGAGGTAGCAACAAATGTCCTAGGCAAGAGTGTAGGGAGCTTGCCTCTATTTGAATCCATCACAACTCGACCACCAACTTCACTGACTTGATGGACAGAGTGAACCAATACATCCAGTTGGATGATTCATTGAGGCCGATGGAAGAATGTCAAGTATGGAAGAGAGATCGCAATAGCCAGTCGGATGGCTAGGAAGGAGAAACAGCTCGGAAAGAACATCCACATTAAGGAGCTCAGGTAAGCGGAATGTCACGCCTTGTACCTTAATTTCATTGTTAACTATTTAAATACTTTAATTAAGTTTATAAAAATAATATATTCTTTCAAATGGAAAAGCTAGATATATTTTTTTTATTATTAAAGATGCTTAAAATTAACAATTGAAAAAAAACTGATAAGGTCCTTTGAGCTCCTTAATGCTTACTGAAATTTCAATAGCATCTACCCTATAAATATTACCTTACCAAAAAAATTTCAACATGTTTAAAAATATTCCATACACTTCGATAAATTATATTCCATCAATCATCACTTATTGGGAACTAGCGACGATAATTTTCGTCACTAATTGGAAAAACTCCGTCGCTAATTACTTTAAGCAACAAAACGACTGATCGTCACAAATGTCTCAATTGCAAGGAATTTTGTGACCAAAATATAAAACCGTCGCTAAAAATAGCGACGAAAAATTTCGTCGCTAAAAATAAAATTTTTGTCGCTAAATAACTCCTAAAATTGGTTGCCCAAAATTTAAAAAATTATTAGTGACAGATTTTTTCGTTGCTAAATTCTGTCGCAAAATAACATTTTTAAAATGCCACATGAAAAAAGGAAATTAGCGACGAAAAATTCAGTCGTTAATAGTGCAAATACCGTTGCAATTTTATTATTATTATTATTATTATTATTATTAGTACTACTACTATTTCCAATTTAATTTTGTTGTTGTTATTATTATTATTATAACATCCAAAATTTAATTTATATAAATAACAATTCTCCAATACTATTACTTTAAAAAAATATAACACCATAAAAGTACATTAAATTGTATAGTACTTAAAAAGTATTTAAAAAAATAAAAAAAAATAATCCGACCTAAATAGAACTTCATTAACAAACTAATCCAAGCTACAAAGATAGAATAGTAGATTCAATAAGTTTGATAGAATTAGAGACTTGTTTTGAAAAATCCCTTAACGTTTGATCTCTATTATTGATCTGCCTTTGTCGACAAGCTCAACAGCGTTTCTGTGATGCACGCCTGACCCGATCGATTCTCGGGATGCCCGCTTTTAGGGCCCGAGAGGGGTTGTGTCTTTTGATCTTGGGCAATCATGAGATATTTTGGACACCTCTTTCCAATAGAACACTGGAAAGATCATCTAATCCCATGAAGCCTTTAGGCACCTTTGAGGTATTTTGGAGTTGCCACCCAATTTGCAAAAAATTGGGAAAGTTCGTCTAATCTCGGGGGTCTTAAACTAGAGAAAAATTCAGAACTTTACTCTTATTAATACTTTGGTTAATTATAAATGGATTTTTTAATTTTAAATTTCTATCTCTCTCCTTCACGCGGTCATGCATAAAAAATAAAGCGCAAAACAAGCACGAAAAAAAACAGTAAAGAAAGCGGTAAAATAGTAAAGCAAGCTAAAAGAATGGGACAAAATACAATCCCCCAGAATAAAAAAGGTCCTTAAGATTTGGGACAAAAAAATACAATCCCCTAAAATAAAATCAAGCAATAAATAATAAACACAAATAAATAAATAAACATTCATAAATCGGGATATTATTTAAGGTAGGAACATTGGTTCCTACATGTTTACTTTAGAAAATCGAAGAGTCATTTTTGGCATACTTGGAAAAATTGGGATGAGTGATTCCATTTTGAGGAAATTTAACTCTTCTTTTTTGAAGTGAATTTTTATTGGTTGTAGGACATTGGTCCCATTTTATTAAAAAAATTCCAATTTATTAATATAAACTTTTTTGTGATTTTTTAATTAACATTCAATAAAAAATAAATTT
This sequence comes from Excoecaria cochinchinensis, assembly GCA_947683425.1. Taxonomy (NCBI): domain Eukaryota; kingdom Viridiplantae; phylum Streptophyta; class Magnoliopsida; order Malpighiales; family Euphorbiaceae; genus Excoecaria; species Excoecaria cochinchinensis. The sequence goes on from CANTUQ010000005.1 coordinate 16,681,129, forward strand.
ATTACAAATTACATAATAAAAAAAAATAAAAGAAAAAATAATAATAATACTAAAAATACTAAAAATGCTAAAAACATAAATTCCACCAAAATGGTATCTTCACACCTCCATGGGTTCACACTTGCCATTAAAAAACTCACACATGAAAAATAACTATTGAAATAAAAAAACAAATAAAAGTAATGTTAGTAATAAAAAATGAATTTAAACATGTAACATGTAGAAATGAATTAAAATAAATAAAATAAAAATGTCTTATGTATGACAAATCAATCAAATGACAAAATAAAAATAAATAACTTAGCATAATAATTCAATATACATAAAAAATACAAATGATAACAAGAATAAACTCAACATGCATGAAAAGATAAATAATAATAAAAATGAAATTCAACATGCATACAAAGCATAAATGATAACAAGAATAAAATTCAACATGTATAAAAAGCATAAATAATAAAAATAGTGATAACAATGGCAAATAATAATAACAATGAACAATAAAGAAGATGAACAATCAAGCAAGTAAAAGTGAAAAAAAATAAAATAAACAAAACATACTAAAGCATGTTAAAATAAAATAATAGTAATAATAATAACAATAAACAATCAAATAAGAACATCAGAATAAAAATAATGATAATAATAATAATATGAACAATTAAATAGGAACATAATAATAATAATAATAATAATAATAATAATAATAATAATAATAAGAACAATAACAAAGAAGAACGTCAAATCACATAACTAAATTTCATAAGCAAATTAAAAAGCAACAAAAGATTAAAAATCTACATGATGACTAATTAATTATAAACAAAAATTAAATTAAAAATCGAGCCAAAAATGCTTACCCTCAAAATTTGATGTGATGAATAATGGTCAATGATCAATTTTCTTGACTTGATTTATAAAAATAAAATATAGAGCAAAATTTTATCCCAAAAATAAATAATTAATTTATTTGTCTTAAGGAAAAAAGTTGTAAAAAATAAATAAGAAAATTCACAAGAACAAATAATTAATTTATTTGTCTCAAGAATTGACTTAAGAAAAATTCAAAATATTTGGGGAATTTTGTTCTTGAAGAAGAAGAAAAAAGAAGAAGATGAGAGAAAATATATTTTTCTTAAGAAAAATCCTCCCCTAAATTCTACCCAAAAAAATCATTTTATACCTCCAAATAAAACCCAATAAATCAGATTTTTAATGAATTAAATTAAATCAACTTAATTCTCGGGCGAGGGTGGGCTGCGTGCCCTCGCCCAACACTCTACCGCATGCCGACGCTCGCTATTTTTTTTTAACAAAAAAAAGTTTTGTTAAAACACTTACTTTTTTATCTTAAAATAATTTTTAAAATATTTTCAAAATATTTTTAAAACACATTTTTATTTATTTAATAAATCAATTTGACAAGAAAATCATCATTTTCAACTTTCATTTTTACCTATAAACAAGTATACTTAATTTCATCATTGGGTAATCCTGATCTAGGCTGCCTCGGGACCCGATGTCTACAGTTGCCCCCAATTTTGGGGAGGTTAGTGCATAGGTGCCTAGGTGAGCCAAAAATCAGAAAAGGGAAATAAGCGCGTACCTGAGGCAGCCTCCTCCTAGCTGCTCCCTGGAGAACAGTGCTGTGACTTGAACTGTGAATGTTACCCTCCTGGATCGCATCGAGTCGCTGACAAGACTACGAAGTGCGGACATTCTTGAATATCACCGAGCCATTATATAGACTACAAAGTGATTGCACTGAGTCGCTGACAAGATTACAAAGTGCAGGGGTGCTATCTTCAGATGGTGATGCGCTGAGTCGCTGACAAGACTATAAAATGCGGGAAATATCCTCCTCAGAGGACTGCACCAAGTTGCTGACAAGACTACAAAGTGCGGGAAATATCCTCTCAAGGACTGCACCGAGTCGCTGACAAGACTACAAAAAGTGTAGGAAATATCCTCCTTAGAGGACTGCACCGAGTCACTGACAAGGCTACAAAAAAGTGCAAGAAATATCCTCCTCAGAGGATTGCACCGAGTCGCTGACAAGACTATAAAAAGTGCAGAAAATATCCTCCTCCGAGGACTGCACCGAGTCGCTGACAAGACTATAAAAAGTTCAGGAAATATCCTCCTCCGAGGACTACACCGAGTCGCTGACAAGACTACAAAAAGTGCAGGAAATATCCTCCTCAGAGGACTGCACCGAGTCGCTGACAAGACTACAAAAAGTGCAGGAAATATCCTCCTCAGAGGACTGCACCGAGTCACTGACAAGACTACAAAAGTGCAGGAAATATCCTCCTCCGAGGACTGCACCGAGTCGCTGACAAGACCACAAAAAGTGTAGGAAATAGAGATTTGCCTTTTAAGAGCAATCAAAAGAAAGAACCTGAGTAGACTTCATCTTGCTCGGGTGAATGTTAATGTTGAGTTGAAATTGTCCTTCACCAGCTTTTGTGTGTGCGGCCTTCATTTGGACCTTTCCTGCAAAGTTGTGTGCATAGGGAATATATACAAGAGCTTGTGCATGCAAGTGTAAATGGTCATGAGCAGATGGTTGCTATAGAATGGTATGAAATGCATGCAAAAATGGATAGACCACGTCCTAGGTGATTAGGGGTCCGTTCAGGATATGTCTTGGCCGCTCGCATTATATGATGCCCTTGAGGATCTAGAAGTATCATCTTGGCTTAAAGACTCTGACCCGTAAACTCTTTAGCGAGAACTGTCCGGTTGGTCAATGAGCATACGTCTTGGATTCTGACTCATGTCCTGAATTATGCATTATCTGACTGAAGGAAGATCATTTGAAGTAATGATGCCTTATCGCTCTAGGCATCAGAAGTCATTATTTTAAAGGTAGTACGTCTTTTGTGGATTTTCACACTAACTTTTTTTTGCAAGAAATGCGTCCCTTTGGGGATTTTTACATAACCGTTTGCCTAACTTTTGCGTGGAATGGATCCAATCCAATCCAGCGGCTTTTATTCATTTCATTTTTTTGGAGGGCAGACTGCCTATTTCTAGGTTTTCACCCTGCCCTTCAGCCTAACTTTTGCTTAGAGAGCCAATCACGGTTTTCAACTCTAACGGCCTTTTTTTTAAATCTAAAAAGGCTACAAGAGGAGTGAAGGCTATTATCAGATCCTCCCTTAAGGATGACCAACACAATTTGCTTAAACACCTTCTGACGAAAAATAATTAGAGAATAGTTCAGATGGAATTCAAGATGTTGTGAGGCCCCTCCCATCCTTTCCAAATGGCATCTTATCTTTGACTTTCACCTGCAAGTACCATGGCCTCTGGACCCAGCTGCCTGTGAAGGCTGTTATACAACTAATCGGAGGTTGCCCCCATTGCTTCTACTAGTGCATGCAAGATACGGGTGCCCTGTTCAGCGGTTGATAATAGGACCCATTAGCTTAAGCGCCTGGCCGACAAGAGCATAGTATAGTTATTTAGATTAGATGCATTCAATAATGAATGATGCTTTTCTTTTTATAAAAGAACTAGAAGATAATGAACACATGAGTCTAATTGCCTTTGTTTCATATCTTTTTTGCAAAATTGTATACATTTCAGTATGACTTCTCTGTACATGATCATTATCTAACATAAACTCAAAATGCAAAACTACATCTAATCTCAGAATGGATCTTGAAAGTATCAAAACTCCTATTTCCAATCAGCCTTCTCGGGTTTTCTTGATTGGACATTTTCTCTCAAGCCTCTAATTTTTGCCTAGGATGCCTTTTTTCGATTTTTATCCTGACGAGGCACCCAATTTTAGCAAGACCACCTTTTTTTGGTTTTCAACCCGCGGGGCTTTTATTCTCTTCTTTTAATTTTTAGTCTTTAGCCTTTTGCATCTTTCGGTGCTAACTAGTTTTTCATATTTGCTTCCATCACTGTCTGTTGAAAATGCTGCTCCCTTGGACAATAACTTCTCAAGAACAAATGGGCCTTCCTACGCTGGTCTGAATTTGCCTCATTCGTCTGGAACATTTGGACTTATTTGCTTAAAGATTAAATCTTCCTCTTTCAATAGGTGCTTTCTGACTTCCTTCTTGAATGATCGAATAGAGTGGTTTATGATAGATCTGACTGTGATAGTAATCCCACGATCTATCCTCGTTTGACGTGTTTAACTGCTGCAACCGTTGCCGCGCTTAGTCGGCTTCCAGAATCTGGGTTTCCATGACCGTCCTTAAAGATTTGAGCCCTACTTCGACTGGCCATACTGTTTTCGCCCCATGTATCGAGGAATAAAAGGTGACTCTTGTAGAGGTTCCGACGGTGGTTCTCTAGCCCTGAAGTGCAAAAAGGCCATTTATCATCCCAATCCTTGTAGTTTCTAACCATCTTGACCAAGATCTTCTTGTTAGCAGCCTCTCATGCCCTATTGGTTTGAGGGTAATACAGAGAGGACTTGTGGTCTTTAATGCCATACCTCTGGAGCAACTCCCTAGCCTTAGCCATGAACTGCCCTTCCGTCCTTGGACATAACATGGTGAGGGAGACCATATCGATAAATCGGATTCCTTTCGATGAACTTGTCCACTAGGGGCCATAGGGCGTACCTCCCCCATGATGTCTATTCCCAAGCTCGACCAATCCGAATCTATTGTAAGTCAATAGAACCCTTTTGGTCCTTTTCGGAAGTCAAGAAGAATGGCAAAGTACGGGTATGTGTAGATCAACGAGATTTGAACAAAGCTAGCCCCCAGGATTACTTTCCTTTGCCCCAATATCAACAGTTTTCTACCGGATCTACATATTGATTCTTTTCCTTTATTTTGTTTTTTTTTGCTTTGTTTTTTTTTTTGACATGCTTTGTTCAAATCCTGATAGTTTACACATATACGTACTTCTCTTCCTAACTATTGGGGACAACGTAGATCAACCGATTTGGGTGTTACGCTTCAATAAGAAATTTGACCCCGTTTCTGCTTGTAGATCTCTCCTTTTAACCTTTTCTGCCCCTACCGGCTTGAGTCTTTTGAGCTTCTATATGACTGGTCCATGATCGTGATATGCTAGCATAGTGTGTTCGGTGACTTTGCGATCATCTCCCGGTGTGTCTTCGTAGGTCCAAGCAAAGACTTTTCCACACTTTTTTTTATTCTCTCAAATTTTAATCTCTTTTCAGGAGTTACAGATGCTATCAGGATTTTCTTTGGGTTCTCCAAAGTCTCCGAGATTAAATAAAATGAATCAGTTGAATCAATGTCAAATATGAATGAGTCATGATCATGATTATGCACAGTGAAATCATGAAAGATATCACACAAATAAGCAAAAACCATTTATTTCATTTAATAAAAACTAGAATTAAAATGTGATTATCAACTAGTTCCAAAATAAAAAGAACATCTAAATAGCTATCTTCTTTCCATTTTTGCTAGCAGAGGTGTTTTGGCCAATGGTCCATTATCACCCACAAGAACCGTCTTCTTTTCCACTTAGGCCCTTAATCTATCTTATTCTTTGTCTTTTGCCTTTCTGGGTCAGAGTTCTATTTGGAATCAATTAAATCTTGAACAGCATGTCTCAAGGTCTTGCAATCATCTGTGGTATGCCCAATGTGCTGGTAGAAGGCATAATATTGATCCGCCTTGTGATTAGGCTGTCCTTGGTTTCTACTGGGCTTAGCAGGCAGTGGTTGTAGCTTACCTTCCTTCATCAACCTCTTAAGAACCAAAGACAAGGATCTGCCCAAATTAGAATAATGCCTTTGATTCATTTTCATGGTTGGCGCTTCTGTTCTCTTAGCATTGCCCTTACTGTTATTGTGGATACTTGAGCTTTTATTTTTTAGAGCATGTGTCTTCACTGGATCTTCACCCACTTTAGGCACAATGTTACATTCTAGAGTAGGCCTCGTATTTCTTCCTTACTCAACTGGTGAATCAAGTGACCTTTTGCCTCTAGCCTCAAAAGGAAGTGGAAGCACTACAACCATCATTGTACGAGCTTTTCGGACCGTGGTCCGTTCAACTTGGTTAAGAGCAGTTGCCATAAGCTGGGCTTGAAGAACGAGAGCCATGGCATCTATTCTTTCCTTAATCATGGCCAAGAGCTTCTTTTCTAGTTCTTTGAATCTTCCATCTATCTCTTGGGAAATTAGGACACGAGTCTCTTAGGTCTGCTGTGAATAATTGGCCATTTTTGAATATTTGAACTTCTATTAACTGCTCTTGATCTTAGACCTAGCCTCAGATAAAAGGTGACTGTTGGGACCCCAAAACCACTCAGGCAAATGATCTACAGTGGCTGAAAAATCAAGGAGTTAAAATGTTGCTTGAATGACATGCAATGCATGATCGTGCTATACAAATAATCCTCAACGAGTAAAAGATCAATAAATTACAATGATATGATGCAACACATGGAAAAAATTATATGCAGGATGGTATATACATGTGAAAAATAATATGCAGGCAAGAGAATACACACACACAAAATAAAATACATATATTTTTTTTAATTTTTATTAACATGCATGAATGACACGCGATGCATGAGCATGCTGTGCAGCATCCACAACCACATGCAAACAGATAGATCTTTACAACCTTATCACTCCCACACACGAGGTCAATTGGTCTCTTTCCTAGGTGGGCCTTATCCAAGGGTTAATAGGGAACCCATTGGACACGTATGGTGCATGGTGGAAGACCGGCAGCATAACATCTCTTGCCTAATGTACATACATATGGATGTTTGGCCATTATATATTTAAATACTTCAATTAATCAAGATGAGCCCACCGGGGCATGAAAGCCTTTGATGAAAGACCATTTAATTTAACTGATTTTGTCCAATATATGACGGCCCAGGTAGCACGCACGGTATTACGGTACATTTCACCTAGTGGAAGTATCTATTTCCATTATATGATCTTTGGTCAAAGGTAGTGATACTTTAGGGCTACCCAAGCATGGTCCCTGCTAACGGGTCTAGCTCATCATGAGCATAACGATCGATTGGGTCTCCATTTGATATACCATAAGGTACGAGGCTTGGGCTGGTGATTATCCTTAACACTTCTCCACATTGAGTGAACGTAGGGTTGCGCTTCGGGAACGCATCGGGGTTAAGAAAGGGACCAAACTAGCATAATTTTAAGGCTCTAGCATAGATGCAATGCAATTTTTTGAAAAGAGATAGAATTTTAATTTAAAAAATCCAATTATATTATTAACAAAGACAGTTTCAAAGCAAAGTTTCAAGTTCCCAAGTGGAGTCGCCATTATGACACATGCCACACCTAATCGCTTCCAGGGATGCCCGCTTTTAGGGCTCGAGAGGGGTTGCGCCTTTTGATCTTGGGCAATCATGAGATATTTTGGACACCTCTTTCCAATAGAACACTGAAAAGATCATCTAATCCCATGAAGCCTTTAGGCACCTTTGAGGTATTTTGGAGTCGCCACCCAATTTGCAAGAAATTGAGAAAGTTCATCTAATCTCTGGAGTCTTAAACCAGAGAAAAATTCAGAACTTTACTCTTATTAATGGCTTGGTTAATTATAAATGGGTTTTTTAATTTTAAATTTCTATCTCTCTCCTTCACGAGGTCATGCATAAATAATAAAATACAAAACAAGCACGAAAGAAAACAGTAAAGAAAGCGGTAAAATAGTAAAGCAAGCTAAGAGAATGAGACAAAATTCAATCCCCCAAAATAAAAAAGGTACTTAAGATTTGGGACAAAAAAATACAATCGCCCAAAATAAAATCAAGCAATAAATAATAAACACAAATAAATAAATAAACATTCATAAATCGGGATATTATTTAAAGTAGGAACATTGGTTCCTACATGTTTACTTTAAAAAATCGAAGAGTCATTTTTGGCATACATGGAAAAATCGGGATGAGTGATCCCATTTTAAGGAAATTTAACTCTTCCTTTTTGAAGTGAATTTTTATTGGTTGAAATTAGGACATTGGTCTCATTTTATTAACAAAATCCCAATTTATTAATATAAACTTTTTTGTGATTTTTTAATTAATGTGGAATAAAAAATAAATTTATTACAAATTACATAATAAAAAAATTAATAAAAGCAAAAATAACAATAATACTAAAAATGCTAAAAACATAAATTCCACCAAAATGGTATCTTCACACCTCCATGGCCTCCCACTTGCTATTGAAAAACTCACACATGAAAAATAAGTATTAAAATAAAAAAACAAATAAAAGTAATGTTAGTAATAAAAAATGAATTTAAACATGTAACATGTAGAAATGAATTAAAATAAATAAAATAAAAATGTCTCATGTATGACAAATCAATCAAATGACAAAATAAAAATAAATAACTTAACATAATAATTCAACATGCATAAAAAACACAAATGATAACAAGAATAAACTCACCATGCATGAAAACATAAATAATAATAAAAATAAAATTCAACATGCATACAAAACATAAATGATAACAAGAATAAAATTCAACATGCATAAAAATCATAAATAATAAAAATAATGATAATAATAATGATAACAATGGCAAATAGTAATAACAATGAACAATAAAACAGATGAACAATCAAGAAAGTAAAAGTGAAATAAAATAAAATAAACAAAACATGTTAAAGCATGTTAAACAAAAAAAAAAATAATAATAACAATAAACAATCAAATAAGAACATAAAAATAAAAATAATGATAATAATAATAATAATATGAACAATTAAATAGGAATATAAGAAATAAGAAATAATAATAATAACAATAACAACAACAACAACAAAGAAGAACATCAAATCACATAACTAAATTTCATAAACAAATTAAAAAGCAACAAAAGATTAAAAATCTACATGATAACTAATTAATTGTAAATAAAAATTAAATTAAATATTAAATTAAAAATTGAGCCAAGAATGCTTACCCTCAAAATTTGATGTGATGAATAATGGTAGATGATCAATTTCCTTGTCTTGATTTATAAAAGTAAAATATATAGCAAAATTTTATCCCAAAAATAAATAATTAACTTATTTGTCTTAAGAAAAAAAGTTGTAAAAAATAAATAAGAAAATTCACAAGAACAAATAATTAATTTATTTATCTCAAGAATTGACTTAAGAAAAATTCAAAATATTTGGAGAATTTTGTTCTTGAAGAAGAAGAAAAAAGAAGAAGATACGAGAAAATATATTTTTCTTAAGAAAATCCCCCCCCCCCCCTAAAATTCTACCAAAAAAAACCATTTTATACCTCCAAATAAAGCCCAATAAATAAGATTTTTTAATGAATTAAATTAGATTAATTTAATTCCCATAATAACAAAAAAAACTGAAGAATTTGAAGGGTTGGAAAATAAAAGATTTTAAAAAATAAATTCTACAAAAAAATCAAAGAAAAACGCAAAATTGGACAAAAAAACGGAATGGGGGGCTGTTGGGAGCGCGCAAGGGCGAGCGATGCCCAACGCGTCGCTCGTGCTGCAGGTGATGCCTCATGCGCCGCTCGCTCGCAGGCAAGGGACGCCCGCGCTCGCACCCAGCGCGTTGCCGCACACCGACGCTCGCGATTTTTTTTTAACAAAAAAATTTTTTGTTAAAAACTTACTTTTTTATCTTAAAATAATTTTTAAAATATTTTCAAAATATTTTTAAAACACATTTTTATTTATTTTTAATAAATCAATTTGACAAGGATATCATCACTTTCAACTTTCATTTTTACCTATAAACAGGCACACTTAATTTTATCATTGGGTAATCCTGATCTACGCTGACTCGGGACCCGGTGTTTACAGTTTCTTTATGTTTCGCTCTGAAATTGCCCATGGAGAAAAAAGGCTTCGTAAATGGGTGTGAAACTATCAATTGCAGAATTCACAAAACTCAGAATAAAAATCTTAGATTAAGTGAGTAAAAGGTTATCCCTAGTAGTATTAGTGTTATGTCTAGGACTAAATTTGAACTATTTATAATAAGATTCAAGATAAATTGTCTTCATGAAAAATATAGATCTATAAGTTAGTTTTCTATATAAACTAATTTCGTGTCATTTAATTTGGACTACCAAAGCATGAGTTATGCTCTGTTTTGTGCAAGCTATTTATTGCACCCAAAATCAACTAACAACTCACTAGGGAAATTTCTTTACTTGGTCAATTGACATTCTTTAAATTTTAATATACAATGCATATTAAATTTATTCCATGAACAAGAATTAATCATTTAAATTTTGGCAGCCCTTAATTCATATTACAATTAAAATTATAGAAATCAATGCGAAGGGAAAAGGACAACCAACCACTTGAACCAAAAGAAAAGAATGACATTGTGACCACTAATCTTTTGAGTGAAATTGAACCAAAACCAAAGATGAAATATAAATAGAATTCAAGTTCCACATTTTTCTACCTTAATCTCATACTTGGAGATCTGTATGTATAACTCTCCTTTTTAATTATCTTTAATTCTGAACTATCTTTGTGTTTGGTAGTAAAGAAAAACATTGTAAAATTCACTTTTACACCTTGCAATTCAACCATTTCAGGCAAAATAGAGCTTCAGAAATCAAACATTAGAATCCATGCAAGCATTTTTACATCTCACTAAGGCCTAAGGGTTAACATTTTTACAAGAACCCAATAAGGAGACACAACACCCACGGTCGAACATAGCTTCACAAGATGAAAGGTAACTAGTTAGTACAACAGCAAACAAAGCAAGCTTGACAAGAAATGCATAAAAATACACATTTTCCCCCCTATTTGCTGATCTAATATTCAATTGAATACATCATAATCATTTACAATAAATTGACTCTGCAAAGTAATCAAATAAATCAAGTAATGAAAACCAGAGTAAAACCACACTAATTACCCCACTTAAACATGATTTAAGACCTCTACAATAGCAACTTGTAGGCAAAAAAAAAATGCTAACGAAAGCTTGTGCGATCAGAGACCATAAAAGCAGTTATATTCAAACAATTTCCACCTACAATAGGTGGAAAATGCTTGCAGTATATAAAGAAATCCAACTTATTAATCTTCTTAACGTAAAAAACAAAAATAGAAGACAATATTTTAAAAAAAATGACCAAGGAAAGTACTTGGTAGGACCAAATTAGTCATAAAACAAGAACATTTACATTAAAATTCTCGATTTATGACCACCAACCAACACTCATTAACCATTTTAACATAAATCTCTCGTACAGAAATCAACAAATTAACAAAAGTTGTCCACAACATTATACAAATACTCAACCACTATATGCCAAAGCATTCAAGAAAAAGGAGGTCGATAGATTTTTAGATTATGGAAACAAACAATTTCATGTGCATTAACTTAGTTAAATTAAGTTAAGCTTTGAATAACCTAACAAAACTCCATTTCAGCATGTAATATATAGATCTAATGCACATTGTAACTATACTTACAAACGGATTGCTGGGACCCTATTTCAAGTTTGGAAAAATAACATAGAAACAAATATAACTGGATACTTTCATTCAGAATACGAAATAATCTACAAGGCAAAGACTAAATAATCGTATAAACGGGCCACAAAAAGCTTCTATTTAGCCTTGGAAAATGAATAATAAGCTAACACTAAAAAGTAAAATATCATCTAAAAAATACCATCACCATTCTACCAAATAAAGTAGTTAGTATTGAAAAAAAAAATTAAAAAAAAACAGAAAACACTCATTGGCCATCAAATGAAAGAGACGGCGGCAAGGGAGGGGGCCACGATGAGCTGAGCGGAACAGATCCACGCGAGGTGTCGGCAGTGACGAACGACGGGATCTAAGTGTCGACAGGGGACACGACCAATAGAGAGACAATGCGCGAGGAAGAGGGGGAGAGCAGCGTGGGGAAGAGAAGGAGAGCAGTGAGGCTGCAGAGGGGAGCGAGAGGCAGTGGCAAAGGCATCTGAGCTGGGTGGGCGGTATGGCGGCAGTGCAGATCATGCGCAGCCAAGTGACAGAGAGAGAGAGAGTGTAGGGGAAGGGAAAAAGAAATGTCTAGGGTTTATATATATATATATATATATATATGTATGTATGTATGAGATATTTAGCGATGGAAATACCTTTTCGTTGCTAAAACAAAATAATATATTATCATATGCTTTCAAATGTTTCATATCCATATAAATACTTTGACATGTTAAAATAAGATTAGGCCCAATGCAAGAAATGTAGTAATGAAATGAATACTAAGGGATAAAATTTCAAGAATCATGTGGTGGCATAGCCACAATTAACATGTTTGTAGTAAACTACCATAGGGCCCCTATAACTATAACTATCAGGAGTTATATTCCAGTAAACTATAAAGAGCCGAAGCTCTAATGTCTGTAACTGTGATTTCATGCTCATATATCATGCAAGGGCCAAATAAAATATTTTTGCATATACTTTACACATATACATAGGCATATACATATATACATATATTCATATACATCTAAAATTTAATTTGCACTCTTAATTCCATTCATAAATATTTATATACGATTTAAGCATGTTCATCAATAAATATATTCGGCAACTCATAAAATCAAAACTTATATACTAACCTCAATCGCTAAATACCAAACTCGCCACTTTAGTCGTTCCAGGCTACTTATTGGGTTTCTCTTTTTGATTCATAACCACATTAATTTCGAGTAATTCTTAACACCGTACTACACAACAATATTTAGAAATTTAGGTTTATTCCTTAGTAACTATCTTTATGTCCAAAATCCTATTTCTCATTACTCTTCTCTACTTTAATTAAACATATTCATCTCATATAATGTTTTTCATAAACACCAAAAATAATTTATTTAGGAAACCCACTATAATTCCTTAAACTTCCATACACCTATTATATGTAAAAATTCCCCTTTAAATTTCTCAAGAGTTCAATCTATCATTTTTAACACTTATATCCTTATAATATTTTGAGTGAAGTCATAAATGGCATTTATACTTAAATTAATTACACATGCATAATACTCAATATATTCAAATTAAATTCAAAAGCACTTAAAATGACGAATTGAGAGTTTAACCATACTAAGGATGATGAATCGCAAATTTTAGACTTTTAGGGAGCAAGAGACGGTCGCCGACTGATCACCGAAGCATTGTTGAAGTTTCGCCGGAGAGAAATGAAGGACGCCGTCCTGTAGTTCTTGTTGATAGGAGTTCATCGGTACTGACCACGCGCTAAACGAAGTTCTATAGTGGTTGAAAAGTTACCAAAAAGTTTTGAAAGTCATATTTTTTATCTACTTTTCTAGCACATTAAATGGCTTAAAATTGTTATCTATGCGCTCATCTCGGTGTAAGGAATCGTTTAGAAGTGGAGCACGCCAGAATGGTGATCGGATGGTGCCAAAAAGAAAAAGAAAGAAGGTGTTGGTGGTGGTGGCTATGGAAGAGAGAAAAAGGAAAGAGAAAGAAAGTGTAAATAATGGTTATATATATATTTTTTCTTTTCTTTTGTTTTCAAATTTGGGACACTATCCCGTTTCTTTCAATTCTTTTATTTTCAGAGTTTAAGGGACATTTGTCTTGTTATCTATCAACCCTTCTTTCTTTCTTCTTTTTTTTTTTTAAACTTTAATATTTTTTTATTTATTTTTACATAATTATAAATTAATTTTCATTTTAGGTACTTTCCTTCCTTTATATATATATACGCACATGTATTATGAGGTTTTCTCTAATAAAATTAAGACTTTATGTTTAATCATTTATTAAATTAAACTATTGTTTACCCAATTAAAACCATATAAAGGCATGTAATACACTATTTAAAAATTTTAGGGCGTTACAACTCTCCCCCACTCAAGAAAATTTCGTCCCGAAATTTACAATGATATAGATATAAAGAGATAGGGGTACTGAATTCTCATATCCTCTTCACCCTTCCAAGTTGCTTCTTCTCCAGAGTGACTATGCCAAAGGATTTTGACAAAAGGAATCCATTTGTTGCTAAGCTCTTTTACTTCTGAAGCTAGGATTTGGATTGGTTCCTCATCATAAGCTAAATCAAGATGAAGCTCGATATTTTCTAGTGGTATTACATGATTAGGATTTGATCTATACTTCCTCAATATCGATACACGAAAGAAATTGTGTATCTTGGTTGAGCCTAGTGGCAAAGCAAGTTTATATGCAACTAGTCCTACTCTCTCTGAACTCTCGTATGGGCTAATGAATCTCGAACTCAACTTGCCTTTCCATTCGAATCTCATGATTTTTTTCAAGGAGACCCTCAAGAACACTTTATCACCCATATTATATTCAATGTCTCTCCTCTTGAAGTCCATATATGACTTTTGCCGATCTTTTACGTCTTTAATCTATCTTTAGTGATCTTGATTTTTTCTTCTATTTATTATACTATTTCAGGTCCAAGCAATTTTCGTTCTCTTACATCATCCCAACAAATAGGAGTTCTACACCTTCTACCATATAAGGCCTCATATGGAGCCATGTCAATACTAGATTGAAAACTATTATTATAAGCAAACTCCATAAGAGCTAAGTATCGATCCTATGATTCTTCAAATTCAATCACATAAGCTCTCATCATATCCTCCAAAATCTGTATAACCATTTCTGATTGTACATCCGTTTGAGGATGAAAAGTTGTACTGAGATTCAATCTCATACCCAAGGCTTCCTGAAGACTACTCCAAAATATGGAAGTAAATCCTTGATGGTACTCCATGCAACATCACAATCTCTTGAACATATAGTTTAGCAAATCTATCCAAAGGGTAGCTCATTTTGACTGAAAGAAAGTGGGCAGACTTGGTCAATCTATCAACAATAACCCAAATTACATTATGATTCTTCTGTGACGAGGCCGTCCAGTTACAACGTCCATGGTTATACTTTCCCACTTCCACTCGAAAATGGATAAAGGTTGTAAGGCACTTAAAGGATTGTTGGCACACCAAGCACTCGGACACAAACTCAACTATGTCTCTCTTCAATCCTTTCCACTAATAATACTCTTTAAGATCCCTATACATTTCTTTAACTGATCATTTGCTGGCACACATAATCTATCTTGGAATCTCAAGACTCCAAGGCTATCAACTGTGAATTCATACCTTGTTCCATTTTTCACCTCATCCGCTAGCTTTATAAATGCTTCATCTGCTTTTTGTGCTTCTTTGACGTCCTTAATCAAAATTGGCCTAGCCTTTAACTTATCTAAGAGTATACCCCTATCATTAACTGACAATCTAACATGTAATGCTCTCAATTCAAGTAAGAGGGGCAGAGGAGTCATCACCAAACCAGCAAGAGATTTCCTGTAACACCCTTATCGCTTCCGTACGTTACATACATTACGTTGCCTTAACGATAAACATGATTATCTAGCTACTGTCTAATCGATACTTATGATAAATGTGGTAAGTTTTTTTTCAACTTATACTTTCGTTCATCTTGTAAATTGCTATGATACTAGCAAATCATGTTCAATGCAATCCAAACATTACATTTATCGCATCATATCATTTAATAACCGTCAATCGTATTCATAATACATAGCACTTATTAAATACTAAACTCTTACATATACATGCCACTAACAATAACAAACATACTATTCTTATCTTTAATCTGGAGGTCCGATCCGATCTCGAAACTGGTAGTACGCTTGCTCTTCAGACGTCTCACTCTGTATCTACACGCAGTCAAATAAACTACGTGCTGAGCATCAAATATGCTCAGTGGTGATTATGAATCTAAATATTTCCAATTCTAACTTACATACACATACATGCACATCACATTAGTCTTCACTCTTAGACTAAACAAAGTCACATTATTATCTAGTCCCTCATTGTTCTTAAATCCCTTAATTTACCTTCCATTGCACTTTAATTACAATTTTTACACTATCTTTCTACTTTCCACTCATTACTTACTTCCTTACTAGTAACATTTCCACTTTGGCCCTTTAACCTTACTGTTTGACTTATTGCTCTTTTAACCCTCATCTTAACATTGTTCACTGATACTATCATCTAACCTCTCTGCTTTTCATTTAACTTTAACTTCATTTCTTATAACTAATAATTCTATTCCTCTAACTTTCAACTCTTTGCGTTTATGCCCTTCACTCTATAATACATTCACTTTATTTACTTCAAATACTTCTATTAATTCCTCAATTTCATTTAGATCACTTACCAAGTCTTAATTAGTGCCATTGAACACTTATTTACTTATTTGACAAGTAAATTACGGTTTAATCCTCACATTCTTACATTGATGTACATTCTACTTATTAGTCCCTATTAGGCTTTTACATTTCAATTAGAGCAATTAATCACTCATTTGGTTATTTTCATTCATTAAACCTATTATTTAACATCAGTGGCGTAGCTAGGAATTTAGTACAGTAGAGTAAAAAATTACAACAACTTAGAAGAAATTTATTTACATAAAAATATGAATAAGTGCATTTTTTTTTTCAAAATATTAAATCGGTACAAATTTGTTATTCAAATTTATTTTTTTAAAATGTGTTAAAATATTGAAAATTGTACATATTTGCTTTTACAAAGGCAAATATGAATACTCTTATTGATGGTGTATATGAAAATATGATTCATATTTATCTCAAATTATTGAAATGATTTATATTTCCCTGTTTGTACCATTTAAATAAGTCGAAAGATTTTAAAAAAAAAAAATTAAATTTTAGAGACAAATATGTACTATTTTTAATAATTTAAGGTAAATTTAGACTTTATCGTTAAAAAATAAGGAACTCATTTAAATATTTTAATGGGGCCAATTTAAAAAAAAAAGTTAAATTTATAGAGTTATTTTTAATTTTTTAATAATTAAATGGGGTTATTTAAAAAAAAATAAAAATACATGGATAATTTTGAAATTTTTATAATTAAGTGGGGTCAATTGGCTCCACTCATTATAAGGTGGCTACGGCACTGTTTAACATAATTACTTATTTTTACTTTTTATTTTCAATTTGCCCTCCATTAGTCACTCACTTACTATTATGGTATTAATTCATTTATTTTCTATACTTATACACTATTTTCACTTCACCTTTCCTTTTTATTCTATTAGGTACCATCAATATGGTAAACTTTCACTTTAGTCCCTAATCTTTCAATTAATTACAATTTTGTTATTTTTACAACATAATTACGATTTTGTCGCTAATTCATTTCTCTTTTCATTTTAAATCATTGTTTGGCTTATAAATTCCATATTAGTCCTTAAATTCACATTTTCACGTTAAATTACACTTTAGTCCCTGAACTTTACTTTCTTTGCATATGTGTCAATTTAATTTCATTTTTCTTTTACGTATCACTTATTAACTTACTTTTTACACTCAATTACTGTTTTGCCCCTAAACTTTTACTAATTTACTACTTTACCTTTTTTTAACGTTTACTTACCATTTTGTCATTTATTTTCTTCATTTTCACATTTATTCACTTCTTGGCTTATAATTCATCAATTAGTTTTTCAACTAATTATTTTTTTCAGTAATTTACGTTTTAGTCCTTAAACTTGTTATCTTCTTTCATATGAGTCCTTTTCACTCAATTATCTTTTTCACTTCAATTTTTACATTTTCTTGTCATTTTACTATTGTTACCCATTTTACTTATCTTTGGGGTAAATTACCTTTTTCACCCTAAACTTTTTATTTCTTTCAATTAAGTCATTCATTACTTAACCACTCATTTTCATTTTATTTTTTGCATTTCATAACACTTTAACATTATATTATGCCCCTAGTACAATCCCGACAGAAAATGTGTAGACTGGATATACGGGACGTGGACCCCATGGGTCCACCACACTGCACTAAGGAATGACCCTAAAGGACCACTCCAACACTATCACTAAACATTGAGCATAAAACATATCTATGCACTATGGGAGGCCATCACGAATTTGCTATAGTAAAACTAGTCGTCATGACTTGCACCGTAGTATGGGTGTCCCTATGATTAGCCAAACATATCCTGAACTAGATTTAAACCGCCAGACACTACTAATGGCAATACTTTTCAAAAGATTTTCAAATCCACTTTACATATTTAACACTTCCATTTTACATTTACATTTTATTTCCATTTCTTTTCACTAGTTACACAACATTTTCATCAATATTGCACATTTCATATTATATACTTATTTTACTTAATAAGTATGCTTTAGTCATTAAATGGCCATGAATTTACTTCAAGGCCACGTTCATTCTTTTCTTATCATTTCACTTCTATTGTTCATAAAATCAAAAGTCATATAAAAAATACATATAATTTTAATCATTTCAATATTTGTCAATATTTCCCACCATGGACCTAATGGAAAAACATTCTCAAGAATACTTAATCAATTCTTATAATTTCAATTAAATTCACATACTTTCAAATCATATACATAATCATTTTATGGTCTTTATATGATTACTTGTACTAATTATATCTTTGGTTCATTAAGTCGTTCATTTGGATTTCATGTATTTCTTTTCATTAAACTCTCTCTTTCACTTCTAATTCGTTCATCTATCCATTTTATCACTCAATTATCATGTATACCTTAACACCTACCATAATTCCCTTTACTAAACCATTTGGCCACCTTAGCATTTTTCTCTAAGATTTTATTTATCACTCATTCATTACTTATTTCACTAAATTAAGCCTCAATTCACATGTGTATACCTTTTTATCACACTTATTCACTAAGTATACCTTAAATATACCTAAGCATACCATTATGCCTCATTACCACCAAAACTTACAATTAATTTTCTTTTAATTTAATCATTCTAATTAGCTTATTTAACTTCCATAAACTCATTTATCACTTCAATTCCACGTATACATGCAATTTACACACAATCACTATTTAAACATAATACATAACCCTAATTTACATATGAAAATACTTAGATAGGGTAATCACAAACCTCATATCCATGCTCTAGCTTTCACAATCTCCTCAATTCTTGTCCTTAACCCTTGAAAAGCTTTTTCGCCCTTAATTTCTCCTCATTGGCCGAATACACATAACAAACAAACACTCATCAATTTTATTATTTTATCAATTTTAACCTCATAAACACTCTTAATACACTCTAATCTATCATCTAAAACCAAGAAATCAAATTAAAATAACTTATTCCTCTTACCTCGATTTGAAGATATAAGCTTAAATCCTTGCTTTTGATCCAACAAATGGACACTAGAGGCTGCTATACACTCATAGAGGGGCTGAATTACACTTAGGAAGCAAGAATTTAGCTAGAAATTGAGCAAAGTTTGAAGAAATTGAGAGAGAGGAGGAAAAGAGAGCTTCAGCCAATAAGAGGGAGAGGAAGGGCTCAGAAGATGAGTGTCACTCAACCACCAATCTGCCATTTAAGTGCTTTTATAGTAGGCAAAAATTGGTCCAATCTTGGTCCAACCAATGGTCCAATCTATAAAGCCCAATTTGCCATTTCAAGCCTATAATGCAATTTTCTATGGTTTTCTCATATCCCAATTCCAATTCATTCCAAATTTGATTCCATAATTCACATCATGTGAAAACTAGGCTGCAGACAAAGTTTTACCTCAATTAGATTCCATTTCTGGTCCAGTTCGATCAAACCGGTCAAATTAGCAAATTTTTGGTGTCCTAAAAAAATTTTCTTTTTACTACCAAAAATTCTTACATATTATTTAGAGTCCATCTAAATTTTCATCAATTTTAGAAATCATTTGCTATTTTTAAACCCTCGGTCAAACCTCTAGTCAACCTGAGTACTATTCAAACTGAAATCATATCTTTTTCGTAACTTTCTAAGGTTAATTCCTCATAAAAATGACTTCATAATTATTAATATAAATTCATTAGACTCCAAGAATATTTTTACGTCAATCAAACACTATTTCTCGGTCCGATAATTATTTATCAGTCTGATACTCAAATTTTTTAGTGTCACAAAAAATTAATCTTTCATTACCATATGATTCTAATCATTAATACGAGTATTTCTATATGTTCAGATCATTTTTTTGAGATCCGTAACTCAAGATATGGTCCGGTCAATTTCAGGTTAAAATTGGTCAAACCAGACTAGAAAAACCTTTAGACGTCCGTCTGAAGCCACAGGAGGCCTGGCCATCCCTCACAACTGATGTCCTGGCCTTTTGTTACCCCACAGATGCCCGTCTGTCACCACAGACAGCCGTCTGTTAGGGACAGATGCCCCAAATTTCCCTCTTCCACAATTTTGCACTTTTTGGACCATATTTGATCTCCGTTTGATCACAAATTTCATATTCGGGCTCTCGCTGACATGCTCTATCCAATGATTTAGTAAAATATTTTTTGACTTCGGGAGGTACTATTCACCCCATGTGAGGCATGCCGAACCCGAATCACTTACTGGAAGGCTCGCTTTTAGGGCTCGGGAGGGTTCGCGTCTTTTGATCTTTGGCAACATGAGATATTTTGAAATTCCTACCCAATAGATCATTAGAGAAGTTTATCTAATCACATAAAACCTTTAGGCACCTTTGAGGTATTTTGGAGTCGCCACCCAATTTATAGGAAATCGGAAAAATTCGTCTAAGCTCGAGGTCAAAACCAGAGAAAGATTCGGAACTTCACTCTTATTAATGCCTTGGTTAATTATAAATGAGTTTTTAATATTAAATTTTCATCTCTCTTCTCACGAGGTCATACATAAAATAAAGTGCAAATCAAGCACAAAAAAACGGTAAAATGATAAAGCAAATTACAAAAATAAATAAAAAGATAAAATTGGGACAAAATACAATCCCTAAAATAAAAAGGTATTAAAATTTGGGATAAAAATACAATTCTCCAAAATAAAAAATTAAATAAATAGGATAAACTAACTAAATAACATTCATAAATCGGGTCATTTATTTAAAATAGAAACATTGGTTCCTTCATATTCACTTGAAAAATTGAAAAGTTATTTTTAGGCATTATTAGGAAAATTGGGATGAGTGATCCCACTATGAGAAAAATTAACTCTTCTTTTGAAAACGATATTTTATTGGTTAAAAATTACGACATTGGTTTCATTTTATTAGAAAAATTCAAATTCATTAATAAGAATTTTTTTGTGATTTTTTAATTAACGTGCATAAAATAAACTAAATTTATTACAAATTACATGATAAATTAATTAAAAACAAAATAAAGAAAAAATAATAAAAATATTACATCAACCAAAATAATCCTCCTGGATTTCCTCATTTGCTCACAAGGGTGCTCACACATAAAAAAAAGTACTGAAATAAAAAACAAATACAAATAAAATTGATGTTAGTAATTAAGTAAAAAAATAATTAAACACATAAAATAATAAAAATAACTTAGAATAAAAAAATAAAATAAAATGAATTATGAATGACAAATAAATTAAATGACATAATGAAATAAATAAATTAACATATTAATAAATCAACACACATAAAAACATAAAAAATAATAATAATAATAATAATAATAATAATAATAATAATAATAATAATAATAATAATAATAATAATAATAATAATAAATGAACAATCAAGTAAAAAAATAAAATATGAAATAAAACATGTTAAAGAATGTCAAATCTATGACTAAAATCACATAAAAAGAAATAATAATAATAATAATAATAATAATAATAATAATAATAATAATAATAATAATAATAATAATAATAATAATAATAATAATAATGATAATAATAAATCTAAAAAATCTACATGGTGATTAATTGATTATAAATAAATGAAATAATAATAGAAAAATAAAATGAAAATCGAACCCATAATATTTACCCTTAGAATTGGATTTGATAAATGAAGGAAAATAATTGATTTTCTTGTCTTGATTCGCAAAAATAAGATTAGAAAAATAAAAAAATATAGAAGAAAATTTAGATTTCAAGAACAATGAATTATTTTTTTGTCTCAAGAAAAATTGTTAAAAAAATGAAAAAAATTCCCTAGAACAAAAAATTATTTTCTTTATCTCAAGAATTATTTTTATTAAGAAAAATTCCCTTGGAACTATAGAAGGATTCTCTTGAAGAAGAAGAAAAGAAAAAAAAAAAATTTTTCTTAAGAAAAATTCCCCCATTTCTCTCTTCAAAAAATCTTTTATATACCAAAAATCAGATTTTAGGAAGCAATTAAATCAATTTAATTCCCATTAAAACCGAAAAGAAAACTAAAGAATTTTAAAAGTCAAAACAAAAAACGTTTTAAAATTAAATTCCACAAAAAAAGGAAGAAAAAACTGCATTTTAGCCTAAAAAATGCCCGGGGGGCGCTGGGCAGGCGAAAGGGGCAAGCGATGCACATCGCGGGTGAGTGAAGGGTTGCCTGCGAGTAGGCTAAGGGCATCGCTCCCCAGCGCCAGTGCGTGGGCACCTGCCTGGAGCGCGAGGGAGGCTTGCCCCCGCACGCCAACGATCGAAAACGTCCGATTTTTTTAAAGCAATTTTGATAAGAACACTATAATTTTCAACCTCTTTTTTTATTTTTATATTTTTTAGATTTATTTTTAAAAAATAAATTTTGACAAGGAAACCATCACTTCCAACCTTTTCACAGGCATCTAATTTCATAATTAGATAACCCTGATTTGGGCTGTCTCGAGACCCAGTGTTTACAGTTGCCCCCAATTTTGGGGAGGCTAGTGTATGGGTGCTTAGGTGAGCCAAAATTCAGAGAGAGAAAGAGATGCATACCTGAGGCTGCCTCCTTCGCGCTGTGTCGATAAAATCATCGCGGGTTTGACTAACGCTAGTTTTTTGACGTGTAAAGCTATGCTCTTAGTGGCTAATTGACGTCGCCTTGTTAGCGTGTTACATTTTCGTTGGGCTGATGCCAGATAGATGCCCCCTGAAGAGCTGATTGCTCCCTGGAGGACAGTGTTGTGATTGGTATCGTGAATATTATCCTTCCGGATTGCACCGAGTCAATGACAAGACTACGAAGTGCGGCTATTCTTGAATTTCACTGAGTCGTTATCTCGACCATACAGTGATTGTCATCCTCTTGGATTGCATCGACTCATCTCAGACTTACATCCTCCTAGATTGCACCGAGTCATCTCAAACTTACAAAATGCAGACATCATCCTCTTGGATTGCATCGAGTCATCTCAGACTTACAAAATGTAGACGTTATCATCTTGAATTGCACTGAGTCATCTCAGAACACAAACATCATCCTCTTGGATTGCATCGAGTCATCTCAGACTTACAAAATGCAGACGTCATCCTCTTGGATTGGACCGAGTCATCTCAGACTTACAAAATGCAGACGTCATCCTCTTGCATTGCACCGAGTCATCTCAGACTTACAAATTGCAGACGTCATCCTCTTGGATTGTACCTAGTCATCTCAGACTTACAAAATATAGACATTATCCTCAGACTTACAAAATGGAGATGTCATCCTCTTGGATTGCACAGAGTCATTTCAGACTTACAAAATGGAGATGTCATCCTCTTGGATTGCACCGAGTCATCTCAGACTTACAAAATGCAGACGTCATCCTCTTGGATTGGACCGAGTCATCTCAGACTTACAAAATGCAAACGTTATCCTCTTAGATTGCACCGAGTCATCTCAGACTTATAAAATGCATACATCATCCTCCTAGATTGCACTGAGTCATCTCAAACTTACAAAATGCAGACGTCATCCTCTTGGATTGCACCGAGTCATCTCAGACTTACAAAATACAGATATCATCCTTTTGGATTGCACCGAGTTATCTCAGACTTACAAAATGCATACATCATCCTCCTGGATTGCACCGAGTCATCTCAGACTTACAAAATGTATACATTATCCTCCTGGATTGCATCGAGTCATCTCAGACTTACAAAGTGCAGATGTCATCCTGTTTGACTGAGTTGATGAAGAGCCATCTGGTGCCGCCTTCTCGTTGAAAAGACCTGTATGCATTTTAAGAGGGCTTTGGATGATTTGCCTTTTCAGAGGACTTTGAAGGATTTGAACCTGTGTAGACTTCATCTTGACCTAGTTGTCCAGTACGGGTGAGTGCTAAAGCTGAGCTGAAGCTGTCCTTGACTAGCTTTTGCGCTCGTGGCCTTTATTTGGACTTTTCTTGCAAAGCTGTATGCACAGGAATATATAAAAGAGATTATATGTGTATGTATACATGAGGCTATATACAAGAAACATGCACAAAGGACTATTGCAAATTATACGCATGTGATGTATGCGAGCGAAACATGTGCAAAGACCTACATGTGTCTTATGTATGCAGAAACTCTGTACACGGAATGTATGTCTTATATGCATGGAATATGAACACTAGATAAGTGCAAAAATTGAATATGCGAGATATGTGCAAGGGATCATGCGTGTGAATGCATGTGGGGCACCATGTATGCATAGATTTATGTGAAGATATATGCAAAAGATTGTACTTATGCAATGCACGTAGGATGTAAAGAGTTATGCAAATATGCAAAAGATCGTACACGTGTGATGCACGCGATATATTGTATGCAAATGTTTGCAAATGACGTATGCATGTGAAAATGGATAGGCCATATCCTAGGTGATTAAGGAATTCATTGATGGTACGACTCGACTGCCCATACTGTCTAATGTCCTCAAGGATCTATAAGTGGCTTAGGAATTCTGACTCATAATCTTTCAAAGGGAACCGTCCGGTGTGCATTTTTGCCCCCGATCAATGAGCATGCGCCTTTTGCTATGAGCTGTACAGCATTTTACCCCCAGGATTCTAACTCATGTCCCTGCATTATGCACTATTTGCTTGAAGGGAGATCATCCGAAGTAATGCCGCCTTATCTATCTAGGCATCGAAAGTTATTATTTTAAAGGTAGTGCGTCCCTTATGGATTTTCACACTAGCTTTTCTTTGCGGGAAATGCATCCCTTTGGGGATTTTCATATAATCTTATGCCTAATTTTTGCCTAGAATGGACCCAACTCAATCCAGCGGATTTTATTTATTTCATTTTTTCTTGTAGAGCAGACTGCCTATTTTTAGGTTTTCACCTTGCCTTATGGTTTTCATCTCTAATGACCTTTTTTCTTTTTTTTTAAAGGGTAGGATTTGTCACATGAAGTGTTGTTATCATTGCCTTGAGATTTGCTCCAACATATGTCACTATGCATGCCATAGGTTTCTCTTGACCATTCAATCGCATATTTATGCCTAGCTTATGCATGCGTCTCTATTTATGTGCACCATATAGCAACAACAATAATCATGACTAGACATATGATGCAAAAACACAGGTTTCATTTAATCTTAGGAAGTAACACCTTGGGTGTATTAGACTCATATTATTAATCAACCCTCTTGGGTTTTCTTGATTGAATATTTTCTTTTAGCCCCTAATTTCTGCCTAGGGCGCCTTTTTCAGGTTTTTGCCCTAGCGAGATGCCAAATTTTAACAAGATCGCCTATTTTTAGTTTTCGACCTGCGGGGCTCTCTTTTTTTTTTATTATTTCTTTTTGTTGCCTTTGCCATGAGACCCTCTTCATTCTGTCGGCATTGCTTGATTTCTTGAATCCTTCATCATTATTTTAGCCATGACACCTATTCTTTCTGATAAGGCTTCACCTTAATCCTTATGCAAACTAGCGCAGACAGTGAGCTCCCCTTGTGGACCTTGACTATAAAAGCCTGTACCTTTCTTTTTTGTTGATTTTGGCCACTCAATTTCCTAGGTAGCTCTCATTGGTTGAGATTGGGTTGCAGGTTGGCCTCAGATGGCTTAGGTCAGAATGGTGGGTTTTTTCTTTCTTTTCCTCCTTTGTTTTCTTTTTTTTTTTTTTTTTTCGTGAAGGCCCAAAGCTTCGTCCATCTTGAATTTGATAATTTAGCTTCTGAGGCCACCCCTTACTGATTAGAGCTTGGCTTTGTTTGGCTGCATTGTATGCATCTTAGATGTTGAGGAGGCAAGGAATGGCTTTTGAAATTTTATTCATCATCATGTTGGCAAAGTAAAGTAGCGTTGTCCTAGCAATGCCATTATCAACTTTTGGCATGTCATTCCAGGTCCAGGCAAAGGCCTTTTGCTTTTTTTTTTTATCTCTCAGAATTTTCCTCTCTTCAGACAGTATGTTGGATGCAGTCAAGATATTTTTCCTTGAGATTGAATTAAAAAATGTTTATTGAACCAATCTCTTGATCATGAGTATTACCATGCATGATGTGATGAGATATGACAATACATACATAAGAAAAGCCCATACTATTAATATAGTTAGAGAAACAAGTACATGACATAGTTCAAAAAAAATACATCAAAAGAAATCTCTAAGCCCATCTTTTTTATTTCTAGCTTTGGAGGTGTTGTATTCGACACTTCTCCACTCTGTGTGCATGACTTCAAAAACTTCCTTCCCCACTTAGGCACTCAATCTGTCTTACTCTTTCTCTTTCGCTCTTCTGGGTCAAAGATCTGCTTACCGTCAATGAAGTCTTGAACTCGATCCCTCAAAGTTCGACATTGATCTATCAAATGTCCGGTGTGCTGGTGGAAGGCACAATACTGATCCGCCTGGTGATCAGGTTGCCCCTAATTTCTAGCGGGCCTAGCCGACAACGGCTATAACATCCCCTCCTTCATTAGCCTTTCAAGGACCCAAGACAAGGATCTGTCCAACCTAGAATAGTGCCTTTGATTCACTTCCGTGGTTGGCGCTTCTACTTCCTTTTTTTTTTTCTGGGTCCGGCATCAATTCTTGAATACAGTCTCTCAGAGGACGACAATAGTCTGTTCTATGCCCTGTATACTGGTGATACGCATAATACCAATCCGTTCTATATCTAGGCTGCCCTTGGCTTGGGGCCCTGCTGGCAATAGTTGTAACTTCCCTTCCTTGATGAGATGGGTAAGGTGCTAAGACAGTGATTTACTTAAGACGGTATGGTGATGCTGACTTGTTCTTATGGCTGGGACTTCTGCAGCCCTAACATTACCACTTCTGTTGTTGCGGCTACCTGAGATTCCATTTTTTAGAGTATATGCCATCTTTGGGTCTTCGCCCTCTTCAGGCATAATGTTATATTCTAGAGCAGGCCTCCTATTTCCTCCTTGCTCAACTGATGAAACCAGTGGTAACTTGCCTCTAGGCCTAGTATTATGTGGAGCTGTTGTAGCCATTGCTATAAAAGCTCCCTCGACTGTGGCTAGTTCAACTTAGTTAATAGTAGGTACTACAAGTTGAGCTTGAAGAACAAGTTCCATGGCATCCATCATTTCCTTAATCATACCTAACAACCTTTGTTCAAGCTCCTAGAGCCTTCTATCCACCTCTTGTTCAATTAGGGCATAAGTCTCATCAGATTCTCTTAGTAAATTGGCCATCTCTAAAAATTATTCTGAATGCACTTGATTTTGAGTCTGGCTACTCAGTCAAAACCCTCTGACAAGGCCGCCATCGGAACCCACCCCTAAACCAACTAGGCAAATGGTCTAAGATGGTTGAAAAATTAAAGAGTTAGAACGATGTATGAATGTCATGCTATATATGATCGTGCTATGCAACGAATGGTCTACAATGGCTGAAAGATAGTAGAGGTTAGGATGTTGTATGCCATGCATGGGGAAAATTTATGCACAAGATGATATGTACATATGAAAATTATATGCATAGAAAAAGATGTACACACACACAAATGAAACTAATTTATTTATTTAAGTTTTTATGTGCATGAATGACACGTAATGCATGAATTCACAATGCAACATCCACAACCACATGCAAGCAGACAGATCCTTCCAACCTTATCATTCCTACGCATGAGGTAGTGCGGTTTCTTTCCTAGGTGAGTTTTATCCAAGGGTTAATGGGAAACCCAATGGACATGTAAAGGTGCACGACAAAAAAATGGCAGCATAACACCTCTTACCTAATGTACATACGTATAGGTTTTGGCCATCATGTATTTAAACCCTTCAATCAAATTAATATGGGCCCATCGGGGCATGAAAGCCTTTGATGAATGTTCATTAAATTTAGTTGATTTTGTTGAATATATAATGTGCCACATAGCAAGCACGGTATTATGGTACATTTCACCTAGTGGAAGTATCTTTTGCTATTATATGAGATTTGGTCAAAGGTGATGATACTTTAGGGCTACCTAAGCATGGTCCCTGCCAACGGGTCAAGCTCATCATGAGCATAACGACCAATCGGGTCTCAATTTGATATACCAAAAGGTACTAGGCTTGAGCTGGTGATTATCGTTAACACTTCCCTACATTGAGTGAACGTAGGGTCGCGCTTTGGAAATGCACTGTCACACCCCGTTTTCCCCCTAGTAGTTTGAGCCATGTGTATGTGTGCATGTCTGGGTGTGTTGGTATGTGTTGAGGGTATTTATGGGTAATATGCATGTTTTATGGGCTTTATTAGAGTGTGGGTGCATGTATGTTTGTAGTGTGTGCATTAGTGGGGTTAGTCTTGTGTGTGGTGTTATGCATGTTAGTTGGGTATGAGTGGTCAACTTCCACCAATCTTAGGGTGACATGTGGCGAGTGTTTTAGGAAGTAGGTATAAATAGAAGGAGAGAGAAGAGGGAGCAGCCATTTTGCTGCCTCTTTCCCATTCTTTTCCTCCTCTCTTTATCTCCTCTTCCTCTTTTCTCTTCAAGTGTGCCCTAGCTTTGATCCAAGTGGTTTTGGATGGAAATTGATAATCTCTTAAGCTTTATTGGTAAGATTTTGCTGGGTTTTCTCTTCTTCTTCATCTTTTCTCTTGATTTGTTAGATGTGTTCGTAATCTAGGGTTTTTGTGTTTGTATGGTTCTTGGGTTTTCGGGTTTAGAAGTGCCTCCTCGTGATCCCAAGGGGAAAGAGAAGGCGAGTGGGAGTGGAGCTTGCAACTAGGAGCATAGGAATTTACAGGTTTGGAAATTTATTTGAATTTGTTGCATTTTTGTGATTTGTATGTTTGAATGATTTTCTGGAAATTTGAGGTTGATGAGTTTCATGTTGGTGCAAATGTTATAGGTTTTGGTTTGATTTAAGTTGTGATGTATGAATGATGAATTATTGGAGCAAATTTTAAGTTTGATAAACTTTACGACAATTTTTTGGGTTTGTTACTTTTGGAATTTTGATTATGGTAATCCATGATTTGATTGTGTCAATTGTTGTAAAAGTTGTGTTTTATGTTATTTATGATAATTGGGAGGTTGATTTTGAGGTAAGATGAAGTTTGGGTTGATTTGGGTTTGTATTTTGGAAGTTTGGTTTTTCCTGCATTTTGGCTAAAAATTGAAAGTCCCAACGCTGTCGCTAGCGCGATAGAATCATGAAATCCAGTTTTCATGGTGAAACGCTCTGAAGGCAAGATGTTCTGACTCGTGAGGGGCTGCACGACTCGTGAAGCCTTGGGCATGCACGACTCGTGAAGCCAGTCATGAGTCGGTTGGGAGTAGAGCACCTTCACAAGTCGTGAAGGATGCTCATGACTCGTGAAGGCGAGAGCATGATCCATGCTTGTTGGGAGCCAAGTCACGAGTAGTGCATTGGAACACGACTCGTGACGTGGCTGAGAGCATCGGCACGAGTCATGCCGACCTACACGACTCGTGGCCCCCCTTTATTTTTCCTCACAATCGGCCTGTTGGCCAATATTGCGAGCGCGACTCTTGTCTCGATCGCGACAGTGAGCCTCCACCTGCCCTATTTTTCCGATTCGCGACAATGAGCCTCCACCTGCCCTATTTTTCCGATTTTGTCCTTTTCTTCTAAAATGAATTTCACATCTTTTCTAATTGGGTTTTTACTACTGTATGGGAATAAATATGCTTATATATGTATAATATTGTAATTTCTTCATGATAAATTATATGTTATGCTTTGAGCATGATTTGTATTATGCATGACCTGCAAGAGTCAGTCTAGTGGATAGTTAGGCATGCCTAATAGAGTTCAGTAGCTGCAACACCTTTGTTCTGTTTGGATCCTGATCAGGTCCCTGTTTGGGTCCTTGCGATCCTCAATGTGTACGAGTCTTGTTTAAGATCCCCAATATAAAAATGTTTTGAATTAGAAAAATATGATGTTGCTTTTCGATAATACCCACGGGTACCCCAATGTGTTACTCGTTATCCACTATTGTGAGTTAGCAGATGTTATGTTTTGGTTGTATTATAAGATTGTGAATTCTGAATAACTCTATTTATAAGCATATGAATCAGTTAATATATGAATGTGATTATGAGCCTTTGAATGATTATGAATGTGACTCAATTATGATTATGTCTTATGATTATCAGCACATGCCATTAAGTATGCATTTTACCTCGACAACCATTGTGAATGGCCGTCCATATTATTGTTGCTTGTTTTCCCCACTAAGCGTTATCGCTTAGCACGGGTGTTTCATCCGTGCAAGTGCAGATGGTGTCTAGCTTTGGGAGAGTCTCTGCAAGTCCAGCCAACACAGTGGCATTGATGTTAGGACTTAGATTTTTGTATTATAATTCTTTTTGTAATAGTGAACTCTCATTGTAATTATTCTTTTATTAAGTTTTCGACTTGTAATTTTGACAGATGTAATTATTTTGTAATAGCAGAACATTATTGTAATGAATATTATTAGTACATCTATGAATGATCAGTTTGGTTTTAAAGTTTTAAATTTCGTTGTATATATGTATGTTTATATTATATGGATGAATGTTATTGTATTGTTTTGCTTGGTGACACCCTTGCTCATATGAGTTCTCACTCCATTGCGGATGAGTTCTCCTATGTATGGATAGGGGGTGTTACACGCACCGGGGTAAAATAAGGGACCAAACTAGCATAAATTTAAGGCTCTAGCATGTATGCAATGCAAATTTCCAAAAAGAGATAAAATTTTAATTTATAAAAACCCAATTATATTATCAACTAAGACAGTTTTGGAGGTAAGTCTCAAAGTTCCCAGTGGAGTCACCACTGTGACATGCATCGAACCCAAATCACTTCCCGAAAGGCCCGCTTTTAGGGCCCGAGAGAGTTCACGTCTTTTGATCTTGGGCAATATGAGATATTTTGTAATCCTTACCCAATAGAACATTGGAAAAGTTCATCTAATCCCACGAAACCTTTTGGCACTTTTGAGGTATTTTAGAGTCGCCACCCAATTTACAAGAAATTGGGAAAGTTCGTCTAACCTCGGGGTCTAAACTAGAGAAAGATTCAGAACTTTACTCTTATTAATGCCTTGGTTAATTATAAATGGTTTTTTAATTTAAAAATTCCATCTCTCTTCTCATGCGGTCATGCATTAAAAATAAAGCGTAAATCAAGCACCAAAAGAAAGCAGTAAGGAAAGCGATAAAATAATAAAGCAAGCTACAAAAATAAAATTGGGACAAAATACAATCCCTCAAAATAAAAAGATATTAAAATCTGGGACAAAAATACAATCCCCCAAATAAAATCAAACAAAGCATAAATAAATAGGAAATCGAAGAGTTATTTTTATGCATTATTAGGAAAATCGGGATGAGTGATCGCATTTTGAGAAAATTAACTCTTCTTTTTAAAAGTGAGGTTTTATTGATTGAAATTAGAACATTGGTCCTATTTTACTAGAAATTAAATCTCAATTTATTAATATAATTTTTTTTTGTGATTTTTAGTTAACGTGTATAAAATAAACTAAATCTATTACATAATACATAATAAAAACAAATAAAGGCGAAATAAAAAAAATAAAAATGCTAAAAGCAACAAATCTACCCAAAATAGTGTCTTCAAATACCATTTTCATTTGGTATTGAAAATGCTCACACATAAAAAAGTATTAAAATAAAAACACAAATAAAAGTAATGTTAGTAACTAATACATAAAATAATAACAATGAATTAAAAAAATAAAATAAAATGTATTACGAGTGACAAATCAATTAAATGACATAATAAAATAAATAAACATATTAATAATTCAACATACTTAAAAACATAAATAATAATAATAATAATAATAATAATAATAATAATAAGAATAAACATAAACAAATAATAATAATAATAATAATAATAATAATAATAATAATAATAATAATAATAATAATAATAATAATAATAATAATAATAATAATAATAATAATAATAAGAAGAAGAAGAAGAAGAAGAAGAAGAAGAAGAAGAAAAAGAAAAAGAAGAAGAAGAAGAATTAAGTAAGCAAGAAGGAAAAGAAATAAAATAAATAAAACATGTTAAAGCATGTTAAATCTATGAACAAAATCACACAAAAAAAAAAAAAAAAAACAATAATAGATAAAATCTACATGGTTGCTAATTAATTATAAATAAAAAATATAATAATAATAATAAAAATACAAAATTAAACCCAAAATGCTTACCCTCAGAATTGAATTTGAAGAATGAAGGCAAATGATCAATTTGCTTGTCTTAACTTGCAAAAATAAGATTAGAAAAAATAGAAAATAGGAAAAAATTTATATCTTAAGAACAAAAAATTATTTTCTTTGTCTCAAGGAAAAATTTGTTAAAAAATAAGAAGAAAATCCCCAAGAACAAAGAATTGTTCTCTTTGTCTCAATAATTAACATAGAAAATTCACCTAGAACCTTAGAATAAATGCTCTTGAAGAAGAAGAAAAGAAGCAATTTTTGCCTTAGAAAAATTTCCCATTTTCTCTCTAAAAAATTAGAAATTTTCTCTCCAAAAATCACTAAAAATCCCCCATTTTCTCACTCAAAAAAACTATTTATATTTCTCTTTTTCAAAAAAATTAAATCCATTAATTTCCCATTAAAACCCAAAAAAAAATGATGAAAAATGCCTAAAAAAGTTAATTCGGCCAAAAACAGCCCCAAGGGGCACCAGACAGGCGAGCCAGCCCGCCCCTCGCGTGAGGGATGGGCAGCCCGCCCCTCAATGCAAGCTCCGCGCCTGCCAGGAGTGTACCCGGCCTGCCTGTGTGCGAGGGTCACCTGCCCCCCTGGTGGGCTAATGCCCGATAGATGCCCCCTGAAGAGCTGATTACTCCCTGGAGAACAGTGTTGTGACTCATATCGTGAATATTATCTTTTCGGATTGCACCGAGTCGCTGACAAGACTACAAAGCGCGATCATTCTTGAATTTCACTGAGCTGTTATCCCGACCATATAGTGATTGTTATCCTCTATGATTGCACCGAGTCGTCTTATACTTACAAAATGCAAACATCATCCTCTTGGATTGCACAGACGTCATCCTTTTGGATCGCACCGAGTCATCTCAAACTTACAAAATGCGAACATCATTCTCTTGGATCACACCGAGTCTCATTCTCTTGGATCATACCGAGTCATCTCAGACTTACAAAATACGGACATCATCTTCCTGGATCGCACCGAGTCATCTCAGACTTACAAAATGTGGATGTCATCCTCCCAGATCGCCTCGAGTCGTCTTAGACTTACAAAATGCGGACATCATACTCCTGGATTGCTTCGAGTCATCTCAGACTTGCAAAATACGGATGTCATTATCCTGGAACGGACCGAGTCATCTTAGACTTACAAAATGTGGACATCATCCTCTTAGACCGCACCGAGTCATCTCAAACTTACAAAATACGGACGTCATCCTCTTGGATCGCACCGAGTCATCTCATACTTACAAAATGCGGACGTCATCTAGGATTGCACCGAGTCATCTCAGACTTACAAAATGCGGACATCATCCTCTGAATTGACTTTAGCATCTTAACTACTTATCCCGATTCTTGCCTCAGCTACTTCCTTTTCGAAAAAATGAGGCCGGTCTTTCGGGCGACATTAACGCCAAATTTTCCTTGGATAACTTAAAATAAATGTACAGGGGTAAATTATGCACGTGAGAATGCATGAGCCATGCAAAATGTACGAGATAGATTCGTCCACGTAGTTCATAATTTAAGGGTGACATTCATTTGGCGAGGAGTGGCCGGGGCGGCCTTCATTCATGATGACTTAGATGGAGACCATACTCGGCTTGGATATTTTTTGCGTCAACCCCACCACTTTCACAACTAGAAGCCCCTTATTGCTCCTAGTAACACTTGTCATTATTTTAAAGGTAGTGTGCCCCTTGTGGGTTTTCACACTAACTTTTCTTGTTTGGAAAATACATTTTTTTGGATTTTCGCATAACTCTATGCCTAAATTTTGCCTGGATCGGACCCAACCCATTCCAGCGGCTTTTTTCTTCAAGCGCAGACTGCTTGTTTTCAGGTTTTCACCCTGCCCTTTGGCCTAACTTTTATTTAGAGAGCCAGTTATGGTTTTCATCTCTAACGGCTTTTTTTTTTATGTGGCTTCAAGAGAAGTGAAGGCTATTATCAGAACTTTCTCCTTAGGGTGACCAACACATATTAATTTAGACACCTTCCAATGAAAATGATTAGAGAATAGTCATTAGATAAATAAATGAGATATTTCTTTTTAAGACAGAACTAAAAAATTGATGAGAATGCAAACCGAATTCTTTTATTTATTGGAAAATTGTGTACATTTCCATATGATTTCATCATACATGATCCTCATTTGACAAGAATTCAAAAGCACAAGACTACAACCTAATCTCGGAATAGATCTTGTAAGCATCAAACTCCTATTATCAATCGGCCCTCTCGGGTTTTCCCGATTAAACATTTTCTCTTGGCCCTTTATTTTTGCTCAGGGTGCCTAATTTTCGATTTTCACCCTGACAGGGCACCCAATTTTAGTAAGGCCGCATTTTTTTAGTTTTTGACCTGCGGGGCATTCATTCTCTTCTTTTGATTTTTGGTCTTTAGCCATGGAATCTTTTAAGTTTGTCCACATTGACCGGGTCTTTAAATTCATTCCCATTGTTGTCTGCTAAAATCGCTGCTCCTATTGTTAGCAACTTTTTCAGCACAAACGGACCTTTCCAGGTTGGTTAAAATTTTCCCTGGATGTCTGGCACTCCCGGCCTCATCATCTTGAAGACTAAATCCCCTTCTTTCAACGGGTGTTTTCTTACCTTCTTGCCAAATGACCGAGCTAATCTCTTCTGATAAACCTGATTGTAATAATAAGTTCGCAACCTATCCTCATCCAATAGATTCAATTGCAGTAATCGCTGTTGTGCCCATTTTGCCTCCATAATCTTGGCTTCCACGACCACCCTTAAAGATTTCAGCTCGATTTCAACTGGAAAAACTGCTTCGGTTCCATATTTCAGAGAAAATGGCATCGCTCCCCTAGAGATTCTGACTATGGTTCTATAACTCCAAAGTGCAAAAGGTAGTTTTTCTGCCCAGTCTTTACAGCTCTGAACCATCTTGGCCAATATTCTTTTTACGTTCTTATTGGCTGCTTCAACCGCGCCATTAGCTTGAGGTCGGTAAGGAGAAGACTTGTGATGCTGGATTCTATATTTTTAAAACATTTGTCTAGTTTTTGCTAAGAATTGTACCCCATTATTAGAAACAATGTGATGTGGGAGGCCATATCTGTATGTTATATTCCGCTTAATGAACCTTGCCATGTGTAAGCACCGTGTCCCGAGGTAGTCCAGATCAGAGATTACCTGATGAAGAAATCGATGCCCGAGTCTGAATGAACGGTTGAGATTAAGGGATTTTGGCCCTCCGGATTCACGAGAAATATGCTTTCTTTATTCACGACAAAGAGAAAAAAGAGAATTGGGAGTTTTAGGGTAAAAAAGGAAGTTTACCTCCACCGGCGCCCAGCACATCTATCGCGGTGTGCCCGTCGCTCGACGGAGAGCCCCGACGCCCATCTGTGGCTTCAGACGTCCGTCGGTTGAATCCTGTTTCCAACAGGAAATAGGATTAAACCGACGCCCGTCGGTATGATTCCGACGGCCGTCGGTAATTCAAAGCCTATAAAAACCTATTTTTTACCCGTTTTTGGGGTTGGTTGGCTAGTTAGACGAATTTGCATTTCTTTTCTACCTAAAAACACATTTTCCAGCATTCTTCTTTTCATCTCAAGATTTCTCCATTCTATTTTTGGTTTTTGTGAATCAAAATATTCAAAGGAGCTAAAATTGATTAGTTTCTAAGAATTTTGATTCCAACACTTGTGCATTTTGTGAAAACCAAGAAAGAAAAATCCAAACCTTTCTTTTATTGATTTTTACCCATTTCTCATGAAGCGTGCGGGATCCGAATCATCAAGAATCAAACTTAAAAGGTAAAATCCGAGGGTAAATATTCTGGACACCCATCTCATTTAGTTTATTTTAATTATTTTGCACATTCTTGGACTTTTGTGTTGAAAAATTATTTTGTTTGAGAAAACTTGTTTTTTACTGTTTTTTTGAAGAACAGTAGCGACGGACGGGGCATAAGGCCACCGACGCTCGTCGCTCGTTTGAGCGACGGCGCGTATGTGACGCGTTACTGCCCGTCGGTCATCCCGGGATATGCCCGTCTCTCGGATGAACGACGGCATGCAATTCGTCGATCGCTTCGAGCGACGCCGGTCTGTCATTCGTTAGAGGCCGTCCCTGGGATCTGTTTGTAATTCTCAAAACCCTTTTTTTATTTTCTTTCTATTATTTATTTCTATTTATTTCTAAATCTTTTCTCTTCTGTCTTTTATCAATAGTTTTATTCTTATTATTTTAGTTCTGAATTTTAACCTTTATTTTCATTGATATTTATTAATGTTTTGTTTTTTATATTAACATTATTGATTATTTTGTGAGATTATTTTTATGTCTTTGGGATAATTTGGAGCTTAAGAGGAGTTTTGCCATGGGAGACTCCATTTGGTTTACCTCTTTATCCTTTATTTAATTATTTACTTATTTATTTGTTTATTTATTTATTTATTTATTTGTTTATTGATTGATTTATTTATTTGCTTATTTAATGACTTATTTATCCATTTTTTATTGATTATTTCGTGCTCACAATGAATCGTTTTACTCCGCATTAAATAAGAATGGATAAATATTTTATAGTAAATAGAATTGGGATTTTTTTTCAAACTCAAGGATCCAACGTCCTATTTTCCATCCAATAAAAAACATCACGATATAAACTAGTTTCTTTTATAATAAGTGCATGTGAGGACCAAAGTCCTCAAAATAAATGAATTCCCCGTTTTATGTAAGTACCGTACTTTTACAAATGGGAGTTGTATTCCGCTCCTAGTGTTATTATATTTATCTTTATAGTCTTTTTTTTACATTTTATTCATTTATTTATTCATTACATTTTTGACGTGAATAAGTGCGCTTTTAATTGAATTGCATCGTGTGGAGAGAGAGCGAATTAATAAATTCAAAATCTAATCGTAAAATTAATCAAGGTAGAAATAGATGACAAGTCCCGAACCCGGCTCTGGTCTTTGGGGTCAACGAGGCGAGAGGTATTTGATCACTCATTGGAACCTCCAAGACACCTCTTGTGTCCCATCAAAAGACTCAATTAACAATCCTAGGCTCCATAGGGTTAGAGGGTCATTCCTAATGTTCTATTGGGGTGTTCACCTCCAAGACCCCTTTGGTTTGCCCAAGATGGATAAAAGCGCCGTCTTAGGCTCACTGAGGCGAGATGAATTTTCCCAACATTTTGCTGGGTGGCGACTCCATGAAATCTCCTTGTTGCCCAAAATAGACGCACTTGTAAATACCTTACAAGTTGCCAACGGACCCTCACTTGCCCGATCGCCCTCAAGCGGGCGGTCAGAGGGGCGGTCTGCGGGGTCCGGCATGCGTTACAGTGGCGACTCCACTGGGGACTCTGGTTCGAGACTTTGATTTGAAAATACCTTGGTTTAAATTTATGATTAAATTTTAGTTTATAAATTCGCTTTCTTTCAAATTTGCATTTACATCACATTAGAGCCTTAGACTATGCTAGATTGGTCCTTTCCAAATCTCGGTGCATTCCCGAAGCACAACCCTATGTTCACTCAATATAGGGAAGTGTTAAGGATAATCACCAGTCCAAGCCTCGTACCATTTGGTATATAAAATGGAGACCCAATTGGTCGTTACGCTCGCGACGAGCTAGACCCGTTGGCAGGGACCATGCTTGGGTAGACCTAAAGTAACACCACCCTTGACTAAAACTCATATAATGGCCGTAGATACTTCCCCTAGGTGATATGAACCATAAT
Source organism: Excoecaria cochinchinensis (assembly GCA_947683425.1). Taxonomy (NCBI): domain Eukaryota; kingdom Viridiplantae; phylum Streptophyta; class Magnoliopsida; order Malpighiales; family Euphorbiaceae; genus Excoecaria; species Excoecaria cochinchinensis. The sequence goes on from CANTUQ010000005.1 coordinate 16,719,302, forward strand.
ACCGTGCCTGCTATATGGGTCCTTATGTATTGGGTGAGTCCAAATGTCTTGCTTGGTTACCTAACCAAAGGCTCTCATGCCTCGGTAGGACCACGTTGATATATTTGGATTACTTAAATACGTAATGACCATTTCCCATACGCTTGTGCATTAATTTAGGAGTGTTATGATGTCGATTTTTTCATCGCACACCATGCGTGTTCATCGGGTTCCCTGTTGACCCATGGGCTAATCCTGCCTAGGGAAGAGACTATGACCACATGTGTGGAAGTAATAAGGGTGGAAGGACTTATCTGCTTGTATGTGATTTGTGGGTGTTGCATATCACGATCATGCATTTCATTTGCACTCATGCATCATTCTAACTCCTTGTTTCTACAACCATCATAGATTTGCCCAGGTGGACGAGAGGACCCGCAGGGCGATTGATCCGAACTTCCGTGTCTGAATCACCAGAAAGGGAGAGCTTCTTAGTGAACTGTCCAGAAACCAGCTGTACAGCATCAAAGATGGCTAACTCGCCAAGGGGAAATGATGCCACTAGGGCTTTGGTTGCTGAAGAGGTTGGTAGGAGATTTGAGGAATTTGAAGGTCGGATGATGAATATGCTGGCCGCGATGACCCAGCGTGCTGCTCCGCAAGACCTACCTTATAACACCCCGCCATCCCCGTTGGAAGGATGCCGGAGTGCCACGCAGGCAAACACATATAACAAATCCATATTCACATATATAAATAAAACCACATGAGATTTAAAGAAATCATTAATCATATAATAGTAATTCCTTTTTACATATAACATATATCCATACTGTTTTACAAAACGAGGCTTGTAATCAAATACATATACAAAAATAATTACAGCGGAAGACTTCAAAAATTACTTCATCATAAGACTCCTAGTGGCCGACCCGCAGATATCCGACTCCAAATCCAGACTCGCCACCTGCACGGGAAAAGAGCCCGTGCTAAGCGATAACGCTTAGTGGGGAGAAACAAAACAAACTAACAAAGTGCATATACAGTATATATATATAACAATACAATAATCCAATGATTCAAAATCAAAAGCATCAAATCATCTATAAACATATCTCCAAATTCCTTACTTGACATGCATAAATATATACATACAATACCAGCAATCAAGTATTCAATTCATAATTCTCATCATTCTAAGTATACAGATTCAAGGTGCGATTTAAAGCTATGTAAGAATTCATGTGCACTATATACTTGTAATCATGTTAACAATTCATCTCATCTTATGCAACACAATTAAACTCATAACCTGACTAGCCTAAAATAATGCATATACAATATTTACAACAACACTACAATCTCATCCCAACCATAAACATATATTACAAGTAATTAACTATTAAAATATAAATTAAATCTACATATTTCTCACCGTTCCAAATACATATATATATACTCAAGGTATATAAACATAAAGTTATACTATATTTCATATACAACATATACCTTTAATCTTGTCAATAAACATCTCAACATATATATCACATATAAACATGTAGCCTGATTAGTCTGAAATACTCTCTAGAAGTGGATACGGTCATTTGGATACTGATTGAACACAGTATCCCAAGCATATAGAGACATGAGTCTCAAACATGTATTTTCCATATAGAGACCGAAGTCTCGCTTTATTTTCATATAGACCAAACATGGTCGAAACAAGAATCCAAACGGACCCGCATATATCATTTTATCATATAGCAGCTGCACACACACTCTGACCTAAGTAAGCGCTTACTTATCCACTACTATGACTATTCAGGCTTAAAACTCAACTCAACAATTCAAGCACTAATATCAATATGAATATTGAAGATAATACTAATTTATGGTCCATGTATACAGGTATACAGATCACATTTAAAACAAGCAACTATAAATATTAAAACAACTAAATGCAAATACATATTTCACGTATACATGTGTCTAGATCAAATTCAGAAACTTTTAAACATATAAATATTAACTACAGGAGGTAATAAGAACAAATAGCTCATATTGAAAAAGTCCCTGTTAAATAAACTATAAACATGTAAATCATGTATATTAATTATTAATCATGTATACAAAACCCAATATTAAGCAATTATTAAAACACAATACAGATTTTAATTCAATATTTATCATGTAATGCAAAGATTCTTGAGATCAGAAGTTAAAACTTCAATTTTGGAAAACAGGGCAGCAGGGGAAGGCTGGTCACGCCGTGACCATTTATCACGTCGCGTGACACAGGCTTCACGCGAGCGCCAGGCAAAACGCAAGGCAGTCACGGCGTGACCACCAGTCACGTCACGTGACGCCTGAGAGAGGAGAGGGAGAAGTAGTCACGGAATGATATCTCGTGACACGCAGGGACAGGCGAGAGGTCGCGAGGCGTGACGCTACTTCACGTCGCGACTTCCCAAGGGGAGGAAAGGTCACGACGTGATGCTTCATCACGCCACGTGACTTCCCACAGAGGGAGGTCACGGCGTGATGTACCATCACGTCACGTGATCTTTCACTCACAAATTCAGCTTCTCCTTCTCAAACTGCATCATCTTCTCAAAACCAATTTCCAGGAAAACGTGGAAAAACCCAGAAAATCCAGAAAACAGAGTACTTCCTAATTTCAAAACCCCAGCTTACCCAAAACCATTTTTCATGTATTGATTAATCAAACACATAACTTCAAGTATATAAAGCACATTCACAGCAATCTTAGCACAAATCATATACATTTATCAGTTGAACAGAGCTAATACCTGAACGTAAACATATCCAGATTTCTGATTCGAACTTATGCATATTTATCCCATTTACCAACTCATGTTATTCTTTTTCTACCTAATCATGTAAACACAGTACAATTCTCATGCATTTAGATATACAAACACACATAAATATATTATCATCAGAACTGCAAACAGGATCCAGTACGAGAAAGAAGGCAGACACTCCCAAACCTGTATCGAAGCTCAAAAACGTCCACTGAACTTTCAATCCTCAATCTTCCCTTTTTCCTTTCTCTTTTCTATTATCCTCAAAGGCTTGCAACCAAGTAACCCACAATAAGAATCCAATAACAGAATCTCTATAAACCTTAAGAATAAGAAGAACCACACTAGATCTGACAGCCACTTACCTTTTGAAGTTACTAACACATCCAGACTCAAGCTTCACAACAGGTAGAACACACATGCAAATGGAAAGAGCAGCAAGTGGAGAAAGAACAGAATGTTGTTTTACGTGAGAGAAAACCAGAAAAGAGAGAGAACTTTTTCAGTCTTTTTGTTTTTCCAGCCAACTAAACCTTTCTCACTCTTTTCTTTTTTTCCTCACCACGTACACACACACTCTCATTCCACTTGGCACACATGCACAAAGACACAAATCACTTATTCCTCTTTTACCAAATAATCCTTGATAAATTACCTTTTCCTCACTAAACTTACAATCTTTAATTACTTAATTTAAATTCTTGCAATTTAATCCTCCTTTCCACTTGCATATTACCCAATTAACCTTAATTGTCTAATTAAAAATTACTAAATCCAATTAGGCCACTTATGGGGTGTGACATACCTCCTCCTCCCATGAGATAAAATGAACGGGGGGAGGACAGAGAAGAAAGGCAAGAAGAGATCCGACCACCGCCAGTGGATTTGAGGTCAGTAGCGTCGGGAGCCCCGAGAAGGAGACCAACTCAGAGGGGGAGGATGACTGCGTGGATGAGGATTATGAAGATAATATTGTGTCAAAAAAGGGGAAGGTGCCCCAATCAGAGGAGATCATGTGGAAGAAAATGGAGGAAAAATTTGAGGCAATGGCCCGGATGCTGAGTAGAGGTCAGGGGATGAATCCTGAAGATAAAGAGCTAGAGGGAGAGGATCCTATTTCCTACAATTTCAAAATGCCAGATGTCCCCAAATTCGATGGTACCTCCGACCCAACTGCCCATGTGAAGCAATACTCGTTGATCATGAAGGGGACCACCTTGACGAAGAGATAAAAGGTGGAGTATTTTTTCTTAAGTCTGACTGGTCCGGCTATAGATTGGTACCATGGTCTTGACCGTAGAACCAAAGAAGACTAGGATTTGCTGACGGAAGAGTTCTTGAGGCAGTATGATTGCAACACGAGGATGGACGTGACCCTCAAAGATCTAGAATTGCTGTAGCCAAAGGATGGTGAATCCTTCCATGAGTACTTGACTCATTGGAGGAACAGAGTGATGGAAATGAGAAGGAAGCCGGAGACTTAGGACCAGATTAGATTATTCATCAAGAACGCAAGCCCATACTTGAGAGAAGGGTTGAAGATGAAGGGATCAAAAGACTGGGAGTCCTTGAAGGATATAGCCATTGAGGCGGAAGGAGAGTACCTGGCCCGAAGAGCGAACAGTGATAGCTATGCCAAGAGGGGGAATGGTAGCCAGGGGGCAAGTAGGCCAGTGGGTCCCAGCGGTAGCACCAGAAGAACGGTTGAGGTGTCTGCTGCTGACGCAACCACGAGACGTTTTTCAAACTTGGGGAGATCCTTGTCATGGGTTCTGAGAAGGCTGATGAAGGAAGGAAAATTACAGCCATTGCCTCCTAGACCTCCTAGGACACAAGGAATGCCGGGTCACAAGGAGAATGAGTACTGTGCTTACCATCAGCACACGGGTCATATGACAGACGACTGTAAGGCTTTGAGGTATGCAATCCAAGACCTGATTGATACAAAGCAGGTTACAGCCTAAGAAGAGGGAAGGCCAGAAGAAAGTCGGATATAACAAGGTGCCCCCACCCGTGTTCATGATCAGATCCAGTTTACCGAAGGAGTTTGTCTTGAATGAATTATACGACATCAATGTAAACACTGCTGTCACGAGCCTCTATGAGGTAAGTGACAAAGGGATGCCCGCTGCAGTGATCGATTGCTGGTCCACTAATGAGAGTGGAAGTGATGATGATGAAACTGCTGAGTTTCCTGACCAGTGGGGTTCAGAGGAGGAGGAAGCGGAAGAGCGCAAAGGAAAAATGAAGGTAGGACTGGTGACCCGCAGTGGGAGAGTAGTGCCGGAAGTGGCAGCGCCTCAAGAGCCAGTAGAAGGTCAGAAAGAGAAGGGAAAGGAGCCAGAAGGAGATCAGATAGTCAAACAGTTGCAGAAGACACCGGCCCTGATTTCCATTTGGGATCTACTGAGACAGTCCCCCTCTCATAGGCAAAGACTGGTAGAGGCTCTATACGTGACGACTGTGGCTACAACGATTTTCCCACTGAGCTGCTGGAAGTGGTGAAAGTAGGGGCTGGAGAGAGTGTGGTGTTCATGAATGCTGATTTACCCGCGGAAGGCCGTAACCACAATCGCCCCCTGTACATTAGGGCTCAAATCAATCAGAAACACACTTCTTGTGTGATGGTGGATGATGGGTCGTCGATTAATGTATGCCCTCAAGTAGCCATGGCAACCATTGGAGTGACGGGGGACATGTTAGCCAAGTCAGATTTGATGATTACAGCCTATGATAATTCTCGTCGGCATGCTTCAGGGACTTTCAAGGCAATTGTCAAGACAGGGCCAGTAGAGACTGAGGTAGAATTCGTAGTCTTGCCCATTCCCGCCAATTTTTTAGCATTGTTGGGCAGACCGTGGTTCCACAAGTTGGGAGGTGTTCCCTCTACTCTCCACCAAATGGTCAAGATACCACATGAAGGACAAGTGGTGACCATCAAGGCTGCAAGAGAGAATCAAGTGTTAATACTCGAGATAGTGAGGCAGCCTTTCAGTGGATTCCACGTGGCCATGATCAAGGAGGAAGGGACAATAGAAGGAAGCCCACAAGTGCTAGCTATGATGAAGAAGATGGCTTTCCTTCCGGGTGCTGGATTGGGTAAGAACTCCCAAGGGATGCTTGAGGCCATCGCCACCAAAGGTCAGAAGGATAGAAAGGGCCTGGGCTATAAAGGAGGAGTGCAGAGAGGAGTGAAGCCAGCAGAGGGGATTCCCCACCTTCGGGAAAGTTTCGTGCCCGCAACAGCACTTTGCGCTTACACCGGGGAGGCCGAGACTCAGTTAGTCGATGGGAGGATTGTGCCAGGTTTTGAGGTATTCAGTGATGTTTATGACTGGGACATCGGGATGATCAAGCCAGCTGATCACTTTTGGGATGAAGAGGTCTTGACCAACAGAGCTATCTGGGATAGGGAAGAGCCTGAGGAAGTGGTGACTGAAGCTATATTGGCCGCTCATGTCAAAGGGAAGGCGAAGATGGAAGAAGCTGCTCAAGAAGTGGATGAAGAGCCTCTGGTCAACCCAAATGATGCAGGACCGTTGGCATTGGCAGATCCAGCGGGAGATGAGGAAGAGACCGGTTTAGACTGTATTTTCATTCCTGAACTTTTTAATGATGTAAATGACAATTATAATTTTATTAATGAAATGAATGATTTTGCTTACTTGTGCGATGTTTATGATAATTTCAACATGCATGATCATGATCACATTCCATCCATATTTGATATTGATTCTACTGATACTACCCCATTTAATCTTGGAACCTCGAAAAATCCGAAAGAAATCTTGATAGCATCAAACATAACTCCTGAGGAAAGAGAAAAATTTGAGAGAATAATTAAAAAGTACGAAAAAGTCCTTGCCTAGACCTATGAGGACATGCCGGGAATCGATCGGAACATCGCGGAACACGCCATTCCAACTTATCTAGACCACAAGCCTGTGAAACAGAAGTTGAGAAGACTTAGGCCGGAATGGGCAGATAAGGTGAAAGAAGAGATTCGGCAACAAATTGAAGCTAAGTTTCTAGTAGAAGTACAGTACCCCACGTGGTTAGCCAATGTAGTCCCTGTGGCCAAAAAGAACGGAAAAGTGAGGGTATGCGTGGACTATCGGGATCTGAACAAGGCCTATCCGAAGGATGATTTCCCACTGCCCCATATTGATGTATTGATAGACAGTGCCGCCAATTGCACGATGTATAGCTTTGGGGATAGTTATGCGGGCTATAACCAGATCCTTAATAAGATAATCGATCGGATCAAAATGGCTTTTATCACAGAGTGGGGGACATATGCTTATAAAGTGATGCCTTTTGGTTTGAAGAACGCAGGGGCTACCTACCAGAGGATGGCCATAAAGATCTTGAGTGACTTGATCCATAAAGAGGTGGAAGTATATGTAGATGACATGATGGTCAAGTCAGTCACCAGAGAGGGCCACTTTGAAGCATTAGAGAAGTTTTTCGCCAGAATAGATAAGTATAACCTGCGGCTAAATCCCAAAAAGTGTATCTTCAGAGTGACTTCAAGAAAGCTGCTAGGACATGTGGTCAGCCAAAGAGGGATCGAAATCGACCTGGATAAGGTGAGAGCTATAAGGGAATGCCGGTGTCACAAAAGGAAAAGGATGTGAGAAGTTTCCTGGGCAAGTTACAATATGTTAGCCAGTTCATTGCAAAGCTCACCTCGATATGCGAGCCAATTTTCAAGCTGCTTAGAAAGAATCAGCCTGTGGTATGGAACGAGGACTGCCAAAAGGCTTTCGACAGTATCAGAGAGTATTTGCTGAACCCACCAGTATTGAGGCCGCCACAACCAGTCAAGCCGCTCATTTTGTATTTGGCAGTGGAAGATGGCTCTATAGGTGCCATGATGGCTCAAGAAGATGAATTCGGAGTGGAATTTACAGTCTATTATCTCAGTAAGAAATTCCTCGCTTACGAGGTAAAATATGCAGAAGTAGAAAAGATCTACCTCGACGTGATTTGGGTATCCAAGAAGCTGAGACACTATTTCCATTCATACAAAGTATAGGCAGTGGCAAAGCAGAACCCTCTGAGGTATTTGCAAGAAGCACCGTCTTTGCTTGGGAAAATGGGAAGGTGGTTGCTGTTGCTACAGGAGTTCGATATCGAGTATATCACTCAAAAGACTATCAAAGGGAAGGCAGTAGCCGAGTTTCTAGCCGATCATCCCATCTAGGGCGATTCACTTGAGTTCAATTTTTCGGATGAAAACATAGCGACAATCTCTGTTCAAGGTTGGCAACTGCACTTTGACGGGGCTGTTAACAATAAGGGGGTAGGAGTAGGAATCATCCTGACAACCTCGGATGACGAAAAACTCCCTTTGGCCAAAAAGTTAAGATACAGGGCCACTAACAATGAAGCTGAGTATGAGGCGTGCACTTTTGGACTAGAAGCTTTAATTGCCCTGGGGGCAAAGGATGTGGAGGTGTATGGAGACTCATCCTTAGTAATCAACCAGATTCGGGGAGAGTGGGCTATCAAGGAAGAGCGTATAGTGCCGTACGTCGAATATATGAGGGAGCTATGTAGTCGGTTTGAGACTTGTACGTTCCATTTCGTGCCAAGGGATGAAAACCGGTTGGCTGATGCACTGGAAACCTTAGTGTCAATGTGGAACAATCCGGAAGGAGTAGCCATGAAACGAGTTCTAATCTCTAGTTTTGAGAGGCCTAGCTTTGAGGTCAAACCGATAATGGAAATAGAGGTAGCAGACGGAAAGCCATGGTATTTTGATGTCATGAATTATTTGAAAAGCGCGAAATTTCTGGAAGAAGCTACTGAAAAAGACCAAAGAATGATCCGCAAGCTGTCCACTCAATTCATATGCATAAATGGAGCATTGTACAAGAGGCAGGCCGATGGTATTCAGCTCAGATGCCTGGATGAAAGGGAGGCCCGAAAGGTGATGGAAGAAACTCATGCAGGTGTATGTGGAGCTTATATGAATGGTTTGACGCTGGCCAAAAAAATCATGAGACAAGGATTCTATTGGCTCACTATGGATAATGATTGTTCAAAGTACGTGAAGCAGTGCCAGCAGTATTCGGATTTGAGGCACCTACCTGTGTCAGAACTATATAGCTTAACGTCACCTTGGCCGTTTGCAGCCTGGGGAATAGATATTATTGGGGAGATCCATCCTATAGCATCTAATGGGCACAGATATATTATAGTCGCCATCAACTACTTCACCAAATGGGTAGAGGCAGAGTCCTTTAAGAAGATTGATGCACGAGATATGGCAAAGTTCATTGAGAAGAATTTGATTTGCAGATATGGCCTCTCGCATCATGTAGTGTCTGATAACGGGGTCCAATTTATGGGAGAAATGAGGAAGCTGCTTGAGAAGTATGGGATTGAGCACCATAAGTCTTCTCCATACCGACCGCAGGCTAACGGGGCAGTAGAGGCCGCTAATAAGAACGTCAAGAAGATTCTAGCGAAAATGGTCCAGACCTACAAAGATTGGGCAGAAAAGCTACCCTTCGTGCTGTGGGGTTACAGGACAACGGTTAGAACATCTACGGGTGCTATGCCGTTTTCTCTGGTGTACGGGACGGAAGCAGTGCTGCTAGTGGAGGTAGTGCTTAAGTCACTTAGGGTGGTCATGGAAGCCCAGATTCCTGAAGCTGAATGGGCATAGCAAAGGTTGCAACATCTGAACCTGCTGGATGAGAGCAGATTGAAAGCCTACTACCACAACCAAGTCTACCAGAAGAGACTCGCCCGGTCCTTTGGGAAGAAGGTTAAGAAGCATCCATTGAAAGAGAGTGACTTGGTGTTCAAACAGATGAGACTTGGGGCACCGGATATTCGAGGGAAGTTCAGACCAACCTGGGAAAGGCCGTTCATCCTCAAGAAGCTGCTGTCTAAAGGAGATGCAATTCTATCGGATAGCGATGGCAACAAATTTAAGGAACCGATCAATATAGACAGACTCAAAAGGTTCCACGGCTAAAGACTAAAAATAAAATAAAAGAAGAGAATAAAATGCCATGTGGGTCGAAAAACGAAAAAAGGCGGCTTTGCTAAAATTGGGCGCCTCGACAGGGTGAAAATCGAAAAAAGGCATCCTGTGCAAAAATTAGAGACATGAGAGAAAATGTCCGATCGAGAAAACCCGAGAGGGCCGATTGGTAACAGGAGTTGATGCTATCAAGATTCGGTTTCATGAATTAATAGGGCGTACACAGTCGAGTTAGCGTCAAAAATTGATCATATATGCTAAAATTCTGTGGAAATGTACACAATTTTGTGAAATAAAATAAGAATTATTCTTTTCATTTCCGTCATTTTCTAGTTCTATTTTGAAAAGAAACATAAATGCCCAAAGGGGTGTACATGTGTAAGATAAACTAGGTCCTACCGCTACTCTCGCCGGCCAAATGTTTAAGTCCTCGCATCCTGTTATCAGACGCCGGGTTGAGGACCCATGTCTTATATTCGCTGGTGGAGGCCACAGAATGAGCTCCGAATTGAGGTATGACGGTCTTAACTGGAAGTTGGCTCCACAGCTCATGATAGCGAGATGTAAAAGCAGCAGAAAAAGCTCCTCCCCGAAAGGATAAAGGGACCCTTACCACATCTTGGGTCATCCCGAGCTGACGAGCACATCGAGCTGTAATGCAGAAGGTAGCCTGACGAAGCCCGCATAGGGGAACACACCTTGATGATCCATCAACGACTGCATGGGACAGAGGGAGCCAGGCAGACATGAAACTGATGTCATCGTCTGATAGCTCGCCAAATCTAGCGGTGCCTTCATCAAGAGTTGCGAAGAAATACAACCGTCGATGGGGGAGGAAGTATCTCGGCGAATATTCTGTGATGACTCGAGGAGGTGGCTCTGACAGCATCCTCAGCTTCTCTTACAGCCATATCTAAAAAAAAAAAAGCCGCTGGATTAAGTTGGGTTTACTTCAGGCAAAAATTAGGCATAGGGTTGTGTGAAAATCCGAAAGGACGCACTTCCCGCTAAGAAAAGCTAGTGCGAAAATCTTCAAGGGACGCACTACCTTTTAAAATAATGACGTACCTGGAGTAATAAGGGGCTTCCGGTGAATGAGGTGGTGGATCCAGAGCGGACAGCATCCAGGCCCAGAATGGTTTCGGCTAGAATAAGGGGAAAGGGGGATAATCCGTGGTGAAAGTCATCTAGAACACCAAACAGGCGAAGATCGCCAACCAAGTCCCCTAGAGCTACGGTCAAGAGGCTCATCATACATAATAAGAACACAATGCTTACCCGGTATGTAGGGACATCACAAAGTCTATCTAGAGCCTCGATCAGTGGCTCCAGCGGAAAAGTAGGACCCTGTGAGACCAGCCGAGCGACCTCGGAAGGAGCTATGCCCAGAGATTGGGCGATATCCCGAATCTAAATCAGATCGCAGCAGGGGACGCAGGGCAGAGCATGGGGAGGATACCATGCTCCAGTGATAGCAGCAAACTCCTCAGGTAGGGGGCACAACTCCTGATAAGTAAACTTGAAAACATGGAAGCAGGGATTCCAAAAATGGGTTGCAGCCAGGAGTAAGTTGTGGTCTATTTTGGCTCTCTGTAAATGTTTTAGCCCGGACAGAGTAGTGAGGACGTTATTTTCCCAGGTGCGAGCATCATCTAAGATGCAGTACATCTTTTGGAAAAGAGGAGAAGTCATCCTTTAAAAGTCAAAGACTGAAGATAGAAAAGGGTCAAAACAAGAGAAAAGGCACGAATCCTAAGAAAACTGGTCAAATTTATAGAAATGCTCCACAGACGGCCTGCCCGTGCCTCAGTAGCGGTGGCCTGTCCGTCGGAAGTCATCCACCTGGCAGATGCATGCATCATCATTGCATTTATCACGCACATTAATTACGCATTTAATGGGGGAATATTGAACGACAGACGGGCAGCCCGTCTGTCGCTCCTGGAGTCGCCCAGCCCATCGGTCACGAAAACTATAAAAAAGAGCAGAGACCGACGGACAGGCAGTTTTTGGCATTTGTCTTTTTGCTTTCCTTCTTCAAATCGTCCCTCATTACGGTTTTCTCACTTTTTCTTCATCTTTTCACATTTCTATCTTGCATTTTCACGTTCCTTAAGCTACCGGGCACCCAGTGAAGTATATTTTCTGCGTTTTCGTCATTTTTCTACCAATTATAGGTTAGTAACTTTTTTTTTCATTTTCTTCTAATTATCTTCTTCTTCTTGTCTTAATTTCAAGTAAATAAGTTTAATTTTTCCATTTTTTTATTACTGAGGATTGTTGTTAGTATAGATATTGTGCCTTAATAATTAGCCTTAGGTGCTGTTTAAATAATTAATTTTGGTGTATATTTTTCCTCAGTTACATTGTTAAACAACTCTACATGAAATTTTTTGTTGCCTTGAATTCTAATAAAACATGCTTGCGTAGAAATGAGAAATTCTTATGCATGTATTAGTTGTGAAACCAATAAATGTTGTGCTGCAGTTGGGGCCTGAGGCCTGTGGTTTTCTTATTTTTCATGCAGGAGGTTGGGCACATCATTGCCAGGGTGCTGCCCAAATTTTTTATTTTTATTTATTATTATGATTGATTATTGGGGCCTGAGGCCTGTCGTTATTTTGCCTTTCCTAGTGCAGGGGGTGGGGCACACCCTTGCCTGCCCAAATTTTTATTTTTATTTTTTATTTATTATTATGATTGATTATTAGGGCCTGAGGCCTGTCGTTATTTTGCCTTTCCTAATGCAGGGGGTTGGGCACATCTCTGCCGGGATGCTGCCCAATTTTTATTATTATGTTATTATTATTTATTTTTATTTTTATTTCTATTTTTATTTTTGTCTTATTTCTTTTTCGGGTTAGACCCTCCTTGTCTGGAGGATGCCCGATTTGCCTTATACAAGAAATCAGGTCTATTTATGGCCGTTATGTTAAATTAATTGCATAACTTCTTTCTTGCAGGATGCCTCCACGACGACGTGTCCCAAAGGGCGTGTCCCAAAGGGCTAGCCTGAGCCAAGGCTCCGGGTTGGATGGACCTCGAGGCTGCACAAAGATACAGAGCACTGGTTCAAGTAGAGTTCCGAGCCAGTCGCTTCATTTCTAGGCCATTCCTAGAGGCCTTGGGGATGGCCGAGGAGATTGACATATTTCTGGAGGGCGCAGGCTGGACGGAGTTCTTGACACCGGCCTTCCAGACACATCCAGAGGCGGTGCGGCAGGTCCTGTCCACTTTGCGCTACGGAGGGTACCAGAGATCCGATACCGAGCCTGGAGTGATACAGTTTTGGTTCGATGGTCAGCAGTTCAGCATCACGCATCGGCATTTTGCAGAGGCTATGGGACTCCCACGGGGCGACAGAGTGATGGTGCCCCAGCGACCAGTGAGACGCGCCCATTGGGCGGCCATAGCCCTACCCAGAGTGCTGTATGACCATGATACAGTAAAGAGTACCGTGTTGGTTTCACAAGCGCTCCGATATTTGCACAGAGTGCTCTCCAGCTCTTACTTCGGATGGGCTGGTAACCCAGGGTCGCTTAATGCGGCAAAGATCTGGAGCCTCTAGGCCTTGGTGGCAGGCCGGCGTCTCAATATTAGCCATGAGATATTGGCTAACATGGTTAGGGTTTCCAGGGGGATAGCCCCAGTGGTGATTATCGGCAGAGTTATTACCAGATTACTCCTGGGATTGGGAGTCGCCCCGGACAGACTTGGGGGTACCTTGGATGAGGGGATATACATAAATGCTCCAGCCGCTGTACAGATGGGGATGGTGTTGCAGCTAGCAGGGCAGCCTGAGGCATTCAGACTCCTTACCATACACGAGACCCGGCGAGCCTTTGCACTTCCCCCGCTAGCACCAGCGCAGGAGTAGCCAGAGTAGGCACCAGCACAGGAGCAGGCACCGCCACAGCCGCAGGAGCAGTAGCCCCTACATCCAGAGTATCTAGGGGATCAGCCTCCCCAGCACCAGGGCTATCAGGAGGAGCAGCCACAGCTACAGCCAGAGCAGGAGCAGCCCAGGACGCCATCGGACTTTGAGGTGGAGTTCACTATGGATGACCTGTTTGGCACTCCTACAGCACCGAGGGTGTCGACCCCCACTCCTCCTCCACCTACGAGGGTACAGTGAGCCATACTTAGGCCATCAGAGAGGTTCCACCCCTACTCCAGAGGCGACCCGGGGGCATCTACCTCCACAGCTCCGCCACCAGAGCAGACTCCAGAGCCAGTTTAGCCTCAGCCATCACAGCCAGACATCTCCCCGCTCATGGTCTCCATGTTTGCAGCATTTGAGCGCAGGCAGGACGAGAGGGACAGGATCCTCCATGAACAGTTTAGAGAGAGGGACAGACTCACTCAGGAGAGGCTGAACCAGCAGTAGGCCATCATTCAGGAGCAGGCGAGCATCATTGAACGCATGTGCCAGGAGCAGGCCGGGCTTGTTGAGCATATGGTCCGAGAGCAGGCCAGGATCGTGGAGCGTATGAGTCAGGAGCAGGCTAGGCTCATAGAGCACATCGCGCAGGAGCAGGAGGGCCCCAGAGAGCAGCTCAGGCAGGAGTTGAGGACGTCCCAGGACCAGGCGGCTCAGAGGATCGACGTGACTCTTCAGATGATAGATAAGTCACTTGATTCTCTCAGGTCCAAAGTCTAGGGATTGGAGGGGACCATTCCTCCCCTAGCTCAGTCCATGCGGGAGTTCAGGGGGCAGACAGAGCAGAGACTAGAGAGTATGAGGACCGAATCGGTTGAGCAGACTCGCCAGTTGAGTAGGGCCTTCAAGGAGCTAGGGAGGATGATCACAGACACCTTGGGCTTCATGACAGTATATGCACAGCCCTTCCTGGACAAGTATGCTTAGGTACAGTTTCAACCGCAGAGTTCTGAGAGACCACTTCCCCGATCCGTGCCAGTGGCAGTTCCTCCTAGGTTCTAGCCCATGGTCAGAGTATGGAACTCTCAGCGGCCCGACCTAGCAGGTCCTTCTAGCCAGCCTTTTACTTCTGGAGCTAGACCTTCTGCATCTTAGCCTCAGCCTCCACCTCAGCCTCAGCCTGTTCCACCTCAGCCTCAGCCTCAGCCGATGCATCTGTCTAATGATGAGGATGATGACCCTGAGGAGGAGCGCACGGATTATCCGCCATTGTAGTCATTCAGGGATTTGGGATGGCATTTTTGTATTTTATTTCTTTTTATATACTATTTATTATTAGTGCACTTGTATATACATTATACAAAAATAGAGTTTTAGTGAAAAAAAAAACATTTACTTTTAGATTTACATGTTCTTATTTCTTTTCTATCTTTATTTGCGATTTATTTGCATTAAGGATAGTTGTAAACTTTTCTATTGATCTACTTTAAAACTATATGACCACAAAAAATGATGCATAAAAAATAATGATAAATAATAAATGGTAATCCAAAATCATTTATGAGCATATCAAGCAAGAATCACTTATATATGAATTAACAAAAAATTCTTTATCGCACAGGAACATTGCTTAATATTGATCCAAACACAGACATTAATCACATTGGAGGATGGACACATTAAGCATTAGGTCCTCTAAAATCATACTCCAACGGGCATTCACTTTGCGGATCCGATGAGGATTAGCAAGGAAATGCCAACAAGCAAAGATTGTGGTCAGAGAGTACCGCACCTCAAAATCCACAGTGTAGTAAGAGAGCACTACATGCCTTGCAGATCGGATGGGGATTAGCAAGGAATTTCTAACAAGACCGAGGTTGTAGTCAGAGAGTACTACAACTCACAGTTCACGCAGTAGCCAGAGAGTGCTACGCTCCTTGCAGATCGGACGGGGGTTAGCAAGGAACTTCACAACCGGAGTTACAGTTAGAGAACACTGCTCTCCACCTCGAGTTAGTGGTTAGAGAACACCGCATCTCACAATCGAAGTTGCAGTTAGAGAACACTGCTCTTCACACCGGGATTGCAGTCAGAGAGCGCTGCATCTCACCTTCCCCGTGCAGGCCTAGACGAGGCTAGCGGAAGACCATGCAGACCGAGACGAGGTCAGTAGGGTACCAGCGATAGAATACATCGCGGCGGGACTGTGGTTAGATAACACTGCATCTTGCAACTGGGATTGTAGTCAGAGAGTGCTGCATCTCGCATTCCCCGTGCAGGCTGAGACGAGGCTAGCGGAAGGCCATGCAGACCAAGACGAGGTCAGTAGGGCAACTGAAGCTGCAGTTAAAGAAGACTGCTCTTCGCACCGAGATTGTGGTTAACAAACACCGCATCTCACGAATGAAGTTGCGGTTAGAGAACACCGCTATTCACGGCAAGGTTGTAGCTAGAGAATGCTACACCTTATCAACCCCTTACAGGTCAAGACGAGATCGGTAGGGACATCCATCACAATCCGCTGAGCAGACTGAGACAGGGTCTACCCAGCAAGAAACACGGAAGGCAAGGATTGCTTCAGGTACGCTATTCTTCCTTTTGTTTTCTTTTTGCTCTGAATTTTGGCTCATCTAAGCACTTGCGCACTAGTTTCCCCAAAATTGGGGGTAACTGTAAGCACCGTGTCCCGAGGTAGTCCAGATCAGAGATTACCCGATGAAGAAATCGATGCCCGAGTCCGAATGAATGGTTGAGATTCAGGGATTTTGGCCCTCCGAATTCACGAGAAATATTTTTTCTTTATTCACGACAAAGAGAAAAAAGAGAATTGGGAGTTTTAGGGTAAAAAAGGAAGTTTACCTCCATCGGCGGCCAGCCCATCTATCGCGGTGTGCCCGTCGCTCGACGGAGAGCCCCGACGCCCGTCTGTGGCTTTAGACGTCCGTCGGTTGAATCCTATTTCCAATAGGAAATAGGATTTAACCGATGCCTGTTGGTATGATTCCGACGGCCGTCGGTAATTCAAAGCCTATAAAAACCTATTTTTCACCCATTTTTGGGGTTGGTTGGCTAGTTGGACGAATTTGCATTTCTTTTCTACCTAAAAACACATTTTCCAGCATTCTTCTTTTCATCTCAAGATTTCTCCATTCTATTTTTGGTTTTTGAGAATCAAAATATTCAAAGGAGCTAAAATTGATTAGTTTCTAAGAATTTTGATTCCAACACTTGTGCATTTTGTGAAAACCAAGAAAGAAAAATCCAAACCTTTCTTTTCTTGATTTTTATCTATTTCTCGTGAAGCGTGCGGGATCCGAATCATCAAGAATCAAACCTAAAAGGTAAAATCCGAGAGTAAATATTCTGGACACCCATATCATTTAGTTTATTTTAATTATTTTGCCCTTTCTTGGACTTTTGTGTTGAAAAATTATTTTGTTTGAGAAAACTTGGTTTTTACTGTTTTTTTGAAGAACATTAGCGACCGATGGGGCATAAGGCCACCGATGCTCGTCGCTCGTTTGTGCAACGGCGCATATGTGACGCGTTACTGCCCGTCTGTCATCCCGGGATATGCCCGTCTCTCTGATGAATGACGGCATGCAATCCGTCGGTCGCTTCCAGCGACGCCCGTTTGTCATTCGTTAGAGGTCGTCCCTGGGATTTGTTTGCAATTTTCAAAACCCTTTTTTTATTTTCTTTCTATTATTTATTTCTATTTATTTCTAAATCTTTTCTCTTCTGTCTTTTATCAATAGTTTTATTCTTATTATTTTAGTTCTGAATTTTAACCTTTATTTTCATTGATATTTATTAATGTTTTGTTTTTTTTATTAACATTATTGATTATTTTGTGAGATTATTTTTATGTCTTTGGGATAATTTGGAGCTTAAGAGGAGTTTTGCCATAGGAGACTCCATTTGGTTTACCTCTTTATCCTTTATTTATTTAATTATTTAATTATTTATTTATTTATTTGTTTATTGATTTATTGATTTATTTGCTTATTTAATGACTTATTTATCCGTTTTTTATTGATTATTTCGTGCTCACAATGAATCGTTTTACTCCGCATTAAATAAGAATGGATAAATATTTTATAGTAAATAGAATTGGGATTTTTTTTCAAACTCAAGGATCCAACGTCCTATTTTCCATCCAATAAAAAACATCACGATAAAAACTAGTTTCTTTTATAATAAGTGCATGTGAGGACCAAAGTCCTCAAAATAAATGAATTCCCCATTTTATGTATGTACCGTACTTTTACAAATGGGAGTTGTATTCCGCTTCTAGTGTTATTGTATTTATCTTTATAGTCTTTTTTTTTACATTTTATTCATTTATTTATTCATTACGTTTTTGACGTGAATAAGTGCGCTTTTAATTGAATTGCATCGTGTGGAGAGAGAGCGAATTAATAAATTCAAAATCTAATCGTAAAATTAATCAAGGTAGAAATAGATGACAAGTCCCGAACTCGGCTCTGGTCTTTGGGGTCAACGAGGCGAGAGGTATCCGATCACTCATTGGAACCTCCAAGACACCTCTTGCGTCCCATCAAAATACTCAATTAACAATCCTAGGCTCCATAGGGTTAAAGGGTCATTCCCAATGTTCTATTGGGGTGTTCACCTCCAAACCCCTTTGGTTTGCCCAAGATAGATAAAAGTGCCGTCTTAGGCTCACTGAGGCGAGATGAACTTTCCCAACATTTTGTTGGGTGGCGACTCCATGAAACCTCCTTGTTGCCCAAAATAGAAGCACTTGTAAATACCTTACAAGTTGCCAACGGACCCTCACTTGCCCGATCACCCTCAAGCGGGCGGTCAGAGGGGCGGCCTGCGGGTCCGGCACGCATCACACCATGTCTCTAGCATCAACCTTCTTAAAAGATTCTGCTTTGACCTATTTGGTGAAGTAATCGATGGCGACTATGATGAACCTATGCCCATTAGAAATTGTAGGACGTATCTCGCCTATGATATCTATTCCCCAAGCTGTAAATGGCCATGGAGATGTCAAATTAAGTAGCTCTAAAACTGGCACATGTCTCAAATTTGCATATTGCTGGCATAACTGGCATTGTTTTACATACTTCGAACAATCCGTATCCATCGTGAGCCAATAGAATCCTTGGCGTATGATCTTCTTTGCTAAAGCTAAGCCATTCATGTGTGCTCCACAGACTCCAGCATGAACCTCCTCCATAACCCTTTCAACTTGTTTCTCTGCCAAACATCTCAACTGGATACCATCAGCTTGCCTTTTATACAAAGTGCCATCTACACTGACAAATTGAGTGGATAACTTTTGAATCATTTTTTGGTCTTTCTCAGTGGCTTCTTCTGGAAAAACTGACCTTTCTAAATAATTCTGAATATCGTAGTACCAAGGGTTTCCATCGAGAACCTCAATCTCCATCACCTGCTTAGTTTTGAAACAAGGTTTTTTTGAACTAGAGATCAGAATGGGTCTCATAGTAACCCCTTGTTGGATTATCCCACATGAACACTAACGTCGCAAGGGCATCAGCCAACTGATTCTCATCCCTGGGGACGAAGTGAAAAGTGCAAGTCTCAAACTGACTATTTAACATTCTCAAGTACTTCACATAGGGCAACAGCCTCTTTTCTTTAATTGACCACTCCCTTCTGATCTGATGGATTACTAAAGATGAATCTCTAAAGACTTCTACAGTCTTTGCCTCCAGAGCAAGCAGTGATTCCAACCCGAAGATGCAAGCCTCATATTCAGCCTCATTATTGATAGCCTTGTACCTCAACTTTTTGGCTAATGGTATCTTCTCACCATTCGAAGTAGTAAGAATAATCCCTGCTCCTGCCCCTTTACTGTTAACTGCCCCATCGAAAAATATCTGCCACCCTTGTACTGCAATGGCCGTGACATCTTCATCTGGGAAATTGTATTCGAATTGGTCTCCCTCAATAGGATGTTCAGCCAAGAATTCAGCTATAACTCTTCCCTTGATGGTTTTCCTATTGATGTATTCAACATCGAGCTCCTACAACAGTAACAACAATCTTCCCATTTTTCATAGTAAAGAGGGCACTTCCTGAAGGTAATTGAGCAGATTATGTTTAGCAACCGCCTGTATGCTGAAGAAGTGAAAGTAGTGTCGCAACTTCTTAGAGGCCTAGATTACCGCTATGCAAATCTTTTATACTTCCACATATTTGGCTTCATATGGCAGGAATTTCTTGCTAAGGTAATAAACAACAAACTCCACTCCAAACTCATCCTCATGAGCCATCATGGCTCCCATTGAACTGTCTTCTATTGCTAGATATAGGACTAGAGGATTGGTAGGACGCGGTGGTCTTAAGACTGGCGGATTTAGGAGATAATCTTTAATAGTATCAAAGGCCACTTGATAATCACTATTCCACACCATCGGTTGATTCTTCCTGAGAAGCTTGAAGATCAGCTCACATATTGAAGCTAGCTTAGCAACAAACCGGCTGATGTACTGAAGCTTTCCCAGGAAACTTCTAACTTCCTTCTCTTTCTGAGGCACTGGCATCTCTCTAATTGCTCTGACCTTATCAGGATCCACTTTAATTCCTCTCTGACTTACCATATGGCCTAACAGCTTACCTGAGGTAACCCCGAAAATGCATTTTTTGGGATTGAGGCATAGATTATACTTATTAATCCTTTGAAAGAACTTCTCCAAACCCTCGAAGTGACCTTCTCTGGTAGCTGACTTGATGATCAGGTCATCGATATATACCTCCACTTCCTTATGGATTAAGTCATTGAGAACTCTAGTGGCCATTCTTTAATACGTTGCTCCTGCATTCTTCAACCTAAAAGGCATAACTCAGTAGGCATATGTGCCCCACTTAGTGATGAAAGCTGTTTTAATTCGATCTATGATCTTATTGAGGATTTGATTGTACCTTGCATACCCGTTTACAAAGCTGTACATCATGCAAGCAGCCACACTATCCACTAGCACATCAATATGAGGGAGAGGGAAATCGTCTTTCGGGCAAGCTTTGTTGAGGTCTTGATAGTCCACACATACTTGAACCTTTCCGTCCTTTTTGGCCACAGGAACTACATTGGCCAACCAGGTCGGGTATTGAACCTCTATCAGAAACTCAACCTTAATCTACTTATGGATCTCTTCTTTCACCTTTTGTGCCCATTCTAGTCTAAGTCCTCTGAGCTTTTGCTTGACCGGTTTACACTTTGGGTAAGTTGGAATGGTATGTTCGGTGATGTCTCGATCAATTCCCAACATGTCCTCGTAGGTTCAGGAAAAGACCTTTTCATATTTTTTCAAAATTCTCTCAAATTTTAACCTCTCTTCATGAGTTATGTCTAATGCCATCAAAATTTCCTTTGGGTTCTCCAAAGTTCCGAGATTAAATGCAGTTGTACTAGTTGAGTTAATGTCGAAAATGAATACATCATGTTTATAATCATGTGAAATGAAATCATTAGAAACATCACACAAGTAATTAGTAAAGTTGTTCATCTCATTGATATAATCATAGTCCACATTGTCATTATTGAAAAGTTCTGGCATAAAAATATTATCTAAATAACTACTGTCTTCATTCTCTGTCAAAGCCGATGTCGCAGCCGACTATTCTTTGGCTTCTTGGCTTTGTGGAGGCCTTTCAACTACCCCCGATGAAATCTTTAGATCTTGAATCTTCAAATTTGGCTCTGTTGCTTCAACTACCATCCTCTCTTTTCCCTTCAACCTAGTGGCTAGCAGCTTGTCAGTGACAATTTTCTCTGGCCCATCCCTATCCCAGACACTGCATTGAGTCATGATCTCTTCATCGCAGAAGCCCTTCGCAGATTTTATAACTCCAATATCCCTATCGAAGACATCATTGAAGATTTCAAACCATAGTATAATCTTTCCACCTACCTATAAACACCGGGTCCTGAGGCAGCCCAGATCAAAGTTATCCAATGATGATAAGATGCCTGTTCACAGGCAAAAAGGTTAAAAGTGATGATTTCCTTGTCAAATTTGCATTTTAGAGTAAAAAAATAAAAAATAATAAAAAATATTTTGAAAATTAGATTTGAAAAATGGGATTTAGAAATTATAGTATTTTTAGTTAAATTTAAAAAGTAAAAAAAATCGTGAATGTCGGCCGCGATTGTGGGCGCGCAGCGCGACCCTCGAGGAGAGCATGGCCCGCGCGGGAGCTACGCGCGGCCTGTCCCACGCGCTGGGCGAGCGTGCGCGCCCAGCGAGCGGGACCGACACCCGTTGCGCCTGCCAACGGGCGTCGGTTGCCCATTTCCGCTGATTTTCGCCCATATTTGTTGTTTTTCGGGATTTTTTCACAAATTTGGATTTTCTATCCCATTTTTAGAGGTTTTTCAAGATTTCTTCCATTTTTAAAATTTAGATAAATGTTATTTAAATTAATTAATTAGTTTTTTCTTAATGATTTACATTTTCTTCAGTTTTTCTTCTTATAAATAGAAAATGATGAAAAAACTAAAGAGGTGGGAATTCATTTTTAGTTTCTTCTTTATTTTTTTTCCCTTCTTCTTCTTCAAAATTCTCTCTAGGTTTTTTAGGTTTCCCCTCAAAAATAAAAACTGAAAATTTCAATTCTTCATCTTCATCTTTTTTTAGTTCAATAAAATTTCTTCTAAGAACTTTAGATGGAATTTTGTTGATAAAAATTAATTTTGGGACAAATAAAGCAATTGCTTGCTCTCAAAATTCAATTTTTTGCCTTATTATTTTTTCTTTTTGTTTTCAATTAAACTTTGTTCAAAAATTTTTTATTGGAATCCCTTTTTGATGAAAAATGGATTTTGGGGCAAACAAGATAACTGTTTGTTCTTGAAATCTATATTTTTCATTTGATTTTCTAAAAAAATAAGTTTTTTTATAAAATAAATTTTTCTTGACACAAACAAAAATCATTGTTTGCTCTTGAGAACATTTTTATTTCTTTAATCAATAAAAATCATTTTTTTAAGCAAAGAAATTCATTTTTTTGTTTTTGGAATTTTTTTATTTTCTTTCATCATTTTTAATCAAATTTTCTCTTTTGGAATAAAATTCCAATTTTTTTCAATCTTTAATTCTAATTTTGCAAAATAAAGCAAGGAAATCAATCAACTTTTTTCCCTCATCGAATCCGAACTCTGAGGGTAAATATTCTGGGCTCGATTTCTCATTTTTAATTTTTTATTTATTTATTTTTGTTCATATTTAATTTATTAACATGTACATTTTTATTGTTTTGATTTATTTATTTATTCTATTATTTGCATATTTGTTTTATTTGATATGTTTATATATTATTTTGTTCATGTAAATGTTGCACTTTTCATTTTATTATTTTCAACATGTAATTAATTAATTTGTTTTTGCCCCAATTGATTTTCTTTTCTTTGCTATTTAAATATTTATGTTAATTATGATAACATGTAAATAGCTAATTTAATCAAACCAGCTTTGTATCTTTAGTTCTATCACGCTATGTTGCTAATTTAATTAATTTATTTTGTCCACACACACACATTATTCCATTCATTCTCACACTCGTATGTTTTTATTCTTTTTATTTATTTGATTTATTCTCTTGATTTGCTTAATTAAAATATTTGTTAGTTGGATTCATGTGATTTGGTTCATTATTTTACTTTATGTATTTCATTTAATTTAATTTGATTGATTTATTTTATTTTATTGTATTTTATTCAATTTGATTTAATTACTAACCTCAATTCTCTTTTTCTTTTTGACTACAATACTTGTTTTTTTATTTGAGCATTATCCATTGACGGAGATGGGAGATCGAGGAATTAGCAATCTCGTTTTGGTTTGCATATTTAAATTCCGCTTTTCCTTTATGTCGATTTATTTGCCGCATTTATGTATTTTATATAAAATTATTTATTTAGGCACGCTAAAAAGAAAGTCACAAAAATATTTTTATTAATTAACTTGAAATCTTTTTTGATAAAAATGGGACTAATGTCCCAGTTTTCTCCATCCAAAATAAATTGTCACATTAAAATTATTTTCTTTAAACATGCATGTGAGGACCAATGTCCTCATCCTTAACAAATAGCTCATTTTATGTATGATTTGTATTTTATTTATAATGGGGGTTGTATTCCGCCCCTAATTTTATTGTAACTTATTTTCATATGCTTTATTTTAAGTATACTTTTATTTATCGCTTTCCTTGAATGACCAACCTGCACTTTAATTAAATTGCATTAAATTGAATGAGAAATGGGATGAAACGCTAAATTCAAAACTCAATTATAAACTTAACCAAGGTATGAATAAATACAAAGTCTCGAACCTTCTCTGGTCTTTGGGTTCAACGAGGCGAGAGGGCCACCTCATTGTTCTATTGGGGTGGGGCCTCCAAGATACCTCTTGTGTCCCGAAAAAGGCCCAACTTGCATATTCCTAGGCTCCACGAGGAGAGAGGGCCATCCTAATGTTCTATTAGGGTGGGGCCTCCAAGACACCTCTGGCTTGCCCAAGTACGAGGCGAGAGGGTCATCCTAATGTTCTATTAGGATGGGGCCTCGAAAATACCTCCGGCTTGCCCAAAATGGACATAGCAGCGCTGTCTTAGGCTCATTGAGGCTAGACGATCTTTCCCAGTTTTCTATTGGGTGGCGACTTTAAAAAACCTCGATGTTGCCCAAAATGGACGCACTTGTAATTTCTTTTTATGAACCTCCTCCCGAAAGCCCTAAAAGCGGGCGGTTCGGGGCGCACCAGGGTTCGGCGCGCATCACAGTGGCGACTCCACTGGGGACTTTGAGACTTCACTTCGAAAGTACCTTGAGTAAAACATATAATTGAGTTTTAATTTAAAAGTTTCATCCTTTTTCAAAATTGCATTGCATAACATTAGAGCCTTAGATCTATGCTAGTTTGGTCCCTCTTTCAACCCCGATGCTTTCCCGAAGCACGACCCTACGTTCACTCAATGTAGGGAAGTGTTAAGGATAATCACTAGCTCAAGCCTCGTACCATCATGGTATATTAAATGGAGACCCCGACCTGTCATTACGTTCGTGATGAGTTAGACCCATTGGCAGGAACCATACTTGGGTAGACCTAAAGTATCACCACCCTGGCCAAAACTCATGTAATGGCAATAGATACTTCTCCTAGGTGGTATGAACCATAATACCTTGCTTGCTATATGGATCATTATGTATTGGACAAACCCAGATAATTTGATTGGTCACCTAATCAAAGGCTTTCATGCCCCGATAGACCCATGTCGATTTATTCGGACTGCCTAAATACACAATGGTCAAAATCCATGCGTATGCACATTAGTTAAGAGAGGTTATACTGCTGGTTTTCCACCGTGCACCATGTGCATCCATTCGGTTCCCTGTTAACCCGTGGACCAAGCCCACCAAGGACAGAGACTATACGACCTTGTGTGTGAGGGCAATAAGGTTGGAAGGGTCTATCTGCTTGCATGTGGTTGTGGGTGATGCATTGCATATTCATGTCATTCATGCACAAAAAAAAAATTATTTTCTCCTTATGTGTACATCCTATTCTTTGCATATTATTTTTCACATGTACATTTTATCCTGTGCATATAGTTTTCGCATGTACATATCACCTTGTACATAAATTTATTCCATGTATTACATACATCATTTTGACCTCTGTGATTTTTTTAGCCATGACCATTCATAGCATGTTATTTATACATTATTCTAACTCTTTGCTTTTCAGCCATTGTAGACCATTTGCTTGAGTGGTTTAGGTATCCCGATAGTTATCTAAAGAGTGATTAGAGTTCAAGTTGGCTGACAAAGATTTAGCATCCTTGCTAGAGCATCCGAAGATATTAGAAATGGCTAGCCCTTCATAACAGACTGAAGAGATTCATGCCCTTATTGTCCAGGAGATGGATAGAAGGTTCGAAGAGCTTAAGAAAAGGATACTGGCCATGGTCAAAGAAAGGATGGATGCCATGGTGCTTGTTTTGCAAGCTCAACTTATGGTGACTACTACACTTAACCAGGTTGAGCCGGTCATTGTCAAGAAGGCCTATACTGTAATGGTTGCAGCGTCTCCTTTTGCTTGCGAACCCAAAGCCAAAGGGCTATTTATTTTGCCAGTTGAACAAGGAAGAGGCAAAAAACCTGCTCTAGAATACGACTGTATTCCTAAAGAGGAAGACATTTCAGCAGTGATGCACGTTCCAAATAGTAAAGCTTCAAGGGCGGGATATAATTTAAGGTCAGGCTTAGGTCAGCACTTAGGTGGAACATCGGAGGGGTCTTTGATGCAGTTACAAGAACAAGTAAGAAAGGCAAAAGGAACAGAGCCTTTATAGTCAATAAGCATCTCTAGGCCCTCAAGCATGAAAAAAGAGCTAGCTGATTTTGAAGAAGAAATTATGAAGTCCAAGTGTGCAACTACTCGAGTCCTCTCAACAAAACTATTACTGGCCCCGCAAGACTAAGAGAGGGTTGTTATGATGGCAGCAATGCCCGAAGGATAGGAAAAGCACTAACCGTGAAAATGAATCAAAGGCATTTTTCTAATTTGGACAGATCCTTATCTTGGGTCCTTAAGAGGCTAATTAAGGAGGGGATGCTACAACCATTGCCGGCTAGGCCAGCTAGAAGCCAGGGATAGCCCAATCACAAGGGGAATCAGTATTGTGCCTTCTACCGACACACCAGACATACCACAGATAATTGCAGGACCTTGAGCCATGCCATTCAAGATCTGATTAATTCCAAATAGATCTCTGACCCAGAAGAGTGAAGGATAAAGAATAAGACAGATTAAGTCTCTACGTGGGAAATGGAGGATGGTTCCTAAGGACGATAAGGAACCATTGGCCAAAACATCTGTGCTAGTGGAAACAAGAGGAGGATTAGCTATTTAGAATGATCTTTTTATTTTTAAACTGTTTAATAATGATATTCTGGTTTCATTAATAAGATAAACGTTTTTGCTTACTTGTGTGATATCTCTTATGATTTCACTACGCATAATCATGATCATGACTCATTCATATTTGACATTGATCCAATTGATGTTACTCCATTTAATCTCAGAACTTTGGAAAACCCAAAGAAAATCTTGATAGCATCTAATATAACTCCTGAAGAGAGATCAAAATTTGAGAGAATTAAAACAAAATGTGAAAAAGTCTTTGCCTAAACCTATGAAGACATGCTAAGAGATGATCGCGGAATCACCAAGCGCACCATTCCAACATATCCTGATCATGGACCAGCCAAGCAGAAGCCCAGAAGACTTAGGCTAAAATGGGCAGAGAAGGTTAAAGAAGGAATCCACAAGCAGAGATCAAGCCAAAATTTCTTGTTTAAATTCAACACCCGACTTAGTTGGTCAGTGTGGTCCCACATCGAGAAGAGGAGGAGTGCATACACGCGTAGACTATTAGGATTTGAATAAAACTTATCCATAAAAAAAAGAACAGGAAAAAAAAGAAAGAAAAATAAAAAATAAAAAAATATATAATGAAAAAAAGGAGAAGGAAGGAAAAGAATCAATATGTAGATTTGGCCAAATGAAAAAGAAAAAAAGAGAGAAACTGTCAATATGGGGGCAAAGGGAAGTCATCTTGGGGGCAAGCTTTGTTCAAATTCCGTTGATCTACATATGCCCGTACTTTGCCATTTTTCTTGACCTCCGAAAAGGTTCTATTGACGTACAATGGATATGAGTTGCTCGAGCTTAGAAATATACATCATAGGGGAGGTGCGCCCTACGGCGTCCAATGGACAGGGTCATTGAAAGGAATCCGACATATCAATATGGTGTTCCGCGCTACGCAGGGTTCAAGGATGGAAGGACAATTTATGGCTAAGGCTAGGGAGTTGCTCCAGAGGTATGGCATTAAAGACCATAAATCCTCTCTGTATTGCGCTCAAACCAATGGGATAGTAAAGGCTGCTAACAAGGAGATCTAGGTCAAGATGGTTGGAAACTACAAAGATCGGGCAGAGAAATGACCCTTTTGCACTTTGAGGCTAGAGAACCACTATCGGAACCTCTACGAGAGTCACATGGGGCAGAAGCAGTGATGGCCAGTCGGAGCAGAGCTCAAATCTTTAACGATAGTCATGGAAGCCCAGATTCCAAAAGTCGACAGGGCGCAGCAATGGCAGCAGCAGTTAAACACATCAGGTGAGGACATGTCATGGGATTACCGCCATAGTCAGGTATATCAGAAAATACTCTGCTCGGTCATTTGGAAAGAAGGTCAGAAAGCATCCGATGGGAGAGAGAGAATCAGTCTTCAAGCAAATGAGTCCGAATGTTCCAGACGAATGAGGCAAATTCAGACCAGTATAGGAAGGCTCATTTGTTCTCTAGAGATTATTATCCAAGAGAACAGCAACAGATAGCGATGAAGATAACTTCAAAGAATTGGTTAACATCGATAGAGCCAAGAAGTTCCATGGCTAAAGACTAAAAATAAAAAAAAGAGAATAAAAGCCTCGCGGGTCGAAAATCAAAAAAAGGCAGCCTTGCTAAAAATGGGCCCTCGTCAGGGTGAAAACCAAAAAAAGGCATCCTGGGCAAAAATTAGAGGCTTGAGAGAAAATGTCCAATCAAGAAAACCCGAGAGGTCTGATTGGAGATAGGAGTTTGATGCTTACAAGATATACTCTTAGATTAGATGTAGTTTTGCATTTTGAATTAATGTTAGATAATGATCATGTATAGAGAAATCATACCGAAATGTACACAATCTTTGCAAATACATATGTTCATTATTTTCTAGTTGTGACGCGCGCCGGATCCCGAGCGCTGCCCTTTCGGACCGCCCGCACGTGGGCGATCAGGGCATTTGCGGGTCCGTTGGCATCTCGCGATGAATCGCAAGTGCGTCTATGTTGGGCAACAAGGAGGTATCATGGAGTCGCCACCCAATAGAACATTGGGAAAGTCACTCTCGCCTCGGAGAGCCTAAGACTGCGCTTGGTATCCATTTTGGGCCAGCTAGAGGGATCATGGAAGGTGAACTTCTCACCCTAAAGAGCCTAGGATTAGCGCTAAAGTCTCGTGACCCAAGAAGTATTTTGGAGGATAACCTCTAACCTCTCGAGCCCAAAGACCAGAGCTGGGTCCGGGATTTCTCATCTATTTCTACCTCAATTAGTTTATGATCAAATTTTAATGTCATTAATTCGCTCTCTCTCCACACTATGCAGTTGATTAAAAGGCGCATTTATTCACATTCGGAAAGCCGTAAATGATCAAGTAAATAATGAAAGCAATAGATTACAATAAATACAAGGAGCGGAATACAACTCCCTTTTATAAATGTGCGAAGCATGCATAAATCGGGATATTGCTTATTTTGAGGACTTTGGTCCTCACATGCATCGTTATTAAAATTGGGGATTTTTATTTGTGATGATCTTTTTTTTTATGATGGAAATAGGGCATTGGACCCTTGTTTTGTGTAAACCTCATTTTATTAAATATAAAACCATTGAGTCATTTTTATACATCAACGGGATATGAAAGGAGTACACCCATATACATAAGATAATCAATAAAAGAAATGAAACAAGAGGATTAGGAAACTAAACCGGACGAGATCCTCCAAACATGGTAGATAGCCGCTCAAGCTCGAGATAATCCAGGAGGACTGATGTATACTCACAGAAAGTTAAGAGAGGTTAATATACATAAAATTAACACATAAGGAGTCAAGGAGACTTGGAAGAGATAAAAAAAAAGATTAAAAGGAGGGAGACAGAACCCACCGACGGCCTTCCTTGTTTGACCGACGGGCGTCGGTTCGGGTATCCGATATGCCCGTTTGTCACTCAAGGAGGGGCGTCTGTAGGTGGGTGACCGACAGGCGTCGGTAATAAAGATGACCCGTCGGTCACCTCTGTCTCCGAAAAAAACAGAATGGAGAGGGAGAGAAAAAAAACCTTTTCAAAGTCAAAAAAAGAATTTTATCCCAAAAAGAGATAAGGGAGTCAAGATAAAAGAAATAACCCGAAATATTTACCCTCAGATAATCGCTTCAGGTGAGATTCTTGTGTCGGTTAGAGCCCCGCGCGTTCCACGAGAAGCAAAGATGAAAGATTAAAGAGAGAAAATGAGATATTTCACCTTCAATCCCTCAGAAAATCGATTTTGGAGTCAAAATCTAAAGAAAACTAATTAGCTTTTAGTTCCCTTTGATTGATTTGATCCTTGATTCAATAGATTTCTTTAGAAAAAGTGTTTTTGGAAGAGAGAGAAAATGTGCTTGAAATTGGGCAGAGTTTCCTCTTCTGAAAATTTTTCCAACCCTTTTCAAATGAAAATCCGGAGCTTTTATAGCCAGACACGACCGACGAGCGTCGGTGTATAGAGGCGGGCGTCGGAAGAATCCTTCTGACACAAGGATTAGTCCGACGGCCCTGCCACATCCACCGACGGGCGTCGGAAGGGTTGCGTGCTCCGGGAAACCAGGCGGCATTCTGACAGGGGCGGTGATTTTCCGACGGGCGTCGAAAAATACCTAGAGCCATCGGTGACTCGGAGCGACGGGCTGGCCGTCTGTGGAGGACAAAAAGCCCTTTGACTCAAAAAAACCTCTGTTTTCCTCTCCTTCGGCCCAGGAATGATAAAAACCTCACTTCTCATGGAACGCGGGGCTAAAACCTCTAAATCCAACCTCCCATACAAGCTTGGACACTGATTTCATCACAGGGCAACCTCTGATCCGGACCGCTCCGGGACACGGTGCTTACACTAGTTCATTTATAAAAAGAGAAATATCGTTCATTGCTGAATGCATGAAATCTAAATGGCTACACTCTGCTACTGCTCTCACCATCCGAATGTCTAAGTCGATGAGTTCTAGTATCGATTGCGGGACTAAGCACCTACCTCTTGAATGCATTAGTGGGAGTGAAAGAACAACCCCCGATAGATGGCATAATAGTCTTCACCGACAGCTTGCCTATACGCCGTGATGTTTGGAGGTAAGAGCCAAAGATAAAGGTCCACCTTGGAAAGATAGGGATGCCTCACTACATCATTAATCCCTTCGAACTATCGAGCACAATGGGTGGTAATGTAAAAAGCAGCCTCATGAAGCCCTAAGGAACCCGATCCTCATCCACCACCTTACCCAATCTAGCAACAAATTCACCAAGAGAGGCAAAGGAATGCATTCGATGCTTAGGGAGAAATTGCCTCAATGAATAATTGTCGATTACTCTAGAAGGGGGCTCTGATAGTAGCTTTAACTTTTCTTGCAGTCATGCCCTTAAAAAAAATAAGGCTGTTAGAGATGAAAATCGTAATTGGCCTCTAAGCAAAAGTTAGGCCAAAGGGTAGGGTGAAAACTTGAAAACAGGCAGTCTGTCCTATAAAAAAAGATGAATAAAAGCCGCTGGAGTGGGTTGGATCCATTCTAGGAAAAAGTTAGGCATAGGGTTAGGTGAAAATCCACAAGGGACGCACTACCTTTAAAGCAATGACTTTTGAAGCCAGGAGCGATAAGGCGGCATTACTTCGAAAAACTTCCCTTTAGGCAGGTAGTGCATAATGCAGAACTTAATTCAGAGTCCTGGGGGCAATATGCTCATTGACAGGGGGGCAAAGATGCATGCGGGTCAGTTCTCTTTGAAAAGATTATGGGTTAGAGTCCATCAAACCAAGACAATGATTTTCTAGATCCTTGGGAGCATCAGACAACGTGTGCAGCGGAGTAGCACACTCAACAAATCCCTTAGCCACCTAGGATATGGTCTATCCATTTTTGCATCTCACATGCATCTTGGATGCATAAATCTCTTGCATATCCCCCTGTATAGCTTTACACGTACATAGCCTTTTATGATGCCCGACATGTATTCGCATATGCTTGAGCTTGGTATATATTTTGTATATACGATTCTTCACGCACATTCCGTGTACATAATCTTTGCATAATTCTTCGCACATGTTTTCAATCCTTTACACATGTAATTGCGCACATATAATTTTTGCACATTAATTTTTTGCGTGTGTTTCTTGTATATATTTTTGTATGTAAATTTCACACACATTGATTCCATATGCACACACAATATTTTGAATATGTTGTTGTGTACATGACTCAGGGGGAAAGGTCCGAATAGACCTCATATTTAAAGGTGATCCAAGAGATGGGTTCAGCTCAACATCGTCGGACACTATATTTCCATAAAGTCAGGTGCATTTGTATAGAGGGGGAATGCCCAGAAGAAACAAGCCTATTCATGCATTCCATGCCGGGGGCAATCAGGTAAGTTTCTCTATCATAAGATGTACGCTCACACAAGCATCACCCAATAAGTGTACAAAATCCAACTTTAAATGTACCAATGGTACAAATTCTCAAACATAAATAACAAAAACAAACAAAACAAAACAAAACAAAAAAGAAGAAGAAGATGTTTTCAAGGCCTTAAAAATCCAACATACTGTAAAATTCAAATACATCCAAAATGTGAAAATCCAAAAATTTACAAAAAAACGAAAAAAAAAATCATTTTAAGAGACGCCAAAGATATTGAAACCTATCCGCCTGCAGGCAAGCAAAACCTCCAATCTATTTTTTCTCTGAGAAAGCTCAAATCTATTTTCCTCTCTGGAGGCTCAACGTCAAATTCTCTCACCCTCTTGAGAAGTACGTATGTCTTTTTAACAAAGAGGCTACATTGGAGATGATAGAGGAATCGGTATCGTGCATGTCACAGTCGGTACAATTAAGAGAATGGTGGTTAGCATATCAGATATTGTACTGACCAGATGTTGGTTAGCAAATATTACACTGACCGGATAATGGTTAGCAGATAAGATGTTACACGATTATGCTGTGCAAGCCCAAAAGCGGCCAGCAGAGCACATGCAGTAGAACAGATTGCAACGGGATTATAGTTAAAGAACACTACATCTCACAGACACTGTGCGAGCCGAGACGAGGCCAGCAGAGCACATGCGGTAGAATAGATCGCAACCGAGTTGCAGTTAGAGAACACTGCATCTCATAGATACTGCGCGAGCCGAGATGAGGCCAGTAGAGCACATGCGGTAGAACAGATCGCAACGGGATTGCAGTTAGAGAACACTGCATTTCACGACAGTCAGGAATCGTGCGGGCCGAGACAAGGCCAGTAGGATGAAGGTGATTGAATGAATCGTCAAAAGGTTGCGGTAAAATACACTACAACTCGGCAGCGATGGGTCACTAACTTGAACACCCCGCGGAAGGCAAAGGGCTGCCTCAGGTACGAATCTCTTTCCTTCTTCTCTGAATTTTGACTCATCTAGGTACTAGTGCACTAATTTCTCCAAAATTTGGGGGCAACTGTAGACACCAGGTCCTGAGTCAGCCCAAATCAAAGTTAGCCAATGATGATAAGATGCCTGTTCACAGGCAAAAGGGTTAAAAGTGATGATTTTCTTGTCTAATTTGCATTTTAGAGTAAAATAATAAAAAATATTTTGAAAATTAGATTTGAAAAATTGGGTTTAGAAATTATAGTATTTTTAGTTAAATTTAAAAATTAAAAAAAAAAATCGTGCAGAGCGTCGCCCGTACGCAAGCGAAGAGCGGCCCGTCCGGCGCTCGCCCATTTCCGCTAATTTTCACCCAGATTTGCTGCTTTTTGGGATTTTTTTCACAAAATTGGATTTTCTTTAGAGGTTTTTCAAGATTTCTTCCATTTTTAAAATTTAGATAAATGTTATTTAAATTAATTAATTAGTTTTTTCTTAATCATTTACATTTTCTTCAGTTTTTCTTCATATAAATAGAAAATGATGAAAAAACTAAAGAGGGGGGAATTCATTTTTTTCCCTTCTTCTTCTTCTTCAAAATTCTCTCTAGGTTTTTTAGGTTTACCCTCAAAAATAAAAATTGAAAATTTCAATTATTTATCTTCATCTTTTTTTAGTTCAATAAAATTTCTTCTAAAAACTTTAGATGGAATTTTGTTGATAAAAATTAATTTTGGGACAAATAAAGCAATTGTTTGCTCTCAAAATTTAATTTTTTGACTTGTTATTTTTTCTTTATTTTCAATTAAACTTTGTTCAAAGATTTCTTATTGGAATCCCTTTTTGATGAAAAATGGATTTTGGGGCAAACAAAACAACTGTTTGTTCTTGAAATCTATATTTTTCATTTGATTTTCTAAAAAAACAAGATTTTTCATAAAATAATTTTTTTTGAGACAAATAAAAATCATTGTTTGCTCTTGAGAACATTTTTATTTTTTTTAATCAATAAAAATTATTTTTTTAAGCAAAGAAATTCATTTTTTTGTTCTTGGAATTTTTCTCTCATCATTTTTAATCAAATTTTCTCTTTTGAAATAAATTCCAATTTTTTTCAATCTTTAATTCTAATTTTGCAAAATAAAGCAAGGAAATCAATCGACTTTTTTCCCTCATCGAATCCGAACTCTGAGGGTAAATATTCTGGGCTCGATTTCTCATTTTTAATTTTTTATTTATTTATTTTTGTTCATATTTAATTTATTAACATGTACATTTTTATTGTTTTCATTTATTTATTTATTCTATTATTTGCATATTTGTTTATTTGATATGTTTATATAGAGATAGAATTCCGTCTCTAATCAAAAATAGAGACGGAATTAGAGACAAAAATTTTCCGTCTCTATTTAGTCGGTTGCTAAAATTAGAGACGGAAATTTTCCGTCTCTAATTTTAGAGACGGATAAAGAATTTCTGTCTCTATTTTTTAGAGACAAAAATCATCGTTCCGTCTCTAACAATAAAGACGGAAACTATTTTTCGTCTCTATTATTAGAGATAGAAAAATAGGTTCCGTCTCTAATTTTAGAGACAAAAATTCTCTTTTCGTCTCTAAAAATAGAGACGAAAATTATTTTTCATCTCTATTTTTAGAGGCGGAAAACGAATTTTCGTCTCTAATTTTTGAAGGGTTTTTTTTTAAATATATAAAATAATAAATATTATTAAATTTAAAATTGCCTTAATTTATATAATGAAACAAATATTAAATAAACAATATAATGAAACAAATATTAAATAAACAATAAATAGATTTAAAAAAATGTATTTAATAATGTATTAATATGTATAAAATTTAGTAACATTACAAATAAACGAAGCTGACAAATTTAAAAATACTAAGGTGGAGGTGAATGCGGATGATCAGCAGATGGTGCTTGCATATCATCAGGTAATCTTTGGCCAATAAAGTCCTCTAACCTATTAATACGGTTCATTAATACGTCAACCGTGCTGCGAAACTGAATGACCTCATTAGTAGTTGTAAGCCTACTAGTCGTAGCCGTAGAGGATGAGGATGCATGCGAATAGCAAACATTCGCATAGTAGCCCAAATCGAAGACCCGTCCACAGCGGTCCCTACCGCCTGCTGCGTCATAATATACACGAGCATGATCCACATTATCGCCATCCGCTCGCTGACTTTGAAGACTTTCTACTACCCGCTCCTGTAATAAAAATTATTCGACTGTTATGTAGTTGTAAATTGAAACTAAGAAGTTATAACAAAATAAACAAAAAAATTTAAAATTAATATACATTAACTTGTCTAGCTCGATCGCTGACGAATGTCACACCGTCATGATTTCGCGTATGGGTGTGCAAAAATAACTCATAAGGATAAAGTGTTCGGCCCATAGTAGACTCCTGTAAACAACTTATAGGTTAATAACAAATGGACAGATTTTTCAGTAAATTTGTAACAAATCTAATGTATAATAATCACAAAAGTACTTATATATATGTATTACTATTTTAATGCCAACTAAATACAATTATAACTCCTAACACAATAACACTTGTCTGTAATTTAATAAAATTTCTGCAGAGTTTTCTCTAAATATGTAACAATCCTCCTGTTCAAATATCAAGAAAATATATTTACATTTATATTATCCACCATCAAAATCCATTTCAAACTCCTTACACAATTTTTTACCCATTCTCCTTCATTCAATCAAACGTTTTGCTTATTATCAAGAATTGTGTTTTAATGACAACCTAACACAATAACACTTGTCTATAATTTAATAAAATTTCAGCAGAGTTTTCCCTAAATATGTAACAATCCTCCTGTTCAAACATCAAGAAAATACATTTACATTTATATTATCCACCATCAAAATCCATTCCAAACTCCTTACACAATTTTTTACCCATTCTCCTTCATTCAATCAAATGTTTTGCTTATTATCAAGAGTTGCAATTATTGCAGTGAATAAATTCTTAATGCACTAAGTAGCTAATGCAAAATGGAATAAAGAGTAGCATTTTTAAAGTCGGATATTTGACTACTTACAAGTCTGTCAACATGCTCACGATGAATCAATGTTCCTCCAGTGTGTAAGGAAACACTAACTCCATCTGGTCCTCCCCTCTTATTTGTGAAATTCCGATCGGCGATGAAAATGGCCTCGGATGATGACCAGTACTGCATCCAATTTGTCCAAATGTCTTCATTTATATACCTTGGTCGTTCACCTTTGGCGTGCAGCTTATTAAGCATATCCTTGTAACGTACACGGGCTCGTTTCTCCCATACGCCGTAGACGATGTGATCGATGGAAGAATTCCAATAAAAAGCTTTCTGAGGGATAAAAAAGGAAAAAAAGGTTAAATATAATTAAAATAAGTTTATAATTTAAATTATATATTAATTAAGGTACAATAATTAAAAATAATTAAAATAAGTTATTTACCTGAAACTCCTGAAAATAGAACATTTTTGTCTCCTGAGAGATATTTTTCCACAAAAACCCATTAAATTCAAGTCTCTCTTTAAATATACCAGTCATCGAGCGGAAGCATGGACTAGATGGGATAAATCCAATGGACAACGAAAATGTAATTATTTGATAGAATTCAGTATTACATAGTAAATATAAAAACAAAAATTTTAATAACTCACTGTTGTCCATCAATGACAATATATGTCCGTCCATCAACACCAACAGATCCAGGAAAATGACCTTCAACAGTTTTAGGCGATCGCTACGATAGTTCAGACAGATTCTCTGAAATAGGCGCTTCTGTATATGTAGTTCCAGCCGTAGATGGCGGGCATGGATACACTGGGGGTGAAGATCCCGTGCCCATACGGGGAGGTGCAGATGCAGGAGATGATGATCCCTCCCCCTGACTGATAGCGCCAGATAAAGATGAGCGCACCCTCACCCTAGGAGGTTGCGTCGTACCAGTCTTCCTCTGATTATTCATGTTTTTCCTAAAAAAGTTAATAAACATAATTAGAAATACGCATAAAATAAAATTCTATGGAAAAACGGGCAGAGTTTCCCTTAGACGGGTCCCTACCCCCCTGTTAAACAATAGCATATTTTACACTTCTATAAAATACCAACACATCTCAACTCCATAAATAAACCAATACAATATCACATTTCCCCTTCCACCTCAAACATTCAAGTAAAAAGGATAAATTCACCAGCAGTTGTGAATTTAACCTTTCAAGTCATGCATACAACTACATACAACTACAACATGTGTAATTTAATTTAATTACAGTCAAATTAAAACATGGTCATTACAGTAACTGGTAACAGCCTGAGAATTTAACATAATTTTAATGCATAATGAACTTAATTACCTCGGGTGAAGCAACTGCTAACATGCTGAGATTTCGCGCATAGGACAGCTAAATGCAAAACCGATTGCGGCGGAGACGGGTACATGCAATAAAAAATATAATATAAATAATAAATTTTAACTCTTGGTATAATAACAGACGTAATACACCCTTAAAATAATTTAAGCATATTACAAATTAATACAAGACTAAATATAATTAATAACAATTACAACTAATTTTTTTATTAATTTTTTATTTTATTTTATGAATCAATTTAATCTACAAATTACTAATTTACATGAACTATAATTTGTACGCTTAATTTATCTGTGATACTAAAATAAAATATATTAAGAGAATTAGTGGATTGACAAAATGGAGTTTAAGGTGGAAGTCAAATCAGCAAGGATAAAAAAGAGTTAGCAAAGTAGGATAAATTTGAGATTAGAAAATATTAATAGTAAAAAGGCCATTCACTATAAAATTCGTAAGAAATGCCAAAAAGACATACTGTCTATTTGCTTTATATATATATATATATTAATATATATATAGGAGCCAACTTCAAACTTATACTATAAAACAATTAATTAATTAATAGTAGAATAAGATGTTCTTTTTAGAGGGCAAACAAAAATCAAGTAGCTGGAATGATGGAATTAGCATGTGAGAATAGAATCTTAGGCAGAAACTAGCAATGTACAAAAGGGATTAGTGGCATCCCTATGATAATGCTTCTATGGAAGCCATGATTATTGATTAAGGTATTTGTATATAAGCACAGTGTAAGCACAACTATCGACATATATATAAAACCATTCAAACAGAAAAACGCATTGCATGTGCCAATATCTTTAGCTACTATGCTTCTACCTAAATAAGAATCTCTTTCCAAATCATGCCTATTTTGATTACTCTTTTCTTATTTTTCAATAATATACACATTTTTAGATCAACTCCTAACTGTTTCTTTCCATGCAATCGAAGGATTTTTGGATCAAATCCTAGGAGTTGTCATTCAACATTGTCATTATTTATATATATATAGTTCATCCAATTTGCTTCCATTTAGTGGCTCCTTTCTAGAAAAACAAAACATGATGTCCTAAGAAAATCTCAAAATCTCTGGGTTCATAATCGTTTTTGCAGGGAGAGGGGAAAAAGAAAACAACCAAAGTTTTATAAAATAATACGAGATCTCTTGAGTTGCTATAAAAACAACTACATAACCAATTTATAAAATTCTAAAACAATTAAAATTTATAAAATAACAAAAATACAAGATAAATAAAACTACATTAAAAAATTACACAACAATATATATATTATTCTACATTTAAATATAATATTACATTTATTAATTCAAAAAATAAAAAAAAATTATACCTAATGCAGATCTCGCCGGAGGGAGTACGTCGGAGCAGGCAACGGGGCAGAGAAGATCACCGGCGTTGACTCCTCGGTCGCGCGGGGACCGAACAGTGAAGGACACCGAAGTGGGGAGGGGGCAGCGATCTGGAATAGGGGGAGAGAGAAAAAAGAAAGAGGGGGAAAAAGAAGAAAAAGGGGTTATACCCCCGAAATTTAGAGACGGAATACGTATTCTGTCTCTATTTAGAGACGGAATAGTATTTCCGTCTCTATTTAGAGACGGAACACAATTTTCCTCTTTATTTAGAGACGGAACCTGTATTCCGTCTCTAAATAGAGACGGAATTTGTATTTCGTCTCTATTTAGAGATAGAATTAAGACAGAATTGTTATTCCGTCTCTATTTTTTAGAGACGGACATCAGTTTTCGTCTCTATTTAGAGAGGAAAACATTATTCCGTCTCTAAATAATGTCTCTAAATATGGAGGGAAATCAATCCCGCCATTTTTAGCGACTGAATCCAACATCTGTCGCTAAATATAGTAATTTGAGATGAAAAAATAGAGACGGAGATTTTTTCATCTCTAAATAGAGACGGATGGTTCTTTCCGTCTCTAAATAGAGACGAAAGCTGATTTCCGTCTCTATTTAGAGACGGAAAAATTTCCGTCTCTATTTTTAATTTTTCTTGTAGTGATAATTAATTTTTAGGCATTCAAAATATCTAAAATAACATGTATTTTATATGGTTATTCACGGAGAATTAAAAGAAAAAATGATTATCTTTAATGCTTTATTGAATCCTAGTTTATCCATTCATTCATAGTGGTAATCAGGAATAATGTCATTTAGTTATCTAGCATAATATTAATTGAAGCATGATTAAGAAGTCTTGAAGGAATTGTTGATTATAGAATTAAATTTAATTAAGAATAAATAATGGGGAAATGGTTTTGTTTAAAAACGTCATTTAGTGGTTATGGATAAAGTTAGAAGGAGGGTTCCACACACTAATAGAATTGACTGGGATTTATATTTTTCAATAATGATCTTGAGCTCAGGATTTTATTAACAAATAAGAAATCTCTTTTTATATCTTTGGATGTGCATTTTACTTCTTTTCTTTTATTGGAAAACAATCACTAAATGTCATTAATGCGTGCTCTGCTTACGTACTGTTTCTAGCAATTTATTTAACATCCAGTAAATCTAAGTAGCTATTAAACTTTGGTCCTAACTTCTATAATATTAGAGGCATAATTGTCGTGATTTTTTATTCATGGATTATTCTTCTGCAAATCCAAACTCTTAGTTCATAAGCTTTTTAGTTTCTTATCTAAATGAAAAGAATGAGCTGCAATTTTACTCTTTTAGTTTCCAGGCTTTTTAGTTTCTTATCTAAATGAAGAGAATGAGCTGCAATTTTATTCTTTTAGTTTTTAGTCTTTTTAGTTTCTTATCTAAATCAAAAGAATGAGCCGCAATTTTAGATTTTAAATTGTCTATTTCTTGTTACAAATCAAAATTTCCTATTTTTATTTTTGACTTAAAATCCTTGCTTATTTTTATTTTTTTATTTTTATTTTAGGCCTCTATTCAAGATGAGATTATTTTTATGAGCTTTTTTTCTGTCAAGTCTTTGCTATTGAGGGAAGCTATTGAGTTGTTGTGCTAAACTGTGATGCTTTGCAACGACATGGTTAATTGATGGTTTTAAGCTTATGTGGAAAAAAAGGTTAAAAACTTGCTTAAAAGCTGCGGCATTATATTGACGGAAAGATTTCTTGAGTTTAGTTATTTGTTATCCACGAAGTTATGATTTTTGAGGTTATCTACTATATTCTGGGATATGCTGCGTAATAGTTTGTTCCTTGTCCATGTTGCATGTTATTTGCCTATATACTACAATGCAACCATATATTCTTCACAATTTGAAAATTGATTGTCAGTTAAAACTAATGCAGGCTTCAAGGTCTCTTAATTCGTCATATTGTTACATCTTACAAATTGGAACATCTACCTTTACATGGATCGGGAATTTATCATCCACCACAGATCATATCTTCCTGATAGAATGCTCCAACGTATTAATGTATGTCATCTTGTCTATAGAAATACACAATTCTTGGATTATGTTGGCAAATTTGAATTGAGAGTGGAACTTGAATTATAGTGGGACAATATTTTTTTATTTGTAAATTTTCAAAAAATGCATATGAAGTTCACTGTTGATACAATAAAATATTTTTATATTTTTCAATTGTTTTGTATTATGTTTACACAGTTTAGTTGAATTTATTTAATCATTGTTTATTTGTATGGAATGCAGGTCTAAAAGGCCTTGAAGGACATTGTTATATAAGAGAGGTTGTATTATATTTATTTACATGTATATTTTTTTTTTTAAATGAAGGACATTGAATGTATTATTAATCAGAACTTATTTTGTATTTATTTTTAATATATATTTTTTTAGTATTTATTAGGAACATAATATAAAAAATTTATGTATGTTTTTTTCCTTTTAATTATTTTAAAAAGTTTTATTTTGTCGAATATAAGTTAATTTAATTTATTAATCCATATAAGTTAAAAATAATAAAAAAAGGTTACATTTGGGAAGAACCGATTGGACCGAACCGAACCGATCGAAATTATTTCGATCTATTCGGTTTCGGTCCTAATAACTTCGATCCTCGATTCGGTTTTGAAAATTATTAAAGTTCGACTTTTGGTCTGCTCGGTTCCGTTCAAAATCGAACCGAACCAACCATTTGCACACCTATACGTATACTCATTTGGACCATGCAAAGATTACATACCTAAATTTATTCTTTAGAGTTTAACCACATTATCCAACATTTCTAAGTTCCAATAACTTGTTTCTAAGCTTATCTCAAATTATCCATGCATTTTTCACACAAACATACTCCAAACATACACTTAAAAACATTTAAATTAAATGGAAAGTATTAGATTGTTTATCCACATACCTTAGATCCATCTTCTCCACACCCCTTTCCTTCCATTTCCTTTTGATT
The DNA here is from genome assembly GCA_947683425.1 of Excoecaria cochinchinensis. NCBI lineage: Eukaryota > Viridiplantae > Streptophyta > Magnoliopsida > Malpighiales > Euphorbiaceae > Excoecaria > Excoecaria cochinchinensis. Next base: position 16,761,030 of record CANTUQ010000005.1, read on the forward strand.
TTTCTTTCTCCTCTCAATTTATGCTCCAGACTTTTCTTTCACTTTTCCCTTCACTTTCTTGATTTAATTTGGGATCTTGAGGTGACTAGAGGTTAATTTGGGGCATTAGAATTATTTAGGGATTTTAATTTCGTGGAATTAATGGAGAAAGTGGAAGAAAATTCATGAATTCTCTAGAGAGAAGAGAGCTGCCGTGGAGAGTGGGAGAACTCTCCTGAATTTCCAGATTTTTCAGCTTTATATAGTGAGTTTAGATGGGCCATTTCTTGGTCCAACCAATTGGGCCCAAATTAGTTAATTAGCTATTATTTTGGCCCATTTTTTTACCACTTTCCATGCTCAATTTCTCATAAAAATGCATTCATAATTCACAAAATATATTTATTAGGCTCCACGAATATTTTTGTAGTCAATCGGTAACCCTTTTTTGGTTCGGTAAATTCTTACTAGTCTGATGATCTAATTTTCAGTGTTACCATAAAATTAATTTTTTACTGTCAAATAATTTTCCATATTATTTAGAGTCAATCTATACTTTCAAATAATTTGTCATAGGTCTGTAGCCATTTTTAAAGTCCGGTCAAACTTTTAGTCAAACCGATTACTATTTAAATCGAAACCGTGACTTTTTCTTATTTTCAATTTTTATGGGCCTATTTTATCTCATTTTCATTTCAAATTTTATCCTTGGATTCCTACCGACCTACTCTTTCCACTGGTCTAATAAAATATATTTTGACACTGGAAATACTATTCACCCCGGTGTCACTGTTCACAGCCCGAAAATTACTATTCACAAAAATTACAATTTATGGCCATTATATAGGCTCTCTCAATCCTAATTTCCTGAAAATAGAAAAATGCATAAGATTAATACTTGCACCCAAATCACATAAATTTCTATCAAAATTAAAATTACCAATAGTACAAGAAATAGTAAAACTCCCCAGATCTTTCATATTAGGTGGCAATTTCCTTTGTAAGATAGCATAGCATTCTTCAGTGAGGTGGACAGTCCCAAGATCTTCAAGTTTCTCTTGTTAGAAAGTATTTCTTTCAAGAATTTTGCATATGTTAGCATCTGTTGTAATGCCTCTGTAAATGGTATCTTGATATGCAATTTCTTGAAGACTTCTAAAAACTTTAAGAATTGCTTTTCCAAATGTTTATATTTTAACCTTTGAGGAAATGGAATTACAGGTTGTACATTAGGATTAGCAAAAAGTCTCAGTGTCGTCCTCTCATCTTTCTCATTTTCTTCATTAGAAGGTGCAGCTTGTCCGCTCTTAGGAGTTGGGTCAACTATCTATTTTTCGCTTCGCAATGTAATAGCATGAAGTTGTTCCTTCGGATTGGCTCCAGGCTGACTATGCAATTTACCTTGTGCTCTCTCAATTAAGATATTAGGCAACCTGTTAACCTGTGTCTCAAGCCGCTTGATAGCAGCTTCTTGATTCTAAGCTCTTGTCTC